>BCGF01000002.1:6136416-6509908 GCA_001599175.1 Pestalotiopsis sp. JCM 9685
CTGACTGCCCCAGACACGAGCCGTTGTTTGTCTTTTCACAAGCTACCCGTTGGCTACCTGCGCGGTCCAGGGTCCATTTTCTCTATACGGCCCCCCCCCCCCCCCCCCCCCCCCCCCCCCCAAGAAACCCAGATGGACGCCCACTGCGCCTTTACTCATCATGGGCAAGGCACTTCCACCCTGCGCCATCCTCTTCCAGCACTCGCACCCAGCAGCAGCAGTAGTAGCAGCAGAAGCAGTGTTATTTTCATGTAGGTGTGTCAAGGTAATCAATCCAGCCCAGTCCTTGTACGTACCTCGATGTACTTCGTACTGCCCGCTCGAATACCCTTGGACTCCATGGACCTGGACCCATCGGCTGCTAAGCTGCGCTTTGCACTGCTTGCATGCAGGACGCAGCTCTAGGTCCATGGCAGGTACCTCTACGGCCTTTTACTTTTCTGGGACCTGTAAGACTATTTCGTCACTGCTGCCTTCACACCCAGGACGTCCCTTATTCATATGACTACCATCGACCCCAGGCTCCAGGCTATAAGGCTACGATGCCTTCTCCTCGTCTTGGGTCATGGCATAGCACCTGATACTCACTCGTCTTTTCATTATTCATTCATATTTTCCTTTTCGTCGCCCTTTTCCCAACGCTAGCTTAGATCTGCTTTTCCATTCACCGAGCGTCTTAATACCCATGATAGCTGCCTGTCGGTCTATCTTTCTGTCTCATCACCATCAAAGCTTTGATACTGCTGCCCTTGCAACAGTACTGCATCTCCTTGCTTCGATATTCTTCACTGCAACAGAAACATATATATACTTGACACCAAGACAAGAACAAGAAAAAGAAAATTTTGACCAACTGAATCAACTTACAAGTCTGCCCGCACACCAACCTGGCAAAACCAACCTCGTGTGGCCCTGTCCCGCCGAGCCTCACACAAGTCAACATGTGTTACCAATTAGTCGAGCTGTACTCCAGCTGCCGGTGCCTCTACTATCAGCACGCGGTAGACCGTTGCGCGTCATATGGCCGGCCGGGCCACTCCGTCACCAAGAGGACCATCTTGGTTGGCTACGCTTGCCAAGATCACTCTTCTCGAAGCTCTTACGCATCATATTCTTCCGCGCAGTACTCGGATTCCGGATACCACAGCAGCCGCTCTTCCCATAAGAGCTCCCGCCACTACAGGTGAAGCACCATTCAGCTTTGGCGATGAACTCCCGCGTTTGGTCTCACAAGCCGCCTCTCAACTTTTAGAAGGCATTGGGCTGGCTACCGCTCTCTGATCCGGAGGCATATCTCTGACGCTCTGGCCGCCCCAGCTGCTGCCACTTTTGAGTCTGGCATCGCGTCCTGAGACAGCTTTTTCCGAACTCGCTGCCGCGGACGATGATGACCCAAGTCTCAACTTCAAGCTGGGGCGGACTGCACGTTGAGAGTGGACTCAATGGCCTCTGGCACGTCATATATCAGGGCCACGCATGGCGACTCCGCCTCGATTTACGTCTTGAGAAGCACCCACTGCAGACGATTGGGTCGGCGCCAAACCGGATGACACACACTTCAACTACCCACTTTCGGATTCGCGCAAGAGGGCTCTCTCTCTGTTTGGCATTTATCGGCATGATTTCGACGACTGGCATAGCGACGGCAAAGGATATTGGCATTTCTTGGTGTTTTGTGGTTTCTCATTGGGGTTGCTGATTGACGGCTTACGACTGAAAGACTCTCAAGCAATTTGCATCTGCTTGTGCTCAATTTCTTGAGCTTCAGACGAAAACTAGAAGGGGTCCAAGAGTACTGGCATCACTTGATGCAACGGTGTTCTCAGTTCTCTCCCGGTTCTGTCGTTTTGAACGGGGCAGTTTCCCAGCAGCGCGATTCGATACCTTATGGGACTTGGATGGAGCATATACCAGGAGTTATTTGATGGATTGATGGATTTGGCTCTACTTTTCTTCTGGCTGGAAACCACGGTATGATACACGCAGAAGGCCGTTTGTCGATTTTTTCCATTTTTCTCTTGCTGCTTTTTCTCTCTCATCTCGGATTTTCCAACTTACCTGTCTCTCTTGTCTCTTTCCATCTCTTTCCTTTTGGATGCACTGGGTGTAGCTTATGTAACAACAAACTTGTACTCTGTCAGAAGTGTTGGGCTGTTCTGGTAGCAAGTCGAACACATGTTTCTCTGTTTACATTCAAAAGGCATACCAAGATGCTGGCAAGGGCAAGCTGGCCTATATCGCCCTTCAGGTCACTTGGTTATTGTCTATAAGTCGCCTTCGCAGGGGGCTTGTTTACTCTCTTGTATTCTTAGACATGCTTCGTCTGGCAACGAAGCTTTATTATACATCTTACAGCAACAAGACTATATAGAGTTGAGTGCTCGCAAAGAGCCAAGCAAGCGGCCGGGTTGCCAATCAGGTTCACATAATCAATGCAAACACAATCCATCTGAAAACAAAACTTTTCATGTTTCTCATGGTTTTATCTTATTTTCTTTGCTCTAGCCAAAGGCCTTGAAAATGGTAGGTCATCAACCAAGTTTTCCTTATCAGATTGGACAGCAAAGTTATCATGTTGGCCAGACAAATATTCAAATTGACAAAAAAGATAATGACTGAAGAACAAACCGGCAGCATAAAGATGCTACTCGTCTTTTATATGTTCCATGGATGTTTAGAGCCAGGGCAGAAAAGCCTTGTCTGGCCATTCTGCCCGTCCATTTATATCATGGATGCTTTGCATGGTCAGGAATAGAAAAATAACGACATATCGAGAACAAGCGTGTTGGATATCCTGTTTCCTCCACCTCGATCCGGGGCAGTTCAAAAGATAGGATGAACTATTCGATCGTATGGGGGTCTTCAACGGCCCCTCCACAGCCTGGAAAGCACCGCGGGTCCTTGGCCGGGTCCCGCAGAGGGGTGAAAGTTGAAGGGTTCTAGCTCCTGCCCCTGGCAGTTTTAGTAGCAGACCTGGGTAAGTAAGGTACATTCCCCAACATTGGGTAGGATCGAGGGGCAGAATGGGAAGATTGAAACTATGACAGCAATCGCACCCACAGCTCATGTGCGTAACGTGTAGGAATTCTAACCACTGGAGCCCAGGATGAAGAGATGCATTCAAAACATCAGATTGGAAAACATGTCAGCATCCAGAATTAGCATCCCCAATGGCACAAATTTTGCTTTCCTACTACCACTATCTACTGTCTGTACTGTTCGGCTTCCACACTAAAAAATCCCCTACAAGGTATGTATGTACTAGCCGGCTGGTTGCACAGCTATTTTTGGAAAGAACTACAGTACGATAGGTACCTTACCTTACCTGTGATAGGTTAGAGCTGCGGCCCGGACGAGCTCGGACTCTCGAAATTGCCCAATTCGGTACCATCTTAAGTCCATTTTCGAGGTTAATTGGTGGCAGCCCCCAGCACATCACCTTCACGATTCTTCTGCACTGCCGTTCTGTTTTGGCCTGAGCGCTGCTGCGCTGACTTACTTCCCGCTTACAAGCCATTAGACAAGGACCAGCCATTGATCCGATTCGAACACATCATAAACGCACACAAGCACAAGAGGCCGCCTAAATAGACGCGATAGGCGCAACCCACGCCCGGCACAAAGCCGACCACCTCCTCCTTTTCCCAACGAGGTCGGACAGGGAAGTGCTGTCATTTCGTTTCGACCACGACAGATTTCTGTCATTGCGCAGTGGATGGATGGATGGATGGCTAGTACCGGGAGGAGCAGCCACCTCTCACTTCTCGCCAAGCTGCCTTGGGGTCCATTGAATGTTGGCATCTAGCTCACCCACGGCGCCGAATATAGATGTTCTACAATCGATGCCCTATCGCGCCCAAGCGGGAAACATATTTGTCCAAAGGATGATTCAGTCCTCGGGTTTCCAGCCCGTCCGTCGCCGCTGGAAACGGACCCTCCCTCCCCGATGGAACCTGGGGTTTTCTCCTCCCCCAAAGCCACGTGTGCTGTAGACATGCTGGGCGTGCTGACTGCATACTGTATCGCAAGGTACCAGACACATTTCCCGAACAAAAGAGTCCTACGCTGCACTTGCCTACAGAAATTGGTACGCCCGAGCCAGAGAGGGTAGCATTGCATAAGGCTGAAGAGGAAAAAAAGCTTACATGTGCCCCAGTTTGGGAAGACGTTGTGTTACCGCACAGTCTGCCCAAAATATTCTCAAGAGAGAAAAAAGCACCATTTCCGTTGATGAACGCGATAGGCATCCAACGACGATCTCAAAAGTCGATACAGGCGTCTTTTCTAAGCGATGAGCGTTCAGAAAAACAGGGCACTGCTTGGTGCGCGAAGGATTCGTCTAAACGGGGTCCGTGGCGCTGACACACACATAGCCATGAACAAGAATTGCCGGCCAGGGGTTACGGCACCGTTCGGCCGGCCGTGATCGCCGTCATCTTCTCTGCGGCAATGAAATCCGTCCTACAAAAAGGTAACAATACTGGCCAGTCGCTTCTGTTCCAGTAGCCAGGGTCGCAAGGCTTGTACGTGTAGTTCCACGGGAGGGTCGATCATTCCAAGGGTGAGGGGTGAGATCATCTTTCTTGGACATGCCTTGATACCCGCACTGCCCGTCGCCTCGATCGCTGGCAACATTTGGCATTCAATCTAACAGAGTAAGCAGTGATGCTTTCTCGACCAAGCTTTTCAACATCGGGCCTACTGCCTCGTCACACATACTTCCCATCTCAAATCTGTGCGGGAAGAGGCGCAAGATGATAGATCCCTCGGTGGTCGGCTGCATTGCCGTCTGTCAATATGGGACGACGGGGGTGGGTGACCGCCGGTGGACCCTTGGGACTGCGGCCATGTTATACATGGGAGGCATCCTCCACGGATGGGAACGGCCAATAGACGTTGCTAACTGCAATGAACCTTTTGTGAGGACGCACAGCAGCACCACTGCAGGCGTTCCTCTTCATGAGAGACCCAGTCGCAAGCTGTATGACCCCATCCCAATCCGGACACATCTATCGAGCTCAAGTTTGGAGTCGAAAGCAATTTTCCGATTGGTCGAAATGCCACGTTTGTTTTAATCTTTAGTACCCGGTCGCCTGAAAATCACCCTCCCTGTTCATACCAATGATTGGTCCCGGCTATCAGGTCTCGTATAATTGGAAGCCTGGATGCAACAATAACACGACACACACGCATGAAATACATAACTAACTTACCGAACTCAGCATGCAACATGCTAGTGAGTATATCAAGGGAGCACTTAACATCACATAGGAGCTTCAGCCACGATATCTGCCCCAAGATTTGCGAGTCATGCCTCAAAGAGGAACTCTGCTCGTACGTCACGTTCCCCCCAAAACGTAGACATCTCGCCAACTTCGCCGACTACGCCCCAACCGCCCCCGAGGCGAAGTGATTCGGTATTAATTTAGTTGTTCCGCACTGTCATGTAGGTACGGGCTCCGTGAGGCCAGATTTGAGCCTCGAGAAAGCCTGGACCTGGCCGCCCGTCGACGAGTCGACTCCACGTGGAGAACGAACAAGTGGCAGGCCGTGCATGTATGATCACCGGAGTAATACGTACCTGCTTACCCGAACAAGCATTTGCGGCCCCCAAACCAAGACCCCTACCAGGGCCAACCGCCCACGTGGGATGGACAAAAATAACAACGACCAAGGCGAGTTGGAAAAACGTGGAAGAAATGAGGGAAACCTGACTCATGGGAAAAGAGAGAGAAGAAAAAAGCCTAGAGGGATCGGTGCCGCTCGCACTCGTATAATCGGGTTCCCAGTCACTCAGTCAGTCTGCCTCGTCGGGATTGCTGGGTCTCCGGCCAGCCCGCCAAGGTCCTGGAGGGAGTATAGTCGACCACTTTGGGTCCGTTCCCTTTGGGAGCGGACCCGTGTCATTGCTGTGCGAAGCACCTTTTTTTTTTTTTTTTTTGAGGGTGGAAAAACATACCGAAGCTTCCATTTCCAGAGCCACGTGACCCGATCTACTTTCGAGAAAGACCGTAGCCGTTGCTGTTACCTGTGTTGGCGGTGGTAGACTGTTGCCGTTGTTCTCTTTTTGTGTCTCGCGTCTCTCGCTTTGGTCATTTGAAACCCCTATATGCATGCATCAGCAAACAATGGCGTGAGATGTACAACGCGTCTGGGGGAAATAAGGGATGGGTATACACATCTGAAAAGAAATAGTCAAGTAGCAAGACATGATATGGTGCAGAGCACTCGTGCTTTCGAACACGTTCTCGGCGTTGAATAGGAGGCCAGGTTCACACAGTGAGGTATTTGGGATGATTGTCAATTAAGTTTGTGCAAAAGTGGACTGCTGCACAGTGAATATCAAGAGCGAGTCGCAATATGGTCATTATTGCCATTTCTTGTCTATTTCCAATAATACGAGTACTTTCTTCAATATACACTATTCTGAAAAATTTGCAATCTTGAGACCCTTCATTTGCCTCCGTCATCCTCATCCTCGGCATCTCCCGGTAGCCAAATCTTGTGCCCGTCTCCCTCCTGAACCCAGAAGCTGGCGACGATTCCAAGACCTGCCACGCCCGCCAGGCCCCAGAACACCGATCCCACGGCACCATAGTTCAAGCTGAGCCCGTACAGGTAGCCGCAAAGTACTGGGCCGATGGTCCTGGCAAGACTCGAAATGCTCTGTCCCATGCCGTGAACGGTCCCCAAGACGCTCGGATGTGGCGTGCAGTTGTTGACCAGGATCGTCTGCGCTGGTAACGCAAATGTCCGGCCCGAGACCTGAATGAACAGAATGCCAACCAACGTCACCCAGATCCATGGCCCAGTCTTCCCGCTGGGCGGTGGGGTTGTCGACGGGACGATGGACATATATGGCAGCAGGATATACGTGATTGGGAACAGGAAAAGACAGGAGCGCCACATTTGAATAGTGCCAAAGCGCGATGAGAACCGCGGATAAAGGAATAGCTGCATGCATATGCCAATTCCTCCCAGCGAGGCCATAGCGAAGCCGACGTTGCGAGACGGGAGGCCAAGGCCGCCCGTGAAGCGGAAGGGAAGCTCTGGCTGGAAGCCGGGGGGCTCTGGGTCCGCAGGGTTGTAGACTGGCGTAGAGAGAAAGACGAACCACAGCGCGTTGAAAGTGCCCAGATGGAAGGCAATCAGGAACTGTGAGATGAGGGTCATGATCACATTGCGGGTAAATATGTGGTTGAATGGGAGCTTCTCCGTGTATCGGGGTCGTGGGATCGAGACGTGATGCTCTTCCGCAGTCGGCGACATCTCTATGGTGTTATCGCTGGAAGTGCGTGAATGCAGAGGCGAGTAGGTATATTTTCCCTGGCTTTTGGCGAAGAAGTTGCCTATCATTCCCGCCACCACTCGTCCAAAGTCCACTTTATGTCGCAATGCGTCGTGTGTCTCTTCCAGGAATAGCCAAACGCCCACCAAAGCGATAAGGGCAATGATGGTATTGACTAGATTTGGTAGTGCATAGGGGAGGTTGTTGAAGAATTGGACCTTTCCGAATAGCGTCGGATAAGATGCAGCCGGGTCAGAGAGGAGGCCACCAAGAATAGGTCCGACAATGATGCCAACATTGAATGTCATTGGCATGAGCAAGAATGCTCTCGACTGGTACCTTCAACCCAACAGTTAATATTCATTTTATCGGTGAGGTCTATGGTTGGTGCCTTACCTCTTCTCTTGGACTATTTCACTGATCCTGTAATCCACCAAGTCAGCATTTTTGAAGTAGCAAAACGTAGTCTCCAGGCAATGGCGCAGAGAGAATAGCAGTGAATCGGAAAAGTGTGCCACTCTCGGAACTCAATTCAGAGCTTCGTCGCACAAAGTGAACTCACATCGTCCTCAGAACGCCATTGTTCCCGCTTGTAGCGCCACCGAGACATCTGAAAAAGAGGGCCCAACCAAATGAAGTTGAAAGCCCGTACCCAATACAGGATATTACTGTACATGTTAGCAACACCTCCACTTCGAGTGTTTTGTGATATACTCACTGGTGCCGAAAAGACCGATAAGAACGACACTCTTGCGCCCGACCCGTGGAGAATCAGCCAGACTCCCCCATACCATGGCAGTAAGAAACTGAGTGGCTGTAAAGCTCGCAGACATAATACCAGCTTGACTTGATATCGTAGAGTCCGGCAGAGATGGGTCAAACCATTTCAGTTGGTAAAACAGATATGACTGTGGCACTGTCAGTGGACTGTACTAGCATGTAGGTAGCAAAGACTTTTGGATACGCACCTGCAAAGACGTTTGAACCAGCGGCTCACTCAGCCGAGCTATTGTGACAACGGCCAGTTGTTTCTTCTTTGGAAGATCCATCCATGCTACCACCTTCTGTCGCTGCTCTTGTTTCTTCGTCCCAGGGAAAGGTTTCCTCCGTGTCCCCTGACTGTCGGGCGAGCCAGACCGGGCCTCGACGTCGGCCATTTCATCCAACGAGGTCACGATCCTCAGACCCGTGGCCTCGTCTTCATTATTTGTTTTGTCCATCTCGACGCCTGTGGATGATGCGGAAGGAATGTCAATATCCAAGCGCTCATGCGAGAAAGTCCCATTGTTATCATGGTCGACAGATCTCAACCCTGAGCCATTCATCGATGACGACAGCGGGCTGGAAAGGGCCGAGAAGTGTACGTTGTGTGTATGAGACTAGCTTTACTCCAGCATCCGGAGTACTGTTTTAACAAGCTGTTGGGCCGATTGATGATGCAGAGAGCAACTATACTCGGTATTGATCCGTTTTGTGGCTGATTCAATATGGATCACGGACTCGACGCTACAAGAAAGGAATCGATTCGTCGGCACGAGAATTTTTTGATTGAAATTCCTGCCTGAGCGAGTAACAGAACTGGAGGCGGACTAATCCGCGCATCGGTCGGAAATCCGAGAGCGGCTTCGATTGACTCTTCTCCGGAACCGAAACGGCGCTTAGCGAGGGCTTTCGACCAATACCGTGTTGAATTCGTACGTGCGATAAAGGCGGCGAAACAAATCGGCCTGCATGACAATCCAGCGCGCTGAATGGATAGATGCTCGATAGACTAATGTAGGTGCCTGGGGATGCGCCGGGAATTGCATCTAGTCTAGGATGTTTTGTATGTACGCTCCGGATCGATCGGTCGGCCGTCTGGTCGTGGCGCGGGCGTCTGTGGGCGGGGTTTGCAGCCTGCTATCCTTCCTCTACCAATGAAGAGATGGAATGGCTAGCAATACATGATGCTCGAGAGCAAGTCCTTGGGTTCCAGATACTCAACAAATGGACAAGTCTAGCCAAGAAAAAGAAAAAGGCTGAAGATGCGTCTGTATTAATGCCAACGGCAGCGAAGCTTGTGGACGGTCAAAATCCCGAAACAGACGGGGACTGCCCGAGATCCTTCTCGACACATCGCTCTTTCCCCGAAAACAGGAGCCCATAGTTCTTTCCCTGGATATCATCAAATTGTGCCACAATTGTTGAAAATGACTGAACGATCCAAGATGAAACAATATTTGTTTGCACTCGGGGCATTCCTTGGCTACGTGCACTCGATCCTCTACCAGAAAATATCAACACGCATTGACGAGCCTCGAGAATCGATGACATTTTTGCCACAACTAATCTAGGTTATACTCTTCCCGACTTACACGAGCAGCGCCATCACCATGGCTACGAGTCCGACTTGGCATGCAGCTAATGACGAGATTGCCATGGCACCGGAAGTCCCAGCTGCACCCGAGCCAGAGCTGGAACCAGACCCTGAAGAAGACGAGGAATCATTGCCAGCACCGCTGAGCTCGAGCAGCACGCCGTGAGCCTCGGGAAGCGTGACGTTGACTACGCCATCATCCCCAACGGAGATCGTTTCAGAGGCCTCCGAGCCAATCTTGTCTCCGGACTCGGGGTCGAAAGTCAATCCAGAGACGGTCACGTTGCTCTTGGCATTGGTACCGGGAGCTGTCAGTCGGGTCACGCTGACGTTGCTGCCAGCAGTCCACGGCGTCGAAATGCTGAGCGTGCTGTTTGGTCGCTCCCCCTCGCTGAACGTGGTGCCGTCCGTGGCGCTCAGGGTCGACGGGTTGCTGAGCCCCTCGGTGCCGTTCCAGACGCCCATGTCGAGGAAGACCAGCTTCTTAAGAGTCTGGCTGTCGTTCTCGCCGCTGTAGACGGCATAGCCGCTCAGCGAGCTCGAGTTGGCGTCAGGCACCGCAGCAATGCTGAACGATTCGTTGCTCGCCGAGGCGACGATCTTGGAGATGAAGTAGTGCCCGTACCACCCGGCTCGGATTCCGGGAACCAGGTGCTCGCCCTTGAGGTCGTACTCGACCGGCGTGAAGCTGCTGTACTCACTCTGGGCGCCGAGGTGGAAATAGATCTTCTGGAAGCCGAGAGACGCCGCCATCAGAACGTAGTCTACGCCCCAGAGTGCCGCGCCGAATGTGTCGCTGATGCCGCTCTTGCCCGAACAGCTGATGGAGTTGGTCTCGCCCATGACCATCGGTGCGCCCGCGGCGTCGGCAGCTACCACCTGAGGAATGTATTGTGAGACGTTCAACCAGAGAGTCGTGTGGTTGGAGAGCAGATCGAGTCGCATCCGGAGCCAGCGAGGAGTGTCGCAGGTGGACTGCGGGTACAGGTGAGTCGCGTAGCTTCCAATGATGTCACGGTCTGCCTCGTCCTGGGCCGTGAGGTTGGCGATGCTAAAGTCATCAATCTCGTCCTGCTGGTCGGGCACCTCAGGAGGGTCCGCAAAGACACCAGCTTGAAACTTGGGCTGCTTTGTGGCGGACTTGTACCAGTCAGAGTCGGTGATTTGGCCTGTCAGGTTGCGGAACTGCTCGAGATACGTCTTGACACCCCAGCTCGCATCTCGCCAGCCCTTGTGGATGAAGTGGTCAATCTCATTGCCAGCCTCGAACATGACCAATTTATCCCCGAGTGCGTCGTGGGCGGCTTCGGCTTCGGCGACTCCATCTGCCCAATTGGAACCATTATTGGCAAAGTTGAGAGTGTAGATCAGATCGGTGCCCTCGGGAAAGTAATCACTCCAGGTGGTGAACCACTCGGGAGTTATGTTGAACTGTGTGACGTTCGGCAAGCTTGGCAGCGAGACGGATGCGTTACCCGTTGAGAGCGTGTCGTGAATGTAGGTCTGATCAGCCGTGTTGCCGCCGACACGGATTGGCGGCGCCTTGCCCGTCACGTCCTTGATGTGACCGAGCAGCGTGGACGCCAAAGTGTTGTTGATGTAACTATTGACCCAAATGGGTTCCATCGAGTACCCGTATACATCACGACCGAGGGTTCTGTTGGGGAGGCTGGAAGGTATGTTGATGCTGACGTCTTGGGCCGCCGCGCCGCTGATGACGGCCGCGCCGAGAAGAATTGCTGAGGCAATCGTCATGGCTATTGAAAAATCTCAAAGTCTTCCTGTTCCGTCACACTCAAGGTATCCCCTTCCCACCGCCCTCGAGACTTCAATTGAGGGCGGACCTCGCCATCTTTAAAGCCAAAAGACCCAAGCGAAATCCCCGATGACGATCGCCGGGCCAAGCATGGTATTCGGTTAGCAGTCAGTCGCGATTTTTCCTTGCTTTCTTCAACCGCGCCAAGGGGGCGTCAGTGAGCCGGGGTGTTTTTGCGGGGGAGAAGTTGGGGTACGGGGAAGCTGGAGCCGACAGAGCCCAAGGATTTTTACCGAGACACGAGAATACTAGACTTGGACGAAGTCTAGTATCCGTATTCTCGTCGATCTGCTGCTGCTCTTCATTGCTGGAAAATAATTTGGGCTCGGTGATTGATACAGCGTTGAGCAGCACATGGACGCCTCAAGTGAAGTGCCACGGTATGTAGCTCTTTCGTCTCCAAGGCAAGTAATTGAAGTGTTCGAGTCTGTCTGATTGTCTTGGCATTGGGCGTTTGGAGACATGGTCATCCAGGCGACATCGACTTCATTCGGTCACGATCTCGCACATACCATGCCAAGGTGAATTGATAATTTTTGTATTATTATCTTTTTACTTCCTTATTTGTCAAAATACCGGTACCGCGTTTCGGAGTTCATCCCCGGCCATGGTCCAAAGCATAGCTGGCAGAGCATCAGTGCCGATAACTTTCTTCCCTTTTCACATCAGGGCCTTGGGCCCATGCTCCGCAACTTTCCCTGTATCACGTCTCGTCCCTCCTCGCGCGCCCAGTCTCTCAGGGAGAGCAACGCGTTTCCCTGGGAGTGATAGATTCTTTCCACGCCCGACTTCATGATACGGCCCAGTGTCGCCGGCGAGACAGGCTCGCTACCAACGTCCAAGTCCCTTAGGTTAGGGAAGAGCTGGACTAGCTGACGTAGGGTATCGTCGGCGTCACTGAATGGGTAGCCCATCTCCATCACGAGACCGCTGATGCCTAATGCCGTGATTCCGGTTCCGCCATCGGGGGGCTGTAGCCACTTCTTGGTCTCTTCAATGGTGCGACTGTCGCGAATGAGGAACCATGGGAATGGGTGGATTTCGAGATGACGCAGCGTATCATTTTGAATCGAAGGCCCAAGTAAAGATTTCCATTTCGACGCCTGTTCGCCAAGATTCGTTCCCCAAAGATTACAGAGATGGACATCAGCGATGACAAGCCTCTTCAGGCGAGGCAGGTATGGCTTTTTTAAATGTGGCAGCTGGGCGATATTGCTACCCCATTCCAAATCATTGCCATGAGTCCTCCAGTCGAATACCAGTCGATGTGCTGTTCGGTTGAGAAGGTCAAGTTCTTCGTGATCTTCTGTAAGGGAAGGGATTATCGGCGTGTAAGCCGGCTGGCCTGTTATCGCTACGTTGTCGCCTATCGATAGGGTCCTCAAGGCGGGCCACTGATGGGCGTTCGCGGCATCAGTGGGAATCGTCATAAGCGTCGCATGGTCGAGGTAGATGGCCTGAACATTCGGAGCCCTGAGACTGATTCCGAGGGGACAGATGGCCCGCAAGTAGCTGTTCATGACACCGTGTGCGGGCTCCTCTTCGCGGCCTGAAAGCCGGAGTGTGCGGAGTTGGGGAAGGATCCCGCCGAACGCGCGGGTCAACGTGTTGATTGTAGGCAGATGCAGGAGAGTGAGCTGCTCAAGAGTCTCCCGATTATTGGAGACCAGATATTCCAACAGGTCTATGTTCGTCTTCAATTTGGTACCTAGACAAAGCGTTCTCAGTTGCGGCCCCACGTACTTTGGGGGCAAATTCTCGTCTTGCGTCAATAGGACCGGGCCATCGAGCGACAGGTGTCGCAACTGAAGACAACCTTTTAGGACTACCGGGAGCTTTTTGGAGACCACTGGGAACATGGCGCAATTCTGTATGTCGAGTGATCTTAGTTGGCCACCAGGATACGTGATCAAGTACCTCTGTGTTACGCCCTTTGGGACGATTCGAAGTGGCCCAGTGTGTTGAAAGTGTTGTTCGGTCCATAGTGCTCTGGCGGCACTGCTCTCCATGAAAGCCTTCCATGATTTTGAGACCCGAATGAGGCGGCTAGGAGAGTCGTGAGTCCATGGTCAATTACGACACGGGAGAGAAGGGATGTGGCCGACGTACCAATGAGTCCTGGTGTCCAGAGAGCTCAGTATATGGACCAATAGCTCGGGTGGAAACTCTTGGAGCGGATCGAGCTGTACAAGCTGCTTGGACAGGATCCTCTCCTGCTCCTGCAGCCATGCAAGTCCCTGGTGTTGAGGGTTGGCGCGAGCGACCAGTGCGATACCCTGGCGATAGACTGCCAGTGCGGTATCCTGCTTCTTCAACCGGCGCAGGGCCTGTCCCAGACGGAGATAGCCTCTAGGGTCTCGCGGTGCAATGCGCACGAGATTCTCGGCGTAGACGAGACTTGACTTGCAGCCGCCTGTGCCGTCTGTCTTGACACATATTATGGCCAAGTGAGCCAGGGCGACACAATGCGGCTCATGAGTGCAGCGCTTGGAGGCACGTCGGGGGCAGGTACAAGGCTGGCGCAAGAGGTCACCCAGTGTGCCATTGTTGCAAGCAGCCAGAAAGTCGGCGCATGTACAGACTAGTTTCGGGTTGCCGATTTGACATTGGCAGCTCTGAGCAGCCTGGTGATGGTGAAAGAAGAAGAAATAGTCAGCAAGTGTTCGCTGGCGGTGGGGGGTGTCAATTGGGTGTGCTGGGGAAGTGGAGCGAGCGCTGGAGCGACACTGAATGAAGGCTACTTTGGGTACAGGCAGGCACTCAACTTACATGTCTAAAATGGCGGGACGCCTCGACCAGATTGCCAGACTTGTAGCTGGCCAAGCCGAGCTCAAGCTTGTCCTTTGAGGACGGCATTGCTGGTTGAATTGTCGCAGTAGCAGTTGAGGCGCAATGAACAGTCAAGAGATGTGTTGATTGATACATAAATTGGAAGCTGCACGGCCGTCGAGCAATGGAACGCGCCAGACGCGTTGATTGATTTGTCTTGCACTAAAATAAATATGGAGAGCCCGCTTTTGCTGCCCGCACACCCACCGGCGCTGGGCGTATTGTTAGAGGGCCCCTGCCAGGCGTCCGGTAGGTAAGGCATGTAAACGGCTCACAGGTGATGCTTGAGCCAAAGCTGAGTTCAAACTTATTGTGTCATATATCAAATTATTATGACCACGGATGGGTAAAGCATATTCTTTCTGCCTGTGTAAAGCTTTTTCTGCGGCACGGTCGGGCTTGTAAGAATTATAAGAAATTCATAATGATACTACCATATCAGAGGGACATCGTCCTTACACAATGCACACAGCCTTGGCTATAAAGTGATTGTTTGGTACGATGCAAGCACAAATCATTTGCCACTTAATATACATCGTAGCATGAAACCTTCCGTGTTGGCTATTGGATTTTTTAAAAAAAAAAAAAAAAAAAAAAAAAAAAAAGACTCCTGTGCATGAATGCTGGACTTGGCGGGAGAAGCATAAATGGAGGTTTCCAAGGTTGTTTATACCTCATTGTATCTCTAGCACTTAGTGTACAGGGAGGTAGGTAGTTGATGGCTTCAGTCGCAACTTGCAACAGCCACAGGTACAGCCGACGCTTATAAGCTTGATATTACAAACGGGATAATACAATAACACATGGCATTGACGTGTTTTGCAGGTAGTAACAACTAACACGGGTCTGTTTGCTCTTTTACTTGTGGTTGATCATGTTGCTTGGCATCTGCAAGCAATGCCCGGAATATTTCCATAATCGCGTCATGTTTTCCTAGCCTTTCAACAATGTACGCATGTATGCAGCTCGATATATGTCGAGTTCCTTATTCGTTCCAAATCAAGTGGATACATATGAGCGCTTTATCCTCGTTATGATCTCCAATTTGGACTTAAAATAAATTGCTCGAGACAACATCTTCCACCACGATACAGACAGGCTGTCTTATGGTGCTGGCGTCTCAAACTACACAGATTTTGAGCCATCCGAATGCTGCTTTGTCTTTGTACTTTGTGGGAACATTCACAAGTGTCTACAAAGTTAAGCTTCTCACGGCTGACGTAACCCGCCAATGGTCTTCGAGCCCAAGGGCTGACGATATGAGGTCAAAGACTCTGAGGATCCGGCCAGTCCGCTCATGATCATCAAGTGGCAGTAGAACTTACATATTGTTGCTGCTTGTCGCGAATTACAGCGCTACACATCTGGGCCAAAATCCCGCATGGGGAGGGAACATGTCGGGTCTCCCAGAACAGGCATTATCACAACGTCGGCACTGCATCTGTAACACAGGGATCGGATGTGACGTTCAATTTCCAACGTACGTACCGGGACCGGATGATGATACCATGTTTATTGCCGGGCGAGTCACTAGATGTATCCGCTGTACTCGTATGTCAATATAAACTCCAGTCCCTTGCTTCAGCAATGCATCATGGACGACCTACGGTAGCTCCAGGACGAAAAGTCCGCCCTACTTCCGCTCCTTGTCATGGGTGATTTTCACGTATCATAGCGCGCCTAAATGATGACCAGAGAGACGTTTACGAGGTGTGGAGTAAGGAGAGAAAGATATGGTTCTTGGAGAGTCCAACGTCCTAATGCAGCTTACGACCTGCAGTGTCATGTATGGGCCTGCCTTGCATGGCATATATATCCTGCCAGCACAACTGCCCCTCGCCTGTCCAGTGCCGATCCGAGAGTATTCCCAGCCAATAGTTTCGTTCTTGTCAGGCTTTAATCCTGATAACTGTATAGTACAGGCAGCTGTTCGCGAAGCTCTTGCTAGTCGGGCTGAGGGATGGACAAAGACATTTCAAAAGGGCACGCCTCGTTCAGCATTTTCATTTAGGTTCTCCCACTTTGAAGCAGTGTAATCTTCTTTCCGTCATTGTCCGCACAGATGGCGCTTTACGCAGTATATCCCATTGTATTTGCCGGTTTTCTGGTCCTGCTCTACCGTTTGAGTCAAGTCGGACGTCGTCCAAAGGGTCTGCCACCGGGTCCTCCAACGATCCCCATTCTTGGCAATATACACCAGATACCCAAAAAATACCAGCATCTCCAGTTCGAAAAATGGGCGCGAGAGTATGGCCCGATATACTCCGTCATCCTCGGGACCAAGGTCATGATCGTCCTGTCGTCCGACCAGGCCATCAAGGATCTCCTCGACAAGCGCAGCAACATTTACTCGTCGAGACCAGAGATGTATCTCGGCCAGATCGTGAGCGGTGGGTTTCGCATGTTGCTAATGGTGAGTCACACAAGCACTACCAAATTCAACACAAGTCTGCCTTTTCACCCATTCTAAACCAAGCGCCTCACAGGAGTACGGGCCGACCTGGCGCATGCTCCGTGGCATCGTCCACAACAGCCTCAACATCAAGGCCTCCCGGACCTACGTCACATACCAGGACCTGGAGAACAAGGCCATGCTGATGGGGTTCCTGGAGAAGCCCGACGACTTCATCCCCCACATCCGGCGCTTCACCAACTCGCTGACCATGCAGATGATCTACGGGATCCGGACTGTCAGCATCGATGACCCCAAGATGAACCAGCTCTACCATGTAAGTCGCGAGTGTGAAACGAAGAAATGACACATGCTCACACTACCAAAAAGGGCTTTGAGAAGTTCAGCGCAGTCCTTGCCAGCACGTCGGCCGCCCTGACCGACGTCTTCCCGCTGCTGCGACACCTACCCGACGCGCTGCTGCCCATGCGGCGGTACGCCCACGCGCTGCACAAGGAGGAGCTTGCGTTGTGGATGGGCCACTGGCTGGGGTTCAAGGAGCGGCTGCGCGCCGGGCAGGCCAAGCCGTGCTTCTGCGTCGACCTCGTCAAGGCGCAGGAAGAAACGGGCATCTCGGACCCCATGGCGTCGTACGTGAGCAACTCGCTGCTCGAGGCCGGGTCCGACACGACGGCCGCGACGCTGGTCGGGTTCGTCCAGGCGCTGCTGCTGTTCCCCGAGGTCGGCGCCGCGGGCCGGGCCGAGATCGACCGCGTCTGCGCGGACCGCGTCCCGGACCTCAACGACCTGCCCGACCTGCCCTACGTCCGCGGCTGCATGAAGGAGAGCCTGCGGTGGATGCCGACCGACGTGCTGGGGGTCCCGCACGCCGCCGTCCAGGACGACGAGTACCGGGGGTACAGGATCCCGAAGGGGGCGGCCGTCATGTGGAACGTCTGGGCCGTCGCCAACGACCCGGCGCGGCACCCGGACCCGCGGCGGTTCGACCCGGCGCGCTGGGCCGGCGACGCGCAGACGTCGGCGCAGGCGGCGACCAACGCGGACGCGAGCAAGCGCGACCACTTCGTCTTCGGCGCGGGGCGCCGGCTCTGCCAGGGCATGCACATCGCGGACCGGTCGCTGTTCCTGGCCATCTCGCGGCTGCTGTGGGCGTTTGACTTCCGGCGGGCCGTCGGCGCCGACGGAAAGGAGATCGTGCCCGACATGGCCGACCTGATCGACGGCACGTTTGTCCAGCCCCGCGCGTTCCCGGCCGACATCAGGCCCCGGAGCGCGTTCAAGGCCGAGTGCGTGCGCAGGGAGTGGGCCGCCATGAGGGAGCTGCTCGATGACGAGCTGCAGTGGAAGAGCGTGCCCGAGGGCCTTATTTGGAGGGACTATGAGCCTGCGGATGTTCAAGAGAAGGCATCAAAGTAAGTGGTTTGGCGTAATTCGTTATTGTATGGTGGCATTTCACATTCGTAGACGAGCTTGGTGTAAATGGTCGTTTTACTACTGGAAGAACAAGACAGTGTTCAAACGAGCGAATGTGGTCAATTTCTTATACTATATCGGATGTTGAGATCCTTGAAGCATCTTCGTTGAGAAATGATGAGGGCATCATCTAAAAGCATGACCCTGATCAAAATCGATGTGAAAACCAATGAAGTAGACGGCCTCTAGCGTGAAGCAAAAGGGTCAATATGAGAAACGAAATCGGCCGCTGGGTCTTTTACAGATGACCTCAACGGTGAACTCAACACTTTAGAACAACTTGTGTTCGAGAGTCATGTCGGACTCGGGTTCCAGTCCAACACAAGCTCTGAAGATGTTGGTCAGCGCACCACGCTGCTTGGCTAGAGCGTTGATGACGGGAGTGCCCGGCGGCGTGAGCGGCGCCTTGAGCATGTAGCTGAGGATGCTCAAGACGCTGTGGAAGCCGCGGTAGTCCTTGGTGGCGGCGCCGTCGGTGGAGCTGGCCCTCCATTGGATGCGGGTCATCATCTCGGCCACGACCACCAGGTCAATGATCAACGGCGACGCCAGCAGCGAGTCCTCGCACACGTTGAAGATGGAGATGGTCTGGTGGCCGCCGAGGAAGATCTCGGCGTAGTACTCGTCCAAGGCGCGCTTGTTGTCGCCGACGGCCGGCATGTACTTGATGACGACAGTGTGGTCCGGGTGCTCGCCCTTCTTGTACAGGACCGAGTTGGCCTCGACCATGTCGTCAACAACATTGGACTTGGAGATCTCCTTGGAACGGAACTGCTTGTGCGAGCTCAGGTTCTTGCCATCGTTATTGCCAAGGTGGTTGTAGGAGGCAATGGAGGTCAGCTTGATGCCAGCGTTGATGAGGAAATCGACCAAGGCCGACTTCATCTTGGTCTGGCCAGACTTGAAGTCATCGCCGCCGATGAAGGCACCGTGTTTCTCGGCAAGCTCAATGGCACCAGGAACAAAGGTGTTCTGGGGAGAACCGTTGATGAAGGGGGCATTCTCCAGGATACAGGCAATAGCAAAGACAGTCGAAGGTGAAACCTCTTCGTGCCCATTGTCGACAGCCTTGAGCAGATTGTCAGCGGTGTCGTTGATCCCGGGAATGATGTCGGCATATCTCTCTGTATTGGCAGTCCAAAGAACAATGACCTTGTCCAGAGAGTTGGTAGCCTTGAAGTCTCTGATGTCCTTTCGAATCTGTTCAACATGAGCAGTGCAGGCCTTGGTGCCCTCGATGACGTTGTCGGCTCTATCCTCCTGATTGGCAGCGATGAAGTCAGGATAGTAAATGGAAGGCAGCGGAACCATGTTGGCCATCTCCTTCTTCACTTCGGCCTTGAGGGTTGGCTCCAGGACTGCGGCTCTGTCCATGGCATCTGCCAGATTCATGCCAGAGATATCCCTGGTAACAATGTTAGCACTCCGTTTCGAGACACAGCTCTCAGATCATGACGACCCAGCCAGCACATTCTACGGCGAACCTGAGCCGGGTTCTTCACTTACCATCCACCAATGACAAGATCGTTTGGATGAACCATGGGTAGAACATCATGGAACGGGATGTTGACGTCCTGGTTGGTTTCGGCCTCGGTTCCAAGCTTCATAGTCGACCCCATGATGACGGATCCGTAGTAATTGGCGGCTCGGGGTCCCTCGCGGGTCTCCCAGACCAGGTTCCGGCGATTCGCAATAATACCAGCAGTCACGGTAGTGCCATTGTTGCCACCCCATCCTACAAGCATCATGCCCACCTTGGGAACCTGGCGGTCGACCTTGAAGTCGTAGACGGTCTCCTTGGGAGTGGCGACATACTTACCGCTATCGGTCTTCTTCACGCTGGTGGTTCGGTAAGTATACTTGGACTGGATTTCCGAGTCGGTGTAGACGACGTTGGGCGAGTGAACCTGGAACAGGTCCTCATGGGCTGGAGCCCCAACTCGACGATGTCCATCCCCATTCGAGGAGGCCGAGTCGACCTCGGCGTGCGGCGCCATCTTGACGGTTTACAGGCGTTCAATAGAGTATCGGTGCAGTGTGCGATGACTCTTTAGGGAGAAAAGGGTGAGTCCGGTGCGCCGCCAGAAGCAGAGCAGCGGCCTCCTCGGTGGGGATTATGGACACTGGGCTCATGGTCAGTCTGCTGCACAGCTGGGAACTTGGAAGAAGTTAGGCATCTTGATCACATACGAGTTGAGGAGATTGGAAAACGTCTTGACGGTTGGAGGGACCGCAGCCCGGAGGTGCGATCTTCTGTGTAAGACGGTTTGGTGGGGCCGTGAAGGCGAGCAAGAAGTGCCAAACTATAGTCTGTGTATATGTATGATTGATTCTGCGAGCAAGAGAAAGAGAAGAGAGGAAAACAAGAGACGAGGCGGACTCTATTTGGTATTTATTTGATTCGTGTTAGCCTGTGTACCTAAGGTGCAGTACGGAATAATGCATGTATGTATGTATGTATGGCGCGGGGTGAGTGAGCCCCGGATCAACGGTTACAAGAGAAATGCGAACCCTCTCCGCGTTTCTCGGCTTGTCGGATGAAGCCAACTCAGCGTATGCAGTCGTAGACTCGTGGCAGCTTGGCAATAGCTCGACCAAGTTCCAAATCACTCCACAAATTTCCAATAGTATCGGGTTCAACGTGATGCTCTTGTTTCCCGAGGGTTCCTATCGATTGCGTGTTCTGTCGTGGCAGCACGTTAATAAGGTAGCCGAAGGCCCGTAGCGCCCGTTTTCTATTGTACCTGGACCCTGAAAATGCCTAGTTCGGAGGGGTATTTAGGGCACTGATTGGCCACGATACACCTTCATACCTTTTAGTCGTCCTGCCTCCGACTAGTAAATCGTCAGCCACCAACAATTCATCGCACAAAGGCGGTCAACGAGCATACGTTATCGTCGCCCGACTTCGCTTATTTTCTATCGTTGAGGAATTGCATTCTCGGTCTTCACTCAGCGACGCCAACACTTGCGCTTCATGCAGCCAGTGCCCGACTGCATGACCTGCCATAACAAGACACCGTTGACCGCATGGATTGTCATTACGGATTATTCTGCACCTTGATGGCTTCTTCCAAAGGGCGGCGCCTCCCGTAGCAATCAAGGTTGGACAGCAAGCCAAATCAGGGCCACTGAGGTTACCTGAACCAACGCAGCCTCTGTGAAGCTCTGTGCGGCGAAGGAAGACATCATTACCTCGTACATCAATATATAAATCCGAGCTGCTCATAGGCGCAATGACCCGTCTCCAACTGGATGAACAAGTAGGTTAGATATGTAGGTAAAGCAGAGAGCTTCAATACGGTGAAGCGTGATCGTCGTTTCTAGCTCTCGAATCTCTCTGACTCGGCATTAGAGACCGCAAGTCGAGTACGGCGCATAGTCCTTCAGAAGCATGGGGAATGATTCACTTTCAATTGACTTCCAGTGGCCCTTAACAATCGACCACGGAAGAGAACACCAAAGGTCATTCATTGCCTTTGAGCATGCAAATGAGAGGATTCGTACTTCGTACTCCAGATTGAATCAATTGAGTAAGCACCTAATTATACCATCAACATGCGCAACATTCAGAATGCACGTGCACCTCAAGTCCCGTGTCTAAAGATAACCCATATTGCCATTAGAAAGATCAACGTCCAGCTCATACGCAGTGCGAGTATTCCCGATCTCTTGGTGAAAAGGTACGACAAAGAGATACAGGCCGGGGGAGCGCTCTGGCCAATGAGGCCGTCCCCCTGCGTCCAGTGCTGTGGGCATTCCGGATTTAGGGGCACAAGTCCGGGGTATTCAAGGGGTCCTGCGCACCAATGTCGATCGTCATCGAACTGCTCTCATGACGGCCTGTGGACACCTGGTCTGGCGGCAGCACTGATAAGAAAAGCCCGCGACGGGAACGCAGATCTTCCTTTCAGTCGGTCGCGTTGTGGTTGCGCGCGACCGCTTCGTACGAGAGGGAAAAGACGCCAGGCGCTACCTAGGTAATCTATAGGTTAGGCATCTTCAGATTGCGCGCATAAAAATGCCCTGGAACGAACCCTGGGGATTACTAGGACCAGGATTGCCAGATATCGCGATAGTCGTCTAGTATCCGTATCCTCTTCAGCAGCCCCGTTCCTGGCGCAGGAAATAACCGGGCACGTGGATTTCGCGATGTCATCATGGTCAAACAATTGAACAGACATTCAGAGACGACCGGCGGTTAGGCAGGGCAGTGGCTAGCTCCTGGGCGGCCTTGCTCGGCCGTGTGGTGTGCGGCTAGGTCCATGAAACGTCTCGGCTTCTTCAGCGAACTGCTCGCCAATGAGCGCACAACGAATGCCTGCGCTCACACGAGGCCAAGCGCCGCAAGGAGCGCCACATGATATTTTGATATGGCCAGGAATCGTTTTGGAAATCGAAATGGATTCTTCGGTGCCTGCTGGGACAAATCGTCTCTGGAAGAGAACTGTTTACACAATATACTTGTTTGTTGATAGTTGACAGGCATGGACGTCGAGCATACGCTCAGGGCAAAGCAAAAGGCCGTCCGATCAATCGGTCAACCCAAATGTTGCCCGAAAAGTCATTTGACATAAAGTTGAGATATCACGAGGGCTACACACTCATTTCCCCAGCACTCGAGTTTTTGAGATGTGGCTTGAAACTTGTCTTTAGCCAAGGAAGTTCGCTAGAAGGAATTGGCAGGCGCCGCGGCGTCAATCCGGCATAGCGAGCAGCCGCCCGGCCTTGTCGTTGGACTGCTTCAGGTTTGCGACGGGTTTATCTCTTTCGACGTGGGATCGCATGAACATTGAACAGCGCTTCGTGTACCCATTGCGTCACAGGTTCGTGGACAATTTCAGACGATGGAAAGCAGCAGAGCAGGGCATGTCTACGCGGATCCATCAGTTCTGGCATATGGCAGTCTCATAGTAGGACATGATCAGTAATAATGAGATGAGAACAATTGTTGACATGTTTCGTCCTTTGGTATTCTATCGCTGCTGGTACTTGGTAAATGACACGCCTGGTGATCTCGCAGCTAGCAGTCGTCCAAGACAAAATTAAACCATGAGCAAAGCCGCAGCCGGACCATATTATGAACACCCCGAGGATTTTGGACCCATCTCACTAGCAACGGAGGGCCCCATCCTGCACGATGCGCCAATCGTCTTGCGCCGACTTGTACGACCAGAAATGACGACGTTCCATATCGTTGTCCAAATGCCGACCAGTGAGTCGCCGCGATGCATTTGCCGTTCCCACATCAACGGATCTCACTATTAACTGCTCGTCCGGCTGAATGGGGAATGCGGCATAATCGCACCTCAGCCAGAATAGAGATGCTTGGGTACGAGAAGCCGTGGAAAGGGTTGGGAGCAATTCAGCCACTGAGCTGAATAAAAGGGGCGGCTCTCCTTGGTCGAATATGACGAGTATAACCAGGCACACGACACGAAGAGAGATTGATCACACAAGTCACGGTAACATCACTACTATCCATCTTCTAGAGGCGTTCCGGCGGTCGGCGCAACGCTACCTTTGCATTCAATACTTAATGACAATAAGAGGAGAGTGCTCTGAGACGTGCCAATCAACGACCATGGTCATGACTGTGGGTGCCAATTCCAAAAACTAGTTCCAGTGGTCACCTAGCCTGGGGGATCGCTGGAGTATGCCCAGCAAGCCACAGTGGTGACAGTGCCCGTGACAACCATTCGCGTTCCTTGCTTCCTTAGCTGCGTGGAAAGGAGCTCATTAATCACCAGAAAGCTTGTGGGGCCGCGATATAGTTGGGCGCTCCCTTCAGTTGATAGCGGGCGAACGCCGCGGAGAGAACGCCAGTGACCAGTCGTTCGTCTGTCTGTTCTCGTGTGCGCCATCTACCTGACTTATCTATCTGGAATCGTTCTGGAAGTGCTGTAGCATCGCGGGAGGATCCCAACTACTTGGGTAGCGCTACCGTCCGGCTCGCTTGCTCGTCATTACGAACAGCACACGAAAGCGGCCACGCCGTGCTCCTTTCCATCCAGATCGGAAAATCTCGATCGACGGAGAAAAAAAAAGGCAGCGGTCTTCTGGGCGCATGCATTACCGTTGAGATTCCTGAATCCCTCGCTCGGAAGCCCTCTAGGTTCACTATCGGTTTCCCTTACGGAGTACAAAGTACAATTCCCTTGGGTATTGGATATTCCCTCTGTACGCTATCGCTGCTGCTTGCTCTCTGCCCCTGCCAACAACGACCGTCTCTCTTCCCACGGGCCAACAGCTACCCTGATCGCCGAAAGGCTCCGTGAGTCCCCGTGAAGATCAACACTCTCAAGGGCAAGCACAAGCCGCCCACCGCTCTCAGCTTTCCATCTTTTTGGGGGTCAAAAGGGATACCGAGCCAGCAGAGCCGCCAGGAAAGGACAAGCTGGTGAGCGAAAAGCCCAGAGCCCATTCCCCTTCAGGCTCTAGCCTGCCATCGCGAGCGGACAGGGGACAGGGAGCCCTGGCAGTGGACTGGCCTAGATACCTTAATGTACTCTGTTACAAGAGTAGAAACTAAACCGACCAGGGGCGCTGGCATCAACACCCTCGACACTTTCGAGACAGATACCGCAACATCTCCAAACCTCTTCGTCCGGACTTCTATACCCATTTCTTACACACATTCTTTTTTTTGTTCCCCTTCCTTCCTTCTGGGGCCTTCCTTTCTGCACCCGCAATCCTGCTCACCTACCACAAGAGGCGCTTTGAAAACGCTTGTGCTCCCCCGGACCGAGCGCATCCTTTTTTATCTTGCATCAGCCGCCCTGCCCTGCAGCGAAGCAGCCGCCTTCTCTTTTTCCCATTAAAGTTTACCCGCGGATAGCTGGTTGCCATAGCCCAGATTCGTCTGAATCAACTGGAGGAGCAAGGCGAAGCGCTTGTTTCTCAAACAACCTCACCACATAATCTTGTACAAGCAGACATTGTCTCGTGACTCTGACCTGCCCAAGCGGTGGGGTCTGCTGTCTTGGTGTTTCAAGGTTAATTCATGCTTGCCTTGCCTTGCCCTGTTGCTAGGTAGATTCGGATCTCCGTCTCTTGAGTCCTGTCAAGCCAGTCAGTCATTGACCGTCTGTTCTGCCCGCTGCTGCTTGTCCTTGCTGGCAGCTCCACAAAACTTGGATGATCGCACGACTGTCGCTACCCGACTCTTTGTTATTAAAACCAGACGACCACTCCCCAACAGTAGCAATCGCATGCGACCGCATTGCACAACTAGTACGACGACCCCGGGCGAGGTTTGGAGAGGAAGGAAGATCTGGAAGTAAAGAATCAAGCCACAACCACCAATGGCTACATATCCAAGGGAGTCGGCCTTTATGCCGACTGTCAAGTGCTCGCAATGCAGCGACGAAGTGGAGATCTCCATGATGGGCGAGCACGTCTGCAAAGGAGCAGCCGCCTCAAAACCAGAACGTTCGTACCAGACCTACACCACTTGAAAAGAAAGGATTATAGCCTCATGCAGGTAACCTTAATTGCCCAAGTAGTCTTGACTGACCAATTGACAGCGCCATTACCACCACTGCCCGCCCAGTCAGAAGGGCTGACTGGCGCTTTCGCCTCACTTAAACAGACAGTATGGGGATTCGGCAGCAAAGCCGCACCGCCCACGGTAGATACGTCCGCAGCGAGTATGACACTACGAACTACCATCGCTCTACCTGAGACCTCCATGCTGACAAGCAAACAGACGAGGCCTTCTCCAGAAATGACCAATTAACACCAGTGAGCGCTTCGACTGGCTCGAGGACCATCTCACCCAAGACGCCCAGTGGCCGACTAGATAATGGCTCCAATGGCGACGAATACTTTGCCCCGGCAATTTCAGATGCGGCTCAGAACGGGCGGCCTGGAGGCTATGGCGGGTTCGGGGAGCCGCAACCATACGAGCCCGAGCCAATGTACTACGGATCAAGTCCTCAGAAGCAGGCTGACCCTACTCCCCAGGCGCCACCAAGTTTGATGCAGAGGATGAACACGATCGCTCCGGGACCCTTTGAGATGGGCAGAAAGGCCGCGGCGAAGAATGCTTTTGCACCACCCAAGTCACCGATTCTGACAGCGTATCCAGAGGACCCACCGCGGTTACAACGCAAGGACGGGTATGGCGGATTTGGGCCACCGCAGCAGGAGCAGGATTCGGATACGAGCTTTGAGCCAAGGCCCTTTGGTAGCGGCCAGCGCTCCGACACCTTTCCTAAGCAGAGCCACAACATTCCCAGTGATGTACCCGAACGTCCGCCCACGGCCCCGGGAACCCGGCTACAGCGTACTCTGAGGGCTCCGAGCGGAGATGGACACACCATGACGAGAGACCGGCCGCCTCGCCGTTCGTTTGGCGTCAAGGACACGAGTCGCCCTCCGCCACCGCGCAAGAGTTTGATTCCACCAGCGGGAACAGCAGGCAGCGGTGCCAACGTCAACCTGGCCGACGAGTTTGGCATCAGCAACCCTTACCATGCTCCCTCGGATTCCCAGTCGTCCAACAACTCTGGCTACAGCATGTCACAGAGGAGTCACACGAGTTCGTTTTCGAGCCCGCCTCGCTCCGTTGGCTCAAGGAGAAACCCTTCAAATGCTTCCGCCAATTTCGATTCCCTCATGACTGACCTCCAGACTTCCATGGACTCGTTCAAGCCCGACTTGTCTTCTCCTCAACCTCCACAGGCGGACAAGGTCGTCTCTCCCATCAATTCTCCACTCGCATCTCCTTCCGAGGATATGCGCTTTGACCCGGCAATTCAGGGCGGACGCGCTCCTCCGAGGCCAGCTCCCCCGAGGCCGAGAACGCCTCCGCCATCATCCCCCGTGGAGCCATATCCAGACCGAGTCGACCCTGCCATCCAGAATGGCCGAAGTCGCTCGCCGGCCCCTAAAGCCCATTTGAGGCAGCCGTCCATGGGCCGCTCGCGCGGAAACTGCAAGGCCTGCAGGCTTCCCATTACTGGCAAATCCATTTCATCCGCAGACGGACGCTTGACTGGCCGTTACCACAAGGCTTGCTTTGTCTGCACGACCTGTCAGAGCCCTTTCACATCTGCAGAGTTTTATGTCCTCGACGACAGACCGTACGACTCTGGTTGCTACCACCGACTGAATGGCAGCTTGTGCACGACTTGTGGTGTTGGAATCGAAGGCCAGTACCTGGAGGACGGCGCCGCTTATAAGCACCACCCTGGTTGCTTCCGCTGCGGCGACTGCCGAAGGCCTCTACACGATGGCTACTTTGAAGTCAATGGCAGGGCGTACTGCGAGCGTGATGCTTGGAGACGTACGCAACCGCCACCGATGCAACAGATGGGATACGGTGGCCGCGGCGGTGGCATGAGGCCACCACCACCTAACGGCAGCCGTTTGGGACTACCAGGCGGCAGCCGACTCGCTCCTCCCGGTGGAAGACCGAGGATGGAGAAGAGAATGACGAGATTGGGCATGATGTGATTTGTCTGAGACCAGTCACAACATGAGCCTCGCCTCGCACCCTCTCGTTTACACATTTTGCTTTGTCGAACCATATTTTGGGCTTCGAGCACCAATCTCAGCCCTCAACTCACGTTTGCATCACCATGACGAACGTGAACATCGATAATTTTTTTCCGGGACACATGATGTCAGTTTGGAGTTCTGGCTGGGCTTGTTCGGGAGAACGCATTGCATTGCTTGCTTGCATATACCCAGCACTTTCTTTTCAACCATATACCCCCCATTTTGACAAATGGGCTTTGTTGCATTCTGCTTCGGCATCAGATGGAGTCACATTCAAGCGAACCACTCGGCATCGAAATTGACGCCTGGGCAAGCTGGATGGACGTGTATCTACCTAATTATATGGGGGTTAGGGAATATAGGGAAGCGGGATCTTATCCCGCTGATGGATACTGGGAAATGGAAAAAGGCAGAGACCTGATGAGACTGCTCATAGGATCAATATGACGAGTCGACACCTGCAGAGAAAGCTATTTACAAAAAGTGGCGGACCGCTGCCAAATTGGACAAAAGGCTCTAAGGAGACGAGAATTAGCAGAAGATGAAATAAAATAAATCATAACTCATTCTAATCCAATATCTCTTGATCATTACACTTGACAGTAAATCCAAATTCGCTCTTAATGTGCATAGCCTGACCTGATAACTATGTCATACCAGACGCATCTGTGTTATATAAGACGTTCTCAAATATCTCTAGAAGCAAGCAGCTTGGTTTGTCATTCCCACGCAGAACGCTGTAAGGCAGAATTCCATCACACCAACCTCGAGACACAAACTAACAACGCTGTCACAATAGGCAAAGTCACTCATTATCTCAATCGAGAACGATCTCATCATGTACTGAATCCACCCGTCAAGCCACTTCCGGTGATGCAGTTGGACTATCGAGCGGGCCCTTGCCTCCCAGCAAGCGTCGGAACAAAGAAGCAGCATCTACAGCTAATACCCGGTGCTAGGATTGTTTTCCCTACGGCGAACGGTGAGGATACATGACAGTACCAGTCCCGATTCAGATATACGTGCATACCCTCCCTTGCATCCCAGCACGGCTTTCCGAGTCCAGCCCAGAGGTGCAGTGCAGGGGAGACGGGAGACTATCAGGGGTGAGGGAGAAGAGCCTACGGAGTACAGTACGGACTACGGAGTACTTGGCGCCATCAAACTTCTTGAGTTCCTCGCAGAAGATGATGATTGCCAAGAAGAATTGCCACGCCCTCGGTCAACGGTATTCACAGACTTACGAAATGCGAGCTGCAATCATGATGGATGAAGTCTGGACTTGGACCTGTCAGAACTCAGTCCACGGACCTTCTGCCAGGGGGTTGGTTCTGTGCCTCCTGAAAATCCGGGGTCCTGGGGACCACTAGACTCATTCTGTTTACACGTGCAGTTGGAGGCAGTTGGGGGGAGCATCAAGTCCGGAGTGCGGTTTGCATGCGCAGGCGGTGTCGGCCGGTGTTCTCAGATACCTATGTATTTTTCATAAAAATGATTGGAACTCACTGGACTCGAGTCACCGCCATCCGGAGCGCAACATATCACTGAGATCACTGCTCTGATGTAATGCAATCGGCAGCTCGAATGATCCTGCCAGGCTGTCAAGCTGTAGGTTAGTACTGTTGTATCGTGCCACAACTGCGGGTTGGGCGGGGCGCTGTCAGTGCAAAGTTACGATCTCCCGTATCGGTTTCAATTTTCACGAAGATCTCATCGGCAGGTGTGTCAGAGTGTATAGCTAGCAAAACACTTTGTTTTCTCCATTATTGAAACGCCTTGCTACTATATACCTCTTCGCGTAGCTCGCTTGATATACTCGGACATGGTCGTCTCCATTGGTACATCTCGATTAGCCTCGATTGGCGTTCAATTGCCGATACCAGGACAGCTAAATCTATGCTTTGAAGGCTGGTAGGTAGTAAATAACTGATACTCTGCTCGTGCAGCTGGAAAAGAAGCCCTGCATGACGATATTTGTATCAAAACGCCATTTCAAGCCTTGAACATGGATACAGCTCAATCCGGCCCTCAATACATATCCATCTAGGAAGTTCGAGGGTGATCTGTCAAACGGAACACATGCCACCGAGGTGCAAGCTAGGTACAGAGTACCTAGCAAACAATACATTACTCCCTTGCCGTCGGATAGTGTAGCACCATCTTTACCTATGTATTGCTATTTGACCAACAGGTACATCGTACTTGGACCTGAACACCTTGACATGGCCAAAAGCGTTGTGGTATATTGGCCTAACAATTGGCATAATGCGTAGACATGGTAAAGTGACAGAAATTTGTAGCAACAATGATATTGTCGCTCTCCTGCTAAAAATATGCTTATTTCCCATCTTCAATTGAAAGCGGGACAGCAGACAGAAAGAGAGACATTGATGAACTTTAGTGCTTGTGTACCTGAACTAATAGGGCGGATGTGAAGGTTCCAACCCCACACAACCGCCTCGAGCCAACAACCTTAGCGCTTAAGGTAGGACCCAGGACCCCGTGAATTGTGATTGCTTCCAGATGTTCCCACACGGACGAAACCGCCTCCACTGGAACCGATTCCCCATCTCTTCCTTGACGACATGGTGGTTTTGCTTCTTCGTGCCGTCATTGTTGTGACTTCTTCACTATCTCTTTATTCCTGACAAGCTTGCGGCGCTCTTCCACACCGTAGACGCAGATACCACACACCTGGAGCGACCCGTTTCTTTCTTCCTTGGTCTTCCTCGAGAAGTCCGTCCGCTCCTTAGCAATCCGCGATTCAGTGACGGCCCCTTTCTTCTCGACGACCCTACGATTCAGCTCAGCATTGGCATCCGTTGACTTTCACCCGGTCATCCGATCAAGCCCGTCTCCTCCAGTTGGATTTGCTTCTCTGCAGCGCATGCGCCTGTTCTCGATTCTGCAGGGTGCTGTCGAGATTGGAGCTGCGCTCACCCGGAGCTTCAAAAGTACATCTCGGCACATCGGATGATTGTGCTGCCAGAATAGCAACCATGTTGACGGTCCAGCCACGGCGGCTGCTCGCGCGGCCAAAGGGTCTCTTGATCATTGCGGTGTTCGCAGTCACCTTTTACTGGCTTTTCCTCACCGGCGACTCTTCGAGCTCGATCCGCAACGCCGGGCTCTCCGTCGACTCTGCAGGCCATGCGGCACCGTTCGCTCCGGCGCATCCGGACACGGCCAGTGGGCAGCCGGCACAGAATCCCATAGAAGGCGGCTCGAGCAAGCCTGTGGAGGACGCTGCAAAACAGAGCGCGGAAGATAGGGAAAAGGAGGAGGAGCGGCAGAGGCAGCAGGAGAAGGAAGACCGCGATCGGTTCGAGGACAGGCTGCGCAAGGATTTCGAAAGCGAGAGCGAGGCGCTTGCAGCGTAAGTCGGCGACACAAATACCCTTTGCGCCGAACACCTCTCCCACTACAAGTACTGTTCTGCTAACAAATATCTCCGTTCTACAGAGACCCCAAAGCCGGCGCCATCTACGGCTTGACCTTGGCGACCTTGTCCAAGAAGGACGCCGATCGAAAACAGAAGTACGACGCCGCATTAAAGCCGGCTCAGACCAGCTTCGGATTCAGCGTCGACAAACCTCGCATCTACGACCCCTACCCGACCTACAATGACGCAAAATGGAAGGCCCTCAAGAGAGCCGAGTTTATGGCCTGCAATGGGCCAGATGGCGTACCCATCGAGGATATCATGGTCTTCAAGGGATCCCCTCACGACATGCCGGCGCCTGGCTTCGGAAGTTATGATGTTCTCGACATGGACCAGAATCTCTGCTTTGAGAGGCAGACCCGACTCGGACCGTACGGCTATTCGCAAGCCGGCAAGTACGCCAAGACATCTGAAGACTGGGATTCGGTCAAATGGGGCCAGCTGCAAGAGCTGTGTCTGGAGCGGAATCAAGCCAGATTCCACACCAAGGGGGACCCCAACCCGTACCTGGATACTATCAACAGCAGAGACAACAATACGTCTGCTGATAAAGCCAAGGACGAGGCAAAGCTGAAGCGCCGAGAGAATGTGCAGCGCCAGACCAAGTCGAGCAAGGATATTAAGAAAGAAGAACGAACTGCTCTACTTATTCGCACGTACACTGGAAAGCAATACAGCGAGAACGACGTGCAGATTGTTCGTTCACTAGTCACAGAACTGTCGCTGCGCACTGGTGGCCAGTATCAAGTCTTCCTGTTCGTCCAGGTCAAGGATGAGTCTGCCAATATATGGCGAGACCAGGAAGCGTACCAACGGGTCCTCCGCAGTGCAGTACCCGCTGAATTCGTCGATATGACAATCCTCTGGGACGATGAGGCTACCCAGTCTACGTATACGAAACTAAAGGGGGATCAAGCCACAGTTCACTTTGCTCAATGGCTATCCGTGCAGAAATTTGCTCAAGAGTACACCGAGTTCGACTACGTCTGGAACTGGGAGCTCGATTCTCGCGTCACTGGCCATCACTACGAGTTCTTGGAGAAACTGGTTGCATTCGCCAAGAAGCAACCTCGCCGCGGACTGTGGGAGCGCAACGAGCGTTACTATATTCCCGGAGTACACGGTGACTATGATACCGACTTCCGAGATGAGGTCGAGAGTCATGCTGTGAATGGATCGGTCTGGGGACCTCCCGATTTGCCGTTTATCAAACCAATCGGACCGAAGCCGCCAGTCAAGAGCCCAAAGGACGATGATTTCGAGTGGGGCGTTGGTGAGGAAGCTGACCTGATCACGTTGGCTCCCATCTTCAACCCTATCAACAGTGGTTGGATCATGGGGAATGATATCCTCGGATATAATGACTCGACGCACAAGTCCCTAGATGTGCCACGACGTGCAACCATCATCACCCAGTCCCGTGTCTCGCGGCGTCTGCTGAACATCATGCATGCCGAGAATCTGCGAGGAAACCATGTCTTCTCCGAGATGACGGCGCAAACTGTTGCTCTGCTTCATGGTCTCAAAGCAGTCTATGCCCCGATCCCAGTATTTTTTGACCGCCCCTGGACGAGTAAGCAGCTGGCAAAGTGGTTCAATGGTGGCTGGAACGGCGAAAGCGGCGGTGTCGGCAGTGCTATGGGCTGGGGACAGGAAGCCCGTTTCGCTGGGAGCACCTGGTACTATCGCGCCAACCCCCCTCAGCGCATGTACCTCAACTGGATGGGCTGGGAAGACACTGAGATTGGCGGCTCGGACTGGGAAGAGATTCACGGACGCCCGTGTCTTCCGCCCATGATTCTCCATCCGATCAAGGATGTGTTGGAGACGGAGCCCGGCCATTCGAGCGAATCGAGGCTGCCGTACTGAGTTGAGTACTGAGCAGGAGGCACTGCCAAGACTTCTGACGCGCAACGTTGGATCACGCGCATGGCCTTACTCAGAGTCGGAGTTTCCTGCTCACGTGTCGGTCACACATCACGGTTTGAGACTACGAGCCGCTCAAGGGCTTGGAACAACGGGGAGAAGAACAACGACAAGTCAGACCAGGTGACTGTGGGTAAATCTCCACGCAATCCAAACAATGTTTTTCGCATAGGTATGGCGTTATTGGGCGTTTGGGCGAGGAACAGGAGGTTTTCGAGATTATGTTTGATGGAGACTACAATGGGCTGCTCAGTCGACGCATGCAGTATCGTAGATGTCGATTTGAATTTTGATGCATATACTCCTATTTATCACGGCCACTTTTCCTCTACACTTGGCACAGATGTGATATGGATACCCTCGGCTTCGAAACTGATTTGCTTTCTTTTCGAAGTTGTCGGCGGGGACGGAACGTTCGCAGATACAGTTGTGTAGGTACGAAAACATTTGTCAAATCATTGTACCGCCATGGCCTATCCAACTTACCGCTGAAGTAAATGCCACGATCATCTGCCTCGGGATACCCTCACCAATACTAGAGACGAGAAAAAACCATCATGATCTCGGAATATCCGATTGGGCTTCTCTCCGTCACGATCGGGGTGCTCGCTGATATACAGTAGATGGCAGATCACTGCAAAAGAATCTAGCACCGCGGCTCGGTATCGGAACCGCGATCGGATTCTCGCTAATCGGGATCCTTTCCGCCGTGATACATCAAGTGGCAAGACAGACTAGTATTCCAAATAAAGCTCGCTGATCGGATTCCACACATTGCATGAAACTATACCGTAGGCCTCGAGACTTAGTCATCACAATTTTGCGTCCGGAGGGGACCGGCCATAAGATGAGACGTGACGAGCCGGTGGCCATTGACGCTGCATCTATAGCTGGCTTGATTATATATAATATACCCTCTGCGAAAAAGGCAACAAGTGCGGCCGCGTATGATCACGTAAGCGGCTGCATGAAAAAAAAAAAAATTCGGTCGATGGTGTGTTGCATCGAGGGGCGCGCGTAATCTTCAGCCTCAGGAAGAATTGTTGGGACCTGTGGGGAGTGGACGAGATCGAAAGTTCCACGAGCGTTGGCATGCAAAATTTTGCCCACTCCCCATGACGCTTCCCGGCAATCATGTGGTCGTATGCATACTTGTTCTTGTGAAACGCGAAGAATTTCGACCGCATGCAGAAGAAAAGATGACGGGCATGGAAAGGGCCAGCGGGAACCAATGTGCTGATCGACATTTTTTTTTTTATGTATGTTAGACGTCGATTTCCTGTCATACGGGAAACGCAGCTTCGTGGCTGTACGCAGCCACTCGCTTACCGATGTTTCTTGGCCTGCTGGCGTGCTGTGATGCAGACTTTTCAGACACACGCCGAAGCTCGAAAGAAGAAAAAAAAAAATTGGTGGGATTTTTCAACTACTTAATATCAGGCTGTGGCAGGATGAGCCATGTACGATTCACAAGTCCAGTCGGTGGGCTCTCCGCTCCTCCGCGCCCTCACGCGCACATGCGCACATACGACTCAGCAGGTTGCCACGATGTCCGAAAAGGCCCGAGATGGCGATTTCTTTCGCAAATGGTCAGCCTCGACAGAAGCACGAGGAGGAAGCCTTTTTCTCTTCCCATCTCGTGAGAGGGAAAAATATTCAACGTGGTATTCTGGTAGTATATGCGATTATAGATGGATGTAACCTTTCGCTGGAAGATCAGGGCCGAGAGCGGAGAATGGTTCCCTGGCCACCCATTGGGATTCTTTGGCCTATTGCTTACATGACTATGGGGAGGATTCATTTCAGCACACAGGACAGGCACAGGTCGATCGTAACGTGTGTTTCCTATTAGTGATCGACTGCCCAATTATTCTTCTCGGGACTAGGATAGTTGCAGGGGCTTTGAGTCTCCGTATAGTCTGGCAACCTTCGTAGTAGCCTATCTGACATTGATACTCATCATGACAGCTGCAAGAGGGCCTGGCAGAGCAGATTCCGGCAGGCCAGGGCAGTGCAGAGCACAGTAACCTTGCGGTCAGCGCCCTTTTGAAATCATCTGTCATTCGGAGTCATTCTGATGACAGGCCGGAAAATAGGAATACTCTACCTATATATCCACATTTCTTGAAAGTTTCGCAAGATTTTCCGGCATCATTCCAGACTATACACGCCGCCCAGAGCTCTCCGACAGCGATCTCTTCAGTGCTATCGTCTCCGGCGCGCTCCGAGATTTCGTCGCCATTGTAGTATGGCAGCATTGCAAGGACACCTTCGACGCTCTTCCAGCCCGCCGCGGCGGCAGCGAGCCTGCCAGCCGTGCTCGAAAGCAAAAGCGCGGTGCAATTTCCCGGACAACGATGTAGCAAGCGGGTGTGATCGGTGAGCCATTTTCCAAAATTCTGCTTTGCTGGGACTCGAACTAGGCAAAACCATCATATTGCTGGGACTATAATCGCTGATCTTGGAAAAAAACAAAGGTGTCGCCGGGTCATGATATCGTGTCAACCACAAACAACAAAGTTTATAAGAAAACCAAGACAGTTGAAACACGATTCAAGGTTTGTCTACTATCCCTCATTTTCTCTATATTGTCTATGACTTTCTCTATCTTTTGTTCCTGATCCCACTTGGATCGTTTGCATCTGTCCATGCCGATTAGCGAGTTACTGACAACGCAGCCAGTCGCCCCAGCTCCGTTGAGCCAGGTGGTGCCACATCACCAATGGAAACGTACTCTGACCAGATTTACTCCTCGAGCGAATTTCAGGGGCCCGAGGAAGGGACACACCTGAACTCACCTGTCCCGGCCATGATGCCGAGCAGCTACGACAACAGCGACCAGAGTTTACTACATCCTTACTATCAGAACATCTATCCACAACATGTGCAGCCGTATCACACGATACCAGAGACCACTCTACCTAGGAGTACATATCAGACCAGCGTCCAGAGCTATACCAATTTTTCTCTTCCTCAGTATCAAAGTATGGCATGGACACAGGCCGGCCAGATGGCCCTGCCGGTAACCAGCGCGCAGTACGGCTATGCTCTCCCGTACGCGACGACGACCAACCCCGAGGTTCTCCCTGGACGGCTGTACAAGACGGAAGATCTTTGAAGCACAACTCAAAGACGACCAGGGGGGAGGAGGAAATCTTTCCAGGCCGACAAGTCACCGCCAAGAAAAAAAAGAGCTTCGAAAGTCGATTCCATCAACGGCAGACAGACGGACGCCACGACGGATTGTGGGGGTTAGAACGGGCCTGCGAGGGACCCTTGCTGGCTGTCAGATTCCCGCTCGGACTCGTGCGCCTCGTGACTGGCGCAACTGCTGACCTCTCACGAAAAAGCCGTCGAATTGGAAGCTGACAGGCCGGGGCAAGAGGCGCCGACACGAAAAAAGTCTGCCCGGGCCGAATACCGTGCCACCACAGCGGGCGCGCCTGTCACTCGATTCGTGCTTGGGTTGGAAATCGCGACTTCCTCCCTCGTGCGCAGAGGTCTCGACCAGGCACAGAACATTCGATGACTGGCCACGAGGGCGAGACCGAATGGTCCAAGTGCCTATTTGCCGGCCATGTCATAACTTCTGGAAGGTGTGACCGTGCCACTGGAGGTCTGGGGAACGACCAGACTCCGGGGCGGACACAAGTGGCGTCGTACCAAAGTCCTTGATAGGCAGCCACTTTTGTATGGCCAGGACGATGGAAAAGTCGTGCAGGCATCAACATCACGATTCGCCATTCCAGCTTGTCACATATCAAATCACATACATGTAGAGATGGGAGCGGGCTACCGTTAGACTTAGTGGAAGGGAACTAGAGATCACAATGTGTTAATACTGGCGATACCATACATAGAATGCAATCAATCATCCCATTTCGTGGAGAATCAATTGAGCTGATACCGAGATCGGATGATTTCTGGCGTGTGGTCTGGAATCAAGATTCCTTGGTCGTTCTTTCTGTCGGATATACTTGGAAAGATCTAGTTCCTTATCTTTTGGGCAGTACGTGCTGCCCTCGGGGTTCTCGGGCATCAAATCTTGGGAAGTAGCTACCGTTGGGACTTAGAGTAGAACGTTCTGTGGCTTTCTGTGCTCATCCCATCTTGCTTAAATTGTTTACTTCTCCTTCACCTTTGCTTCTCCCTCACCATCACTTCTTCACCATCACCCACTCTCCACTTCTCATCTTCGTCAGAACTCGTTTCTTGTTCTGCTTTCTCTTATTTCCGCTGTCCATGGACGTCTTCTACAAAAGACTTTGATCTTCGAAAAAGGGGACACTTCTCTGGTCGTCTTCTCTGCTGTTGCGTTCTCATCTCTAAATTTGTTTCTCTTTCGTCCGATCGATTCGAGATTTGAGTTCGATGCATTCAATCATCTGAGCATACGGGAGATCCCTATCCGAAGAGATTGGACGATGATACATCTCCGTGTGGTATTGGCTCTGGCATCATGACGCCAGACGACATGGCGGATCTGCTGGATCACGGTCTCATCATCCCATCACGATACTACGCCTCGTTCAGAACCATACAGGCTCCTGTCTTGGATCCAGATGGCACTCACTTTATGATCGACATTGAAGGGAGCAGCCACACGGCTCAGGCGTACGAGATCTCGGTGTTTCAGTCCTGTCCATCCAGCAAATATGAGGCGAAGCATGTCTTGCCGACCAGCATCGCGTCAGTAAGTGCTCACTTGACTCGGCTCTTTGCGACTCGGTACTGACCTGCCCAATCTCCAGAGAATACATCGTATTTCAGAGCAGATCTACATAAAATCGGTTCTCATACCCAGCAGAAAGACCTCACAGCCCTCAACGGCACCCCGCTGACTGCGTCGAGCAGCTGCTCGCCTCGATCCTCCGCACTGTCGTCGCTCTCGAGTCACGCAGCGCCAACGCAGAGTAGTCTCTGCGCACCTCGTGGGAGAGGCAAACCACGTTAAAAACTCTGGGTGGATGGGATCCTTCGGGGTCGGGTAAAAACAAAAAAAAAAAGGAGGGAGGGAGGGAGGGCGGGAGGGCGGGAGGGCGGGGGGACTGTAGTAGCCGTGCGTGCGCCCCTGGGCCGCTGCTGTGCCAATAATGGATCTGGAAGGACCTGAATACAATCGTCTGATACTGCCACATCGTCTCCTTCACCGTGACTCCGCTCGCAATTAGTCCTCGTACATGTCTGCAAGCGCTTGGTCTTCAAAGCTCGTCCGGGGTTTCCAAGTGTCATCTGCCTCGCCGAACCCTTCCCAGCGCACCAGATGCAGTCCTGCCCCCAAGGACTCTTCCTTTCACCGCATCTCCAACGAACAGCTGCTGTCCGCGGCAACTAGTGGTGTCGCAGTATTGGGAATGTACATGCAGGAGCTTGTGATTGTTCGTTGCACCCGGAACGCTTTCAAGCCCTTCAGGGCATGCCTCATCATAGTCGTAAGTTGAAGATGTATGTACCCACCGGAGGCGACTCAACTAACTTGGAATAGACATCCGTGACAGCTGGGACAAGGCCGTGAAGGAGAAGGATCCAGATGCACGTCTGGAGAAGGGTGGTAGTATTGGTGCTGGTATCCTGACCCCAACGACATGGCAGACCTTCGATGTAGTGAGCATGGTCGCTCGCCGCAAGGCAAAAAACTAGCATCGGGGCCGACCCCGGGGCGGTCCCGTGAGACTCACCACAGCCTCGGGACAACACACGGCGATGCTAAATCATTACCACGCAACCAACCTCCTCGACCATGGCCTGATCATCAAGAGTCGCCATATACTCCCCAATATTACTGGAAAGCTGCGATGGAAATCACGGGAACGAAGGGAAACAATGGGGAGTCTCCGGGAAGTTGCCACACTCGGCTACCTTTCCAATCAATTATCATCCTATTTCTAAAAACCCAGCTTTCTCACGATCGTTGAACGTGTCACTTCTGCAGGGTCGTTCATTTGTTTCAGGTAGCTCTTCAGAACATTGATTTATATCTTTTTTCATGGCTTCAATGTTGGCTCAGAAATATCTTGGAGATTTCCCAGTATACTTTCATTCGTACCCATCGCTGGCCTGACCCCGGCTCCTCGCAAAACGGTCGCCGGCCCTCTCACTTTCCTCCCGGCGCGCGGCACCTTCTCCCAGTACCGTCTTCTTTAGCTCCTCGACCCGAAGCCCTTGGAGGCCAGCAGGTTCTGAAAGTTCGATGCTGTCGCCCATGGACACGTCTCCGCGCGCCCTCGCCTTCTCAAAGAGGCCGTCGAGAGGCTTCGTGGCGGCGCCTCCTTCCCAGTGCCTGGCTTCTACCGGCAGCGGGCTCCACCAGTTGCCGGTCCTTGCGTGCCAGCGGGATCCGCATAGTTCCCAGAGCCGGCTCGCAGCTCGTTTGTACGCGAACCTCTCATCCTCGCCGGTGAAAGCGCCCGTGTTGCTAAAGTCGGGCCTGAGGCGCGGGCTCTTCTGCTCGACGCCGAAATCGGAGTCGACGTCCGGGTCGTAGGCGCTGTTGGCTGGATCCGTGGTCGGGTCCGAGTACGTCGAGATGTTGGGTCGGAACGGCGAGACCGTGTCCTGGTACACTTCGGCGATCGTCTCTGGAAGTATCGCGTCCGAATCTATGGTTTCTCCCACTTTGCCCGAGACTGGCTTTTGGTTGTCGTCGGCCGCGGAGCTCTTTGCTTCAGGGAAGAAGAGATCATCGGGGCCGGCCTCGGCCTGCACGACGAGCTTACAGCGCGCCTCGTAGAGCGCATCAAGCAGCGTGATGAGGCGGCGGGCCTCATTCTTCTTGAGTACGGTAAGCACTGGTATTTGGTCAATGATAAAGGTATGAAACGTCGAGGCCATGGTGATATAATCGGCGGGGCCGTAGGCTGAAACCAACTCGGCAAAGTTCCAGTAAACGATGCCCTCATACTGCTGAGGAATCTTGACAGTGCGGCCATACACAACAAGTGACGATGGTGCCCAAGGAATGGGCCCCGGAGTGCCCGTGACAGCCTTCAAGGTATAATCCCATGCCGTCTTGTTTTCAGACCCAGAGAGCATATAATTATGCGGCGTCTTGATGCCCGTGGTCGAGTTTGTCTCGGTAACGTCCGTGTCAACGCCGATCACGTCTGTTGTATTTTCAGCACCGGCTGAGCCCAAGGCCGCGGCAGGCGAGCTGGTAAAGGGCTGCTCCGGCGACTCGTCTGCTTCCCTCCTCCGCCAGTCTTTGCCTCCTTCCATCTGCCAGAACTCGCATCTCGCCTTGAGAACCTCGAGAAAATTTGCAAAGTCGCTAGTGGATCCAAACAGCTCGCCTTTGCTCTTCTTTGCGCCGAACCCAAGCGCCCTGCTGATAAGTCCACCAGAAGTCGGTGGAGTATACTCGAAGCCGGTCGCCTTTTCCAACTCGTCGGGCATCCGGTTGGAAGAGGCAACGAGAACGCCACCCAATTGAAAGAATGCTGTAAACAAGTTACTCAGAATCTTGCTCGCCGCTCTGTCTGGCAGCTGAAATTCGTCCAAGAATAGGATCGGTGATTTTTCAATCATATCCTTGGCCAGCCACAGTAAGGAAAACTGATCGTCCCGGCCCAATTGGAAGTTTGATTTCCTGTGCTGCTCCAGCTGGGAGATGGTGTATAACATGAAAGTGTTGAAGTGCCACCTCTTTTTCCGGCTGGTGGGAAGACCGTCGGCCAAGAGGTCCAGCAGCATACTTTTGCCCGTGCCGACCTCTCCCGACAAGAAGAGGCCCTGCGGCGAATTAATGTTGATGGCGGCCTCATGGCTCTGCAGCACGCGCGTCAGGGCCAGAGTGTCTCTCGGCTCGTTGCCGTTGCGTGCGAAAAAGCGCGCAAATAACGGGTTCCGCCAGATGGGGTGACTCTCGACGGCGAGCTCCCTAGCCCCCTCGACTCGCTTTGGCCTCGACTCGTCCAGGGCATTTTGCAGCGTCTGCAATCGGGCACGATACTCGACAGATGGCGAGTAGTCCTTGAGACGCAGATAGATCTTTTGCAAATGTATAGCCAGCCGGTGCTGCGCGGCATCTGGAGCGCATAGTCCCGTGGCCAGGAGGCTCTGGTACTTGACCAGCGGATCCGTGATGGTGATGGATGACGTTGACGCTATAGTCCTCTTCATCTTGGAGTGAATCTCTCGGGAGCCCGTTCCAATTCCGACTGACCAATCAACAAGCCGGGACGCATTTGCAGCATTTGGGCTGATTGAGTTTCTTTCCAATGCAGCTCGTACTTGCAGGAAAGCAAAAGACTATTTCGATGCGGGAGTTGATGGTGTTTTTTTAGGTGAGCTCACACGAGTTGCCGCGCTAATGGTTTGGTATAGAGATCACCAGATGAACCCCCGCGAATAAGAATCGCCCGGGCGCCCGTCTGAGCGGTTCGGCGCATGAACACTTGTTAAATGTTCATGAAAGAACGAAGAGGAATTTGATGCATTTGGCAAGAGATGAAAGACTGTTTCTGTGAAACGGGTCAGTGATAAAAAAATTGATGTCTTGGACATGCAGATCGCTCGGACGATCAAAGTTGAGATTTATTCATTCAAATTGTAGTGTTACCTACGCGTAGGTCAAGAGTACTGAGGTCATCATAGTCTTGAGCTCTCAAGTTAGCAGCAGTCTTTTAGAACCCCTGCCAGTAGAACTGTACTGTGTAGCGAAGTCTTCCACGTGGAGAAAGCCAAGCTTGTTTCGGACTAGCGCGCTGCAGCTGATGGAGCTCCAAGCAGCCAACAAGAAAAATAAAAATAAAAAAAGGCGGCGGCAGGCCTTTGAGAGCTGGAGTTTGCTGCCAGCTCCTACACTAGGCAGTCGGCAGTGAGTGGGTTCCGTTTCGCAGTTTTTGGTGCTCTGCAGCGTCGGGATCAACGAGGCTTCTGGACGTCTTTTTTCTCACTGGGAGCGTTTTCAACCAATCATTCGGCAAGAAGCTGGGAGCAAGCAGAAGAAGCTCCCACCCATCCATTCCCCAAGGCTAGCACCGCTACCTAGGAAGGTAGGAGACGCCTCGTCATTTTTTCTGCGAGCCAAAGGGCAGGAATCTCCAACACCAAAGACAGACAGAGACCAGTTCGAGGTCAAAGGTCCAATCATCCAATCCAAAGCAAGCAGAGCCTCCAAGAAGCTGCATCTGCATCCAGCCCAATCCATTTGTGGCCCATCACCATCCGTCCTTTTTCTGTCTTTCGACCCAACGGGCGACCCGCGCATCGTCCTCTTTTTTCTTTGCATTCTCATCATCCACCAACGTCTAGCCAACGCGCGCGGACCCCCCATCATGAGCGATTGCTTTCAGCATCAACAACCCGCGAATCCTTAGAACGGCTTGATTGCCACGCTACAGCACCACGCGCGACCGACACGAGACGGACGACCCGGCACATCGTCAAACCTCGAAACGCCCCCCTCCAAACTCCGTGCCAGGCTCGATTTTGTTTACCGACCCGCGCATACCCGCATCACAACATCACCACACCGGCGCCAACATGTTTTCCTCGGTAAACGGCGCCGCCAACGCTGCAGGCACTCCTGCCAGTAGCACTCGCGGACGCCGCCGCCAGCGACCAGTCAGTAACGATGATTCGGTCAAGCAGCCAAAGACGAAGCGCGCTAGGATCCCTCTCAACGACCAGACTTTCACCACCCCTGAGGCCAGCCAAGAGACCTTCGAGGTCAAGCCTGCGCGTCAACCCGCCAAGCAGGACAGAGTCGAACCCGTAGAGCATGCTTCGCCACAGATCCGGAAAGAGCTGAGCTTCCGCTCCAAAAAGGCAAAGACGGCCGACCGCCTCAACAAGGGAGACGGCAGTGTAGTACTGGTACGTCGATAGGATCTGGACATGTTTACCCTTGGGAAGCATCACTGACTCTCGCGATATTTAGACGAGCAACAATGCTTTTGTCGTCAGCAAGCTTCCAGCTCTCCCCGACAGACTTCGAGCAGATGCGCAGAGTAAGCTACACGCACCTGCACCTTCCGTGTCTACACCCGTGTGGTTGCTAACATGACTATAGGCCGGCAACATGGTTTCCTCGATCCATCGACAGGCTACGCCCTGAGTCTCACACACACCCATGCCGTCGTGTGGCCTTATGCTGCGTCTTCTCCCTCGCCAGAATCTTTTGTGTTCTCACTGCCATATCCTTCAAGACACTCGAGTGATCCCTTACCGCTGGGCTCGCTCACGCCTCCATCAGCCTCCTCGTCGGAACCTGGCCTCGTCGTGGTTATGCCCACCAGTGGTAAGATCACATATTGGGAATCCATCTCGAGCGCAACGACCCTGGACTTTATACGGCAACAGCGGAATGGCGTCGAGGATTCGATTTCGGGAATGTGGTCCAGCGAAAATGTTATTCAGATTGTCAGCGCCGAGGCGGCTGCAGGATTCATTCTGGCTTTCAGCAGTGGCCGCATGGCATATTTGAGCGTTCGGGACGCCCACGGCAAGCCCGCCATCAAGGTGCAATTCTTGCGCACGAGCCTAGGGCCCTCGGGAGGAGGTATATTCGGCAGTCTGCGACACTTGGTATCAAGTTCGTCCATCCAGGGTGACATTGCTGCTGTGAGGGCCAGGAAGTCATCCAAGCAGGGAGAACAAACCGTCGTTGCTGCCACGGTCAAGGGTCGCTTGCATGCCTGGAAGATCCACCGCGGTGGCCATCACGACCTCCTCACCGAATTCGATGCTCGAGAGGCCATGGTTAATGCTCTCTCCGAACTACACACGGACAACAGCGTGTCTAGCGACTCTCTGAAAATTCACGACTTTGCCTTCATTCCTAAGGAGCTCGAGGCCGAACAGTTGCAAATGACACAGCTGCATCAGATATCAGCTCTGGTTGAAGAGCAGCACATACTGGTTCTGACATCATTGACCAGCAATAACATCAAGGGTGCCGTTCGATACTTTCTCGTGGAGCTGGTTGTACCCCAGGGCGCTTCGCTCGACAATCCCGTGACCGTTGGTACCGTTCGACCGATCAACAGCTATACTACGCCCCCGGATGCGCATGCCCTGGCAAAGCCAAGACTTTATCTGCCGAGGCCAGCCGTGGTGGCTTTCCTTGTTTTCGAGCGCGCCACAGTTATTGTATCAGTAGCCAAGGCTCCGGATTCGCCAGATTCGCAATTGCATGTCGAGGAGAAGCACTTTCTGCCACCGACGTACGAGGATGTGGTGGATCTCCGCAGCGATCCGACCCTCGAGGTTGTCGCTTCTGGCGTGGAAGAGCCCCAGGCTCCAGCATCAGAAGAATTCCGCACACATCGCGTCAAGACCAAGAACCCCGCTGCCGTACTTCTTGTTCGTGGAACAGGCACGCTGAGAGTTGCAACGACTGACATTGACCGCTTCGCGAGTGAAACACCACCGACAATCACTCCGAAAAGCAAGCTGGAGCAGGCAGTGTTCTTTGGTATCAAGGATGACAACCCTCTGGTTTTTGACGTGCCTCGGCAGTTGCCTTTTAGTGACAAGGAGCTCGCAGATGCCGCGCTCGAGTTGAGCCAGGATATTTTGGCGTCCAGCAACCCACACCTTTCTACGCTTGCGGGACATCTTGAAAACAACATGCATACGCGAGTCAAGGCTCTGGAGAAGCTCATCATTCATCTCAACAGTCTCAAAGTCAAGATGAGTCGAGAGACGAAATGGGAGCTGCTCTGGAATGCCGAAAAGCTACAAGCTGCTCGTTTCGTTTGGGCCAAGCACGAGAAATTTGTGCAGGAACGCCCAGATGATGCCAAGAAGGACCTCATCACCTACATTGTCAGTTACATCCGCGAAGAAGAAAAGAGCATTCCCAACGTCGCCAAGGGCGAAGTAGACGCGTTGCGACACTGGTTCGTTCACGACGCATACAGAATGAACTTGTTTTTGGCCTGGGCGTATGAGGTGATCAAGTATCAAAATAAGGCCAAGTTGGATACGCCGTCTTTGACGCGCCTGGTTTACGAAGCCGTCGAAATCATGAACGGCGCCTTGCGGGACGCAATGGAGTTTCGCCGAAGGCACCTGGCCTTGTACGGACTATCGGGTGAAAGATTGGCCAACGGAATTCTTGCCGACGACTATGCTAATCTACCCAACCCTTGGACATCTGACCAGTTCATCGCCAACAATCTCAAGCGCCTGGTAGAGTTGTCATCGCAATGGGTGAGCACGGAAGCTCACACAAAGAAGCCCTCGCCCACGGAGGAATCGCTCATTGAAAGAATACGCAACCTTTTGCCTGATTTGACCGAGGTCTACCTGACGTCCCTCCAAGAGCTCTCCCGCTGGGCCCTCGCAAGCAACGATCCGACCGATGTTAAGCTGGGCGAGAGCTTTGAGCAAACCTACCAGACCGACCGCAACGACAAGATCCTTCTGTTGGCCGATTCCGAGAATTGGCCAGCTGCTTATAAGCTCGCCGAAGAGCACAACGCTTTGACCGCTCTTGGCCAAGTCTTGATTGCCGAGGAACAGGGTTGCAAACAGAAGCTAGATCAAGGAGGCTTGTCCCCCGATGAGAGTCAACGACTTCATGACGCCATCGCTGCCAAGACGAAGCAGTTACACAACTACTTTGAGAAGTATGGAGTGGGCTTTGCTTACCCGTACTACACCCACCTGGTGCAAGCCTGTGGTGTCGAGGCAATCATGGAGGATAACGGTGATAAGATCTTCAAGACTTCTTTCCTTCGAACAAACAAGCAGTTCGCCAAGCTCTCCTGGATCAACGACATCATTCGAGAAAATGACATCGCCAGCGCTGCGGATACGCTCGTTGATATTGGTCTCAACAGGGAGGAGCAACTCTGGAACAAGAAGATTGAGCTCAGCTTGGGCAAGTTGGCTCGAATGGCCGATGTATCGCGCCCTGCTGGTAAAGCCTCGTTCAGCGCTCAAGAGGCTAGCATCAGTGCTATTTGTGCAGAAACTTCAGTCGAAGCGATCGATGATCAATTGGCCGTCATTCGGATTCAGAATCGCCTCTACGAGAATATCCATCCCGTGCTTAAGGCGGCACTCGATGAGGCTGCCCAGCTGACCCTCGCGCTCGATGCCTTCGCACCCAAGCTTCCCAAGAAGTATAAGATTCTCTCGGACATTTTTGAGCTTGGTATTTCCAGGCTGCTGAAGCACGAGGCGCTCGACCCTTACACGCTGATCGACATTCTTACGCTGGCACAGTTTGATTCTGAATTTAAGGAGACCATGCCGGATCAATTCTTTGAAGCCATCGAAGTTGCCAATTTCGGAATCAAGGACACGGAGCGCCGTGAGCAAGCCGAGAAACTCATCTGGAGAAGATGTCTCCTGCGTGAGGATTGGACCAAGATCAACAACACGTCTCTGAAAGGAGACAACGACATCTGGGATGTTCTGAGCCACACTGACTTGTTCCAAGTCTACTGTGTTCTGTACACCATCCGTAAGTTGACGTTGAACTCGACCCTGCTGAACTAGACTAATTGTTTTTGCCAGAACACGAATCGGAGCCGCGAAACTACCAGCGATGGCTTCCTTCCGAAGTCCTGGGTACCTACACGGAACACTTGGACAAGCGCTACAGTACGAGAGAGAAGGGTTTCCGCGAGAAGATTCTCGAGGCAATGCAGTGGGAGGATAACAACCTCAGCAAGCACATTGAGAAACATCGCCTCGAATACTGGGCAACAGAGACTAGGCGGATGGCCGAGGAGGCAGTGCGCGGCCATGTTGATCAACAGACAACTGATGGCGCCTCTTCACCCGAAATCCATGCAAGACGGTCTAGCGAACTGCAATAGACATGTGTTTGCCATTGGGAATGGATGGATCGCTGGATGTTCGAGATGCAAATCGATTCCCACAGCAGCTGCCGCGACAGGTGGCATAACTACAGAGAGTCTCTGGTTTTTCTGGAGCAAATCAACCACACCTAGAAACGGTCGAGGCATGGAGACGTGTTCACAATGAGGGAAAGCGCTCGACAGGCGAGGATAGAGCCTGGAATGCTGTATGGCTATGTGTTGAACAGGGTCCGAATTGGTCAGATACCAATAATAGCCGAGAGCGCCTGCACCAAGACACCCGAGGCCTGCATGATGATCGTTGAAGGATTTGATTTTGTGTCAAGCGCGACATTGGGGGAAAGGCCCGAGGATGGACAAAAGAACGATTACATAACGTCAATCAGGATTAAGGTGTTCTGTGATTTTGAAAGGGAGTATGGTTTAGGGTCGGCAACTGAATTGCTAAGGGTAACCTCTAATCGGCAATACAAATTGATTGCTATGGGGCACAGATGTACCTCTATTTCTAATCTGACAAGGGAGTTTGACTCCTGTTCGTGTCCATGATACCTTTACTTTCATGAGACGGTCCAATGCCACGCCGATCCTGCGGGTTGATGCAGATGATGATATTCTGCTCGGCCAGAGGAGGGCAGAGGAGAGGGGTGATGCTCGTTCATGGGCTTACCGCCTTTAAGAAAAATCTCTCTCGTCGTTGATTAGGCAAATGCAAGTATGGCGCATCTCCATTGACGAATCATTGTCGTCCGCGTGTGATCTTATCTCGACGTTGCCTGTGTGGGGTGACGACCTATTCCATTAGTGTAAATATCTGCCGTGCCTATAGAACGTCTGTTTGCCTATCTGCTCTGCTCCTCATTCGCGATCTCGACGGCATAGTCCCGACGTCATCTCTCGGATTCTGCGGTAGCCCCAATGCCATGCTCGCTTCTCCTCTTCTTCGTCGATCTCTTGCATAGGGCTGACTGTTTTCCTTGACATTGATCAACTTTCCTCGGTCTTATCAGACGCTATACTAATCATGGGCAGAACATCCCCTCCCCCATCGAGCGGGTGGGGTTTTGGGTCCATCTCCATAAGCGGAAGACTATTCCAAGTCTAACGGCTACCGGGATGTGTGCATAGTCGAATAGTAAGTGGTTTTTTTTTTCTGGGTGAGTCTATATTCTTATCTGGTTCAGGCCATTCCGAGGGCGGGCTCAGAGTTTTATCCCTCATTATGTAGTTTCTATAATTCATGTTTATTCTTGTGCACGGATAGGACGTCTCTGAGCTGAAATACATATATTTTTACGGCCGTACGACGCGGACGGGCTGGGCGGCCTTCTTTGAATTCCGATGTCGATTTCAGCTCGGAGGTGTATTTTGAAGTAGATGATAAATCCAGAATCACACAACTAAGCTTTTAGTCTGAGAGGAAAACGTCCATTGCCACTGAGCGCAATCATGGCGGACTCTGCGACAACGTTGACGCCATCGTCGCCCGTCGACGATGCGCCCAACGAATCGACCGCTCTCTTGCCAAAGCCCGACTCGATACAGTCGCAAGATGAAGGTCCCTGGTATAGGCAGTGGCTGTCGGAGATATGGCTCCTCACACGGACCTCGATACCGGTCATGCTGGCGTACACGCTGCAGAACAGCCTGCAGACCGTCAGCGTGCTCATCGTCGGCCGGCTGTCGCCCGAGGCGCTCGCGACGGCGGCCTTTTCCTACATGTTCGCCATGGCCACGGGCTGGCTGATCGCGCTGGGCGGCACGACGGCCCTCGACACGCTCGCCTCGAGCAGCTTCACCGGGTCCGCCGACAAGCACGACCTCGGCATCCTGCTGCAGCGCGGCCTGCTCGTGCTGACGGCGCTGTACGCCGTCATCGCGGTCCTGTGGGCGTGCTCCGAGCCCGTCTTCCGCGCCCTCGGCCAGGAGGAGTTTATTTGTACGCAGTCGTCGCGGTTCCTGCAGATTTTGATTCCCGGCGGGCTGGGCTATGTCTGGTTCGAGTGCATGAAGAAGTACCTGCAGGCCCAGGAGATCTACCGCCCGGGCACGTACGTCCTGCTCATCACCAGCCCCCTCAGCGCCGGCCTGAACTATCTTTTGGTGCACACCCTCGGCATGGGTCTGTACGGCGCCCCGCTGGCCACGGGCATCGCGTACTGGGTCTCGTTCCTGCTGCTCGTGCTGTACGCCGCCAAAGTGAAAGGCGCCGAGTGCTGGGGCGGGCTGGACCTCAAGCGCGCCGCGAACCCGAAGCAGCTGTGGCCGTTTGCCCGGCTCGCGCTGCTGGGCTTCGTCCACGTCGGCACCGAGTGGTGGGCGTTCGAGATCGTCGCCCTGGCCGCGGGCCGCCTGGGCAAGATCCCGCTCGCCGCGCAGAGCGTCATCATGACGGCGGACCAGATCATCAACACGATCCCGTTCGGCCTGGGCGTCGCGGCGAGCGCGCGCCTGGGCAACCTGCTGGGGGCGCGGCGGGCCCGGGACGCGCGGCGGGCGGCGCACTGCGCGGCGGTGCTGTCGGTGATTTTTGGGTCCCTGATCCTGGCCGTCCTCATGGCCACCAAGGACGTCTTCGGGCGCCTGTTCAACGACGACGGGCGCGTCGTCGCGCTCGTCGCCCGCGTCATGCCGCTCGTCGCCCTGTTCCAGATCGCCGACGGGCTCAACGGCAGCTGCGGCGGTGCGCTGCGCGGCATGGGCCGCCAGTGGGTCGGCGCCGCCGTCAACCTCGTCTCGTACTACGGCGCCGCCCTGCCCGCCGGCGTCTGGCTCGCCTTCCACGGCTGGGGGCTCGAGGGCCTCTGGGTCGGGCAGTGCGCCGCCCTGTACCTGGTCGGCGTCCTCGAGTGGGTCATTGTCGGGCTGTGCGACTGGGACAAGGAGGTCCAGAGGGCGCTGGGCCGGTTGGACGATGGTGGGGAGGACGAGGCCGGGGAGGTTGTGCAGCGGGATGCCGAGGGTCTTCCTCAGGGGAGGGCTGTGGTTTAGTTTCGGGGTTGCAGGGATTGGAGACACGAATTGCGGACAAGGGGACTATGAAACAAAAGATTATGATGTCGGCGGCCTTTAAAAATGGGAAATAGAATATTATGGAAACGACATAGATGCGGTGGTAGTCATATATCACGGAATGGAAATACACATATGATCCTGGCTCAATGATCGTCGTGATAAGCCACGGAACGTCATGACTTGTCTGTCTCAGGGGGTTATACGACACTCAGGACCAGACAAGACTATTCCCCTCGCCAGACCGCCTCGATCACGGCAAAGAACGTCAACGGATCAGCCTTGACGCTGACAACATCGAACCGCTCGTCCGCCCGCCGGAATATTTCTCTATAGGCCTCGGCGGGCCGCTCCCTGGCGTTGAATAGCGCCATCATCCTCAGGTCCGTCGCCGTGCCCATCTGCGTGATAGACCTGGCCACGGGACCATCCTCTCGGCCGGCCTCGACCTTGCCAATGTACTCGACGACAAGGACCCTGTTCCCGGGCCGCAGGGCCGGCACGAGCGCGCGCAGGATCTTGGCGGCCTCCGGCTCCGGGTAGTCGTGCAGGATCAGCTTGACCATGAAGATATCGGCGCAAGCTGGCTGGGGGTCGAAGATGTTGTGCTCCTGAAACGACACGCGCGGGCGCAGGTCCAAGGGCAGGTCGGCTTCGAAGACGGGCTGGACCATGGGCAGGTCCTGGACGACGAACGTGAGGTTTGGGAATTTGCGGGCCAGGACCACGGAGTCGTGGCCTGCTGAGCCGCCGACCTGTGACGAGATGGCGGGTTAGCCGAAGTACCAACTTGTATCATGGAACAGCATCGAGGTATCATCAGAGAGAAGACTGAAGAAGGGCGAACAAATAAGATGGAAAAGGAAAACTCACATCAACCACCTTCGCCTCCCCAGCACCCTCCCAATCAAAACAAACCACAATCAACTCTTCAAGACGAAAGATCTCCTTGATGTACCGCATAAACTCAACAAACTCCCTCTGCCGCCATCCCCTCTTCCTCGGCCCCTCATCGTCACCGTCCTTCTCCAAATAATCCCACTACACCTTGTACCTCTCGCCAAACACGCCGCCAGAGTGGAACAGCGCAAACGACGTCTCCCCCAGCTCTTGGGTGAGTTCAGCCCGCCCCCGCGAGTACCGGTCCAGCGCGTGGTTGAGCAGCAGGAGCGGCGCGCTCGAGGTGTCGAGGACCGACGAGACCAGGGCGCGGAGGCCGGGCTGGGTGGCCAGGGCGGCGGAGCGCGAGGTGTGGACGACGCGGCCGTGGGCCGTCTCGGCGAAGAGGCGCAGCGTGAAGGCGTGCTGCAGGAGGCGGGAGACGACGTCCTCGGGGAGGGAGGTGTGCTTGGCTATGTCGGCGTAGGAGGAGCCGCCAGAGGATGACGAGTCGAGGGGTACGGCGGACCAAAAGTCAAAGTAGTTTAGGGTGTTGAGGGCGGCTGCGTCGGGCATGACCTGTCTCACAGCGTCAGTGTACTGTGAAGAATAATTCTCGGCGAGATCCTGTCAACTTGCATTGTGGACGTAGTTGAATATACTCTCACTTGGACCCTGAGTCAGGTACCACAGATCCGACAGGGCGTCGCTGAGCAGCTGGCGGGTTTGGAATATCTCTGGCGTCAGGTTGGTGTAGCTGAGTGTGCTATCCGCGGCAAAGGTTGGCTGCTCAACGTCGTTGTCTTTGAGCCACTGCGCGAAAGTCTCGGTCAGTTCCGAGATTTTGGCGGCGAGTCCTTGTAGGGTTGGTTGTTGTTCTGCCATGATGATAATACGAATCACCGACACAGTTTGGAACAATGAGATGGTGGAGATCAAGTCTAGGATATGCTTCTTCTGCGGTACATCCAAGACAGATTTATCTAGAAGATCTATCACCACCCGCCATCTATTATATACCTAGATCTAGGGACTCTCAAGACCGCAGACTCTCGTTATCAGATCAGATGGCATAATCTGATCAATCTGATTAGATCTGACATGGGGGTGTAATGGTGAAATCAGCCACAGTTCTGCCTCGGCACATCAAGGCTGGTCATGTAATCGGAAACAATTCCCTATTCCTGACTTACAAGGGACTCGACAACGGGCATGCCGCCCAATCCTCGTATAGCCGCCAGTCGTGCCCTGCCGTGCTGACCGAGTCTCGTCACAGACTAGCTGCGAAAGCGGAAAGTTGATCGCATCCGTCTATGGAGGTGGTCATCGTATGTACACTATAGAAAGCCCATATATAAGCTTAATCTCTCAGCCTGGTATATATGAGTGGGTGGTCGTATTGTTCGGCTCGCTGACGCCGGGGACCGAAGGGTGACATTGGATCGCTCCACAATGTCCGCATCCTTCGTCAAGGGTGGGCTCCGATACGACTGGGAGGACTGCTGCCAAGCCCCAGAGAAGAGTCTTGATTGTGAATACTCCGAGGTCAGAATGCTGTGTCGTCTTGTAAATATATTGTCCGTTTCTCCGAGAGAGGGCGCCTCTTCAACTCATGTGCTTTGGAAAGATTGTGTTTACATGGGAGAAGGCACATACTCTATACAAGCCGAACAATAATGATGGTGGATACACGTTACGCGAAAAACATATACTCGTATTGAGAAGCCTCGACCAGGGAAAAAAGAAAGTAATAAGTCGGTATTTACCCACGGACGAACTCCGTAAAGGCCTAGAGGACATTGTATCTACATTCCATTTTGGTACCAGAAATGATGTCCCCATCAATGTCACAATCATCTCGATTTGTCATTTGATTCAGAGCCACTTCCATGCAGAACAGTTGTTTATGCGCACCAATAATGTAAGAGTTCAAGTTGGTCATCTATATACATTAACAAAGACATCAATCCTAATCCTGAATCGACTAAGAAAAGCGTCCCCCAAAATCCAGAACTCCTCAATTCATAACCTCGTCATGATCATGCTGTGGCATTTCCGCATTTCGTCTATGTATATCCTGCTCCAGAAAAAAAAAAAAAAGAAGTCTTCAAATCGTTTCATCTCCTGCCGTTCACCTGGCAGGACTGGGGACGCTGTCTACTTGTCCCTGAATGAGGCTCTCCAGCTCCCATGGGCTCAGCGTACTCCTACGCCTGGAGACGGCCTTGCTCGGTCTCTTTTCGCGCTTACGCTTTTCTGACTTGGGCGACCTGTTTGGAATGCTCGTGAGCGGCTTCACGGATTCGTCGTCCTCGGGCTCAACGAGCCTCACCGCCGGAGCCAGAGGAACATCTCTCTTAACAGGGTCCATACTGCTTTCGTCCATAACGGGCAGCACATGGTTTACTGATGTAGTGCTTGCGCCTTCTGGCTTGCGGCTCGTGCGTGCGGCCTTCAACTTGGCTCGTACCCGGGCTGCATCTGCCTGACGCTCAGAAGCCTCGAGCTTGGCAGAGATCGACGCCATAGTGATAGGGCTGGGCTGGACTGGTGGGGCATTGGTACGTGATAGCCGGGATGACCCTGAAGGCCGGGCTGGAGAACCATTTGCCACCGAGTTGGTGGCTACGGAGCTGTTTGCCACAGGGCCGCTCGGTATAGAGCCGTTTGATGCAGTGTTCAAGCCTGTCGATTTCGAGGTTGGCTTGTTAGACACCGAAGGCTGTTTCTTGGTTGCATCCGGTGCCGGTGCTGATGCCATCCGCTTGGCAGCCTTTCGAGGTGGTCTGGTGGACGATGTCTGCTTGGGTGGGTCGACAGCTGTTACGGTCTCGACGACCTGCTTCTTGCTGGACGATGCTGTTGGCTGCTGCGATCGAGGAATATCACGCGAGGCAAGTGACTTTGGCTCCACAAACTCGGGCGCCTTTGGAGGCGGACCCGAGAACAGCTTGCGTGTAGGATTCGACCGGATCGGAGACTCGTACGACTCCCCAAACAAGGTGCTGTCACGCATATCCGTAGAAGAAGGCCTGAGCGTCTCTTGTGAATCTGCAGTCGATCTCAAGCTTCTGCTGGATTTCTGAGGCCTGGGGCCGTGCGGTGGAGGGGCTGGTGGTTGCACAACGGCATCCGTCGTCTCCCAGCTCACCTCCTCGCCGGTGGTATTCACCTCACTTCGTCGGCTTCGTCGAAGCGAGCTCCTCTTGCTGTTCCGGGAGCCCCTGTTGGCAGACGAGTATGAATCCTTGAGAGGACTCAAATGGGGTGGGATTGGCAAAGGAGGTGAGTCCGTGGTGCTGTTGAGTGACTCTTGTAGAACTTCGACATTGGGTTCCTCGACCTCGAGCTCGTCCATGTCGACATCGTCTTGGAAAATACTAGAATCTGAATCGTCGTCTTGTGGTTCTAGTTCGTGACCAGGCGCCGGTACAAGGTGCAACGACTCCGAGGGGCTCCGGTATTCAATCGAGTTGAACTGGGAACCATCCTCTTCCTCGTCCTCTTCTTGTACGCACGACAGCTCTTGAACGTGCTGTTCCACGCTTGCCCCAGAGTTTCTGCTCTCGGTAATGCGTACCGGGCTGAGGCGCATGCCCATTTGTAGCTCCTCCATACCGACGGGCTTGCCGCTGGAGGCCATACGCCTACGCCAGCCATCCATCATATCAACGGCGTCCTTCCAACGGGCCTCCATGCGCTCCCAGCCCTCGCGAAGTCGGGCAATCTCCGAGTCGCGAATCTCCACCTCCTCGATGGGTACAAACGAAGGGTTCGTGAGTATCGTCCTAAGGTGCTCCAGAATCCCTTCCAATTCAGACGCCAACTCTTCGGCGTTCCTGTGTCCTTGCGGAGCATTGTAGGCGCCGCGTCCGTCAATGCTCATGTGGTCATCGTCGGCCCGCTGCAGGCCGCTCATCTCGCGCAGATTCTCGACAGTCCGGTGTACAAGGTTCAGCAGCGTCGAGTTCTCCTCACTCAAGCTCTTTGCCAGCTCGGTCAGGAACTCATTGGTCTCCATGCGCAAGCTATAGCGCTCGTCGTCGGTGCTGCTGCGTCCCGTGCTGTCTCCATCGGTCTCGGCCCCCACCTCGCCGATGACCGTGATGCTCACGACATCACGGCTCTTGTTGCTTCCTCTGACTCGTCCGGCGTCGATGACTGCCTTCTTGAGGCTTTCGATCTGTCGGTCTCGCTTGCGGACCTCGTTGGCGCAAGCGGCGCGGCCCTGCGCGACCATGGACCTGGTCTTTGTGATTTCGTCCTTGAGCTTGTGGACCGTCGCCTCGGTAGTCTTGACCTGGAGGCGCAGCGTGCGCTCCACGGCGTCGGCGCCATCGAGCTTGCGCTGGGTATCTGCGAGCTTCTCGGATAGCCTCGACGCTTCTGTGGTGTGGCGCTGGTTATCGGCACGTAGCGAAAGGAGTGTATTGCTGAGTGATTCGCGTTGGACTGCGTCGCGCTGGGTCGTGGCAATATAGAGTTAGCCTTGTCTTTCTGTTGTCTCTGTCTCATGTGTATATAATGGGGTATAAGGGGCAACTCACGTCACGGCGCAGGATCAAGTCATTCACGACGCCCATAATCTTGCCCATGGTCCCCTGGAGGCCATCGTCGGCATCGGGGTCGGCAAAGTCAATGTTCTGGCCATCGCGAAGGAGGCCGCGGGATAGGAGCTGGTTGTTGATGTACAGCGAGGCTGTCCGGAGGTTTTCTTCGTCAATCATGGCCAAGGTGAGCGCGGGAAGTAGCTGTGTGCATCCAAGGCAGAGATGGTTTGAGAGACCGTCTCTCGTCGGTCGCAAAAGGAATGGCGTTCAGGTCTAGAAGGACGAAAAAGCAAGCATCGGGGAGAATGTATATCATCCATATAAGAACAACGGGCGCGCAGGCGAGCAGGCGAGCAGGCTGGGGAGACGCCGTTTTGGGGATCCTCGCCACGCGTAAAAAAACGAAGTGGTGCTGTATCCAGAAATTTTTAATTTTTTTCAGTATGAATCCCTGAGTCAAGAGGAAGACAGGCAAGCTGGCAAGCAGGATCCCGGGAAGGACGTTAGGGACGGGATCGAATTTGGGAGCAAGTCGGACAGACAGGGCTGCAGGCAATCAAAATGAAAGTCCGGGCTTGCTGGTCTCGGAGTGGGTGGAGGCGTTCGCAACGTCTCGAAGAGATGTCAGTCCCCTGGCTTGGGTGGAAGGGAAGCAAGCGTGAAGTGGCAGCCGATAGATAGTGCGTGGGATGGCGGATGGATGGATCGATGTCTGTGTTTGGCGTCGTTGCCATGGGGGGCTGCAGTCTGGAAGTAAACAAAACCTTGCACGTTCAATCAGAGCAGCGACAGGGGTGGCTTGCTCTGTTAGCCCTTGGGCGTGGGGAATCTGCGTCGTTGGCAAGTCACCCAACCACCCGCCAATTAGTGCTCCGGGGCGCTAGGGACCCTGATGATTGATGCCCCTCTGTATTTTCGCTTGCGCTTTGCTGTCGCCCGTAATCCGTACAGGAACTTCCTCGTTCGAGTAGAGCCGCATCTCACGTGGCAAGAGAACGGTGGATGCTCGACGTCCGCCTCAAGTAGCCTCAAGAGGTTGGGCATTGACTTGTATCAGCGTCTCCCATGCCAGCAAGTAACAAGTCACCTCAGTCGATGCGTGGGATGGCCGCAAATCTACCTCGTAGTTGCCGTGGCATTGTCCCTCGCGGCCACTAAACCCAAGCGCGGTGGATTACCCACGATCATACACCAATGCAGCCGAGAGAAACTTCAGATCAATTTGTCCCGACTCTCAGGCACTCCCGTCATCCCGCTCTGCCCGCAGGAGACACACGGACGTCAAACCTGCGGACGCTGCCGCTCCCTCTGCCTCAGCTCTTGCTTATTCCTGCATAACCAGTCACTCGGACCCTTGGGGCCAAAGCAAATTTAGATCAGCACAAAAGGCCGTGGGAAAACTCGACAGAGGGACGCGTTGCACATGTTGCGCGACTCAGGGCTCTGCTTCAGATCCCCCGGGTCCTGACGTAATGCCTAGCCTCTTTTCGTCCTCTCTGCTTACTTCTACCGTCAAAGTCGACCTAGATTCTGGTGATGCTCACAGATAACTTCAGGTGAGGCAGTTCTCATCACGATCACAGACACCACCATCACCTCTGATGCACCTGATCTATCGGATATCGTCTCTCAACTCTGACTGCTCGACTCATGATGCATATGCCGCTATACCCAAGTCGACGTTCATCGCCAGTATCATAACCCACTGCCCTGCCAAGCTAAACACCCAGCCTTGCCAAGGGGATCATTCGCTCAGTCTTCCCATTGTGCTCATCAAATTTCAATATCAATGACCGACGACTCCGAAAGAGCACAATTGAGATATCTACCTACACGCAGAGAAAAGTTCAGTAGATCCAATTGACTGCATGAGATAAGGACGCTTGTGGCTTTCGGGATCCCGTCCGCCGACAGCCGTGATCATCCGACTCCGAATCTGATAATATTCAAGGCTCGACTCTTTGATGTCTTGGTCTCCGAATTGTGAGATTTGCATACTTTGTCCGCGATCTCGATACGCGAATATCATCGGCCGTCGCTTGGTCTGGCTCAGCGATGAATGTTTTGTCGAGATATAGCGCCACGACTCCTGAGGGCAGGTTCAGCTGCACCCGCTAGCGAGGGCGATGCTCTTGTCTGGCGATGATGCTTCGACTGTGAGTGTGAGTACGTTCGCAAGGACAAGCCGCAGAAGGAGAAACATTTCGCCCATCAAATTTGGCAAAATGATCTAATGTGCGCTTTTCGGCAACGTTATCATTCACTTCCGTTTGTGAGTATCCGATCTTCCTCGTAGGCCACAGTACCTACCACTTGAACTCGCAGCTGGATGTTTGACTTAATGCTACTTCCGTCAATTGGTATGTCTATTTACTCTTTGAATGAATTGACGGAGGACTAGTAAGGCTCGAAAGAGAAAGACGGTCTGGAGTTGGAATGGTATACTCCAAGAGCGCCGATATGGTCGACGACGCGCTTTGTAGCAAAGGCGAAGAAGGCTGTCTTCCAGCGCTAAACTACGTATTTATGATGCTCTAACCTAGATGCTCGCTCCCCTCGTCACCACAGTGGAATTTTCTGGTCAATTAGCATTTCCGCCTGGTGACATGCACTTCTGGAGACCAAAAAGATATCCGGAACACAGTCCAAAGCTTCTCGCCTCCCCAGCCCTATGTAACCTTTTGCATCCAGCCTGTGCAAATCCTCCACTTCCGCCCATTTGTACTTTCGTGCTTCGGCTCGTGCCCAAGCCGGCAACTTTTCCAGTTTGTACTGCGGCCAACCATTTAGTTGACGGATAAGTGAGTCCTTCGAGTCTGATTGGCGAAAGCTTTGCACCACGTCTTGAATTGTAACCCAAAAAGAAATCACTTCGGGTTGGCCCATTGTATCACAACTGAGGAAGATCAACGTCTCCTCTTGCGCTTCAGATTTGAGCAACCGGGCGAGCACTCTGAAAAGCTGTTCCACAGAACTCGCCATGCTTGTTGATGACAGCGGATCTATAAGAGCAAGAACAAATATTAAAAGGTGCCATACGGTCGCTTCCACGTTGTCTTCGTCCCCGTATCTTCTCGTCGTCAGCCGCACGACGTCATGGCCAGAGTAGCCGAGGTCTAATACTTTCGCAATGATTTCATCTAGATCGCCGGACCCAGTATGGGTTGAGTAGCTGTGGGGGATGATTCTTCCGAGACATGCTGAAAGGATTAAGTTGGGTTGTGGCCGTTTTCGAGCATCGGACTCGAGTAATGACTGCACTCGAACAGTGTAGGTGGCTGACCCCCGCGATGGGCGGAGTATACCATGTTCCTCAACAGCCTCTGGATACCCCAAGAACGCTGCAAAGTGCGGAAAGGAAATGTCCTTCGAGGGCTCAATTCTCAAATCTCTAAATTCTTCGGTGTCGATTGATGAATTGAAAATTCTTTCCAAATCGGACAGAGCACAAGAACTCTCGGTCGGTAATAGCCAGCCGAGCGCTTCACAAATCGACCACGAAATTTGCTTATCGCTGCCAACACACTCGTCAAAATTCGTTCTCAATATTTCGAACCCGTATTGAGATAGCTGTTGTAAAGATTGAATGGCATCATGCTCTAAGCCGGCCCAGTGGCTGAGAACTCGAAGCTCCAGAAGGCGCAATGTGGCATGGGTTTTGACCACGTTGAATTGAGGAAAGTCTGACTGAAGTCTGCGAAACCTTGTAGGGTCGAGCATATAATCTTGGACTGTCTTATGAAATAATTCCACGCGGATATTGAAAAGCGAGGGGTCTTGGATGCTCAATAGAGGATGGCTTTCGAAATCATTGGATTCGGTTCCGCTAGTCCCATCGGAGTCCGAGTCTTTGGGAATACGGTCGTGAATGTTGCTTGTTGAGGACCTTTTATGGGCACCTCTGTTGTGATTTTCGTCCATGTCTTGATCAGAACCAGAAAATTGAGACTCGGAATCAGAAGACAAGGATCCTTCAAAAGTGGTGGCCTCAACTAGCCCCCGCGTCCATTCGCTCAAGTTATCGATCACCCGACTCACTTCTCGGCCAGGATCTACGATTTCCTTTTCCTCATAATGCCTAAGTAGAACCTGATCAAGATTTTCTTCGTCGTAGATCCAGTTGAGGCAGCGTGCATTGACCGGTATGAAGTATGGGTTCGTAAGTATGGTGAGCAGTATCAGATGGCATTTTCGTTTTTGCTCCTCTCCCATTGAATCGAACAATTTCTCATATAGGGCGTTGATATCTTCGGGAATTTCCTCGAGTCTCCTCCAGAGATCCCGCTCAAATCCGTCTTTCCTTGTCTCGTAGAGCAGCACTTTTGTAACAAGGACTGCCCACAGGAAGACACCTTCGGCTCTGTCAACGATATGATCAATGAATCTGTCATAATTGGGAACCATATCAGAGCTCTTGAACCATGATGACTTTGCAAACTGGTCGTGGCAATGCTTTTCAATGTCACCGCTTGTGAATTCGTGAAGATGGATTTGCCGGATACAGGTTGCCTTCTTGGAACCAAAGGTCTTCACAAATTGCACCTCTGGCCTGGAGCTTACACAAAACTTGACTCGACCGGAGCTCTGATCAGCCCAACCAAGGAGTCTGTCTGCAAGCTCCCAGTAGTCCGCGAAACTACCTTTATACTCGTCCAGTCCATCAATGAAGATACACATTTTATATGCATCGGTGGAAGTCATGCCAATCAAGGATTGAACTGCTTCTTCAAGTCTTTGAGGCCTGATCAAATCGGGAAGCTGAGGTGATGATGGTCGATCATGCAGAAACTCGTCAGAGTAAACCCTGTTCATCAAGTCTCGGTGCTCATTCAGAATCGTGAAGAGCACGCTCCGGTAGAGACCAGTCAGAGATCTGGCCTCCTTTTCGCCAGGAGCGAAAAAGAAGAAGCTTGCATGGAGCAAAGTGTCGTCGCCTGCCCAGGTTTTTAGACCTTCTCGTGTTCGGTCACTCGTGCATATGAGTTTCATGAGTGTCGACTTGCCCGAGCCAGCCTTGCCACATACGTGGAAGACTCCCACACCCGACTCAAGCCACGCCAAAAAAGCTTCGCGTGTAGCTTGCATTTTGTCTATCACCCTATCGTCGCGAACGTATCTCTCCTCGAAGCTTTCATTCTTGATAAGCAGCCAGCGAAAGGTGCCTTTGCTGGCTTCAGACGTGTTGTCTTCCCGAGAATACATGCCATCGAAACGTAGAGTCTGCAGAATTCGGTTTCGGATCTGTTCCTGGGACACCTCGGACTGGAATTCTCGAAGCTTGATTATGATGGCGGAATGATCTTGTTGTTTACTCTTTTCGCATGCTTTCAATAAATCAAGCATCTCGGCTCGCCGCTTTCGAAAATCCTCAGACTGTGTTGCTGAAATTTTCCTGACATCATTTTGCAGTTCGTCCAGTACTTTTTTGATGTCAGATTGTCTATGGCTGATAATCGTGGAAGTCAGTGAGTGATGAATAGACCGTTAGAATTTTATTTCGGGTGGTAACTCACTTCATTGCACGCAAGAGGTCCAAAGTCATTTGCGCACGTAGCTTCCCCAGTCTTTCTTCAATCATGAAAATCTTGTCTTTTCTGCGATATGCCGAGAACATGACAGCGAGACGCTCAGATTTTGACTTTTTGTCCTTTACCCTCAGCTTGTCCAGCAAGCCTAAGAGCTCTTTACATAGTGACACGCAATCTGTGGCGGTCGACTTGAGGAATTGTGGCTCGTTGACATCGCGCAATTCACTGGACAAGGCTTCCAGATTTTGCGTCGTGATGGTTAGATGCCCCACACTCTCCGTCGTATCGCGAGAGCTCTTCCAAAACTCGCCCAGCTCCTTCGCGAACTTGGTGACGGTGATTCCGGCGTCGATGAATGTGTACACGGTCCCGGCGAGCGCAAACGCGCTCAGCGGGTCCATAGTGCACGCTGTTCCTTGATATCTTTGATCGCGGGTGGATTGGCGTTGGGTCGTGATTCTGTCTGGGAATACATGAGGGGTAAAGAACACGAAAGACTCAGTCCGACAGAGGAGATCAGGCTTTGCAGACCGTGCCACGAAGGGGGGAGAGCAGCGAACTGTGGCTGCGACCGCGAACTCACTCGAAGTGTACGCCACGGGACGCCAGGCGCAGGGAAGACTGTGCAATTCTCTTGGTTGGTGGGTGGTACTCATGCATGTCAGCATACTTAATGCAACGATGGTTGGCCGCTGGAGTGGTTGGGCGTTCGTGCAGATGATGTTTTGGGCGGCGACATGGCTGATTGGGCCGACGCCCAGAGCCGTGTTACCATTGCAAATATTAATGTTGCCATGAAAACCGCCAGAACGACCAGATTGGCGATGATGTGCACGACCACAACTACTTCTTCAACAGTTATGTTCAATTTGACCTCAATCCTGGAGCAAGAATAGTCATTGGTATGCCGCGAGAGAACTAATCTTAACTCAGTATTTACAATGCTTCTACTGCTTGTGTTCTTCTACCAATCACATCCCTTTCAGGATTCTGTGGTCAATAGAGAACATGATGGAAATGCGCACATTCGAAGCCAATCATTACAGACAGAACAACATGACAACTTCCGCAATAGACGGAATGCAAACAGGAAAGCTATGTTTCCAAGAATGACTGGCACACAGGGAACTGTTTTGTATATCAAGGCATTCCATAAATATCCGCATCAACTACCGTGGAGGTAGCCATGGATGAAGCGCCTGATCTGGTATTGAACCATAACCCGAATCAGATGTTGGTTTCTTGATGCCTGTGTACTGCTGAAATCCATCACTGCTTCCCAGGAACATATCTGGATCAGTCTGATCCCAGACCTTGACTAGGTGCGGTGTCAGGCCCCGACGCAGATGAGCTTGGAAATTTGTGACTGGATCATCCATTTACTCCCCATCAGACAGCTGACAAAAGACACACAGAGTTCCAACAACGTAGATGCGTTCTCCAATGATGGCTACATATACAACTTCGACTTCGGCCCACTTCACGGACAGGCTTGCTTGCCTCTGGACAAGCAGGCATGAGAATGGACATCGTGGAGCTTCGTATCAAGGAATCATTGCAAACTTTTGACAACGCCTTCCAGGCATCCGACCAGAAGTACAGCTCTCAAAAGCGTGGTCGGAGATGATAGAAGAGTATCGTTTTTGGAATCTCGTTGCAAGGAACAAGTTTGTAAGACTGCCGGCATTTCCAAAACTTTAGGTCAATGTATTGTACTCTACCCTGACATCTTGAATAAAAGAAAGTTCTTTGCAATGATACTCAGGTCGCATAAGTCTCCTACCTATGTAATCAGCGATGCCGGTGGCTGTGAATATTGATAATTGAGATATTAGCTTGGACGTTGGCCGTCACAACTGGCTGTACAATCCATTTAGTCTTTCTCAGCAACCAAATGGCGATATAACCACGATTCCTTGATTGTGTATTGATTCAAAGTTATAGTATGGGCCGCGTATAAAACGACTATTACTCTCTCTATGAATACTTGCAGACCCCGTGCTAGGCAGTCCAATTCTTTCAATCGGGGGAGGGGGCAAATGGATCACATTCAAGAGTTGGAGCATGTACTTATAGGCTTTCTGTTAGTCATGAAGTACAATAAGGCTTCAGTGTTTGCCACACCAAGTCCAATGTTGTCAATGAATAATCAGTGGGTAGGTAGTTATTAAGAAGCGGTTGCGGCCATTATACATTGCAAATGGCCCGAAGTTGTTCACCAAATGTCTGTCTCCTGCTCATTCAAGCTCATTCAAGGGCGTGAGGTTGCGAATCGCCGCGTTGGGTGATGCGCTTATGAGCAATGGCTTGGTTGTGATCGTCTGTGAATGACAGGACCGCCTAATCTGTGAGCGGCAGAATCGTCCTATCTATGTATAAATTCCATCGAAAGATGCCCTGCTTCTACGAATACCTCATTGTCTACACTCTCATTTGAAACACCGATCATTCTCACTTATTGAACAGACTTCTTCTTCCCCTACCAACCAAACACACATCAGCGAACTCATCTAGGACAAGAGCTTTGACCACGGACTAAACCCCGACCCTTCACACGTATCTACAGAAATGTCGTTTGAGCCAATCCCACGTGTCCTAGTCTGGACCCAACAAGAACAACGCCATTGTCCAGGGACACAGCACACCGGCCCGGACAACATTGCTTCGATTTCCTCATACAGGATCCACCCCTACCAGCCCGACGACGACAAGATGCTACTGGCCGAGAGCTCGGACAATGGCATTAGTATCGAGACCGTACTGCGAAATCTCGTCCAGCAGGCCCATAGCGAACCCGTCGTCAAGAGCTGCGAGCTCTTTCGCGTCCCCGGCATGGAGTGCCGCGTAAGGATAGGCAAGCGCCGGCCCAACGTCAGTTCCGATTTCCCCTTTACCAGCGTGCTGACCATCACGGTGCTCGTCAAGATGGACCCGCAGATGTCGCCTGGCGAGGCGCTCGCCCTGCTGCGCCAGCCGTTCGAGCGGACGCACCGGTACATGCACAAGACCACCAGGGGCCGGGTCGTCTTGAACTTTGTCCGCGAGAGCGACACGGCTCTCTGGTCGCTGTGCCCCGAGCATCGTTGGCTGACAGACTGGGAGGTTGCTCCTGACAGGCCGGATGTGGAGCGCCGCAAGCAGGTGCCCGTGACTTGGTACTTTTAGATGACAAGATCTATGGCAAAAATGGGAATGGTACAATTTCTTATTCGATGAGGGTTTCCTCAGCGGCGAATTGACTAAAGGGTGTGTTTGATGATTTGCTTGGCTGGAGAATAACAGGGACTAGAGTAGATCTCAGTGGAATATCAACGTCAATACAGAAAATGTGCCTCCTGATTGTAAGATATACTACTAGTAGTTAGCATTTTGGAAACTTATAATTCGTCATGTGATATCTCTACTTTCACTGTGTCAATACTTCACATTAGATTACACGCGAAATAGAGGGCTTCATTTGGTGCTCCACATTCATGTATTCGGGTTCATATTGATATTATTTAGGATAATCGAATATTGAATAAGAACATTTACTCCCAATCGTACGCGCGCACACATGCCTATGACCCCTAGATAGCAGCCTTGTCCAGGTTGCTCGTGAAAGTAGAGTCCTTGAAGGGAACCGTGGCGCTGCCAAAGTCGGTGTTCTCGAGGGCGGTCCTGGCAGCATCGGTGAGGCTGTCCCAGGCGATGAGGGGCTGCTCGCCGCCCTTGGTCGACGTGGTGCCGAGCTGGTGGTTGACGGGCCAGATGCTGTAGTACCGGATCTTGGGGCGGCTGCCGTCGAGCGGGAAGTCGGACGTGATGACGTCGAAGTCGCCGTGCGCCGACGTCGCCAGGCCCTTGATCGTCTGCGAGTCCAGGTTGTCGATCCACACCACGATGCCCTCCCAGTCGTGGCGGTGGCCGAGGCCGTCCGAGGGGGAGTCCTTGGGCATGTACCTTGTAAATGGGTGAGTAGTGTTTCACAGAGCTGAGAACTTGGATACTCACCATGAGTACATCAGCGCATAGTAGTCGCCGTACTGTGCGCCGCGGGCGTAGACTTGACCAGTGCTCGAGCTGCATCCGTCACTCGAACCGCCAGAGGGGTTAAGACCACCACTTCAAGATTGAAGAATTAGCTTTTGATAACTTCTCGCCAGCGATCGACGTTCAATTGACCAGATGGTGATCACCTACCCGGTGTTTCCGGCCGAGTCGACGGCGGGGAACGGCACGCAGCCGTTCACAACGTCGAGCCACGGCTTGTACTTGAGGAGGGCGGTACCCAGAGAACCGCTCGGCACGGCCTGAGCAAAGCCGACGACGGCATCGTGGGCAATGACGGCGCGGGGCTCCAACGGGGCCGCGAGGGCACCCGCAAAGGTGGAGAGAAAGGCAGCTACCTGACCGGCGCGCATTTTGATTATCTTCTTCGGTTGAAGTCGAGAAAAGTGCCCGTTGGCGCCCGTTGTATAATGGCCCGGTAGTGGCGGCGTTGTCGAGAGAGGCCGGTGGCACACTCTGAAAGAAGGATGGGGGCCGTACAGGTTCTATTTATGATCCCGAAACCACCACTTCTCCGAGCACATCATCACAGGCCAGCAGGCCGTCTTTGCGATTATAATAATAGTCGGCGCTTGGCTGCCCCAACGTCGCATCGGAGCTGTCGAGGATGCCGAGTTCATCTCCCCCTCCCTTTCCCTCTCGATGGCAGGGCATGGTCGAACGCAGATCTTTCATTTGCAGGACCCAGATATACTAGGAATGCCAAGATATCAGATTGGATTCGGGAGGTGGATGGAAAGCAGGGGTCTTCTCCACACTTTTATCAAGGGACGAGGGCACTAAATCGCACATGAAGAAGAGAGGAAGACCCAAACAAGGATGGGCGCCTTCTTGGCAGATCCCAGAGCGGTTGGCATCGTCCGAGGCTCGTAGTAATATGTGAGCGCCTCTGACGAGCTGGCGGCTCCTGTTCTGCGCGCCCAGTTGGGTCGCGGCATTTGGACCACGTTGTCGAGCAGGAAAATCCAGCCAAGAGTCGCCTACGACTTTTCCGCCAATCTTGGTCAACGAGAATTCAAAGCACGAGCGAGCCATGAATAAACATCCTCTCGCTTGCACGGCACAGTCTATTCGTGAGGGTGTCGATCGACAGGGGCACAGAGGAAAACGTGGGTTGCATTTTTAAGGTTATCCTATCGATACAAGGTTTCAAAGATCCAGCTGCTTCTTCAAGCTTGAGATCCCCGCCCGTCATCCCTGCACGTCGCCTATGGGTGTGGCATCGGCACTCGGTCGGTCAAGTTTGGTGAATCTTTGGATAGCACCCGAATAATCACAAGTAATAAATAGATTAAAAAATCAAGATTATCTTGTCGAAAACGACTGAGCAGAAAGTCGGACTGAGAACTTATAACCGAACTGTTGGTTATTTTCTTAAAGGGCATATCCCCCAAGCCACATAAGCCACAAACCTGTGCCGTGAATTCGCATAAATGATATCACAATGAAAACAAAACCAATACAGCTGCCAGCATCGCCAGCTTCTTGGGATAATGATTTCGTATTTCTGCGTCAGTTCAACTGAAATTTTCTACAATTCTCAACATCTTGGGATCTCCTGGCCAACGACATTGCCCGCTCCTTTCAGACTGCCACGACGTCATGACCAAAATTATCAGAGGTTCTTATGGCGTACGACCTGCTGGGGAGGCCCCACGTCGGTCTGTTGGATTTGCAGAAGAAGAAATTCCCGAGGAAAGCAAGAAGAGGTGTCAGAGGTGGAATGAGCTGATGAGAAAAACAAACCAACTAAGAGATGAACTGGACCTTAATCATTTCATATTGGTCTCCCTCGATCGCATGAGCCGTCTCGTTGCGAACGATCGTTCTGAAGCTACGGCCATCGCGGGCCCGGCCCCTCTGAGCGCACTCGACGAAGAGTCAGACGATATACTTGGCCTTGAGCGAGAAATCATACAGGTCGACCACAGGCTACGCCATATCTATCCTGAGAACAAAGTCTTGCAGGAGCTGCTACATCGAGTAAATCTGGTCCAGTTGACAAGAACGCCAGACCAAGTCCGCAAAGACGAAGTTGGTGTATTCTATCGGTACCATTCAATGTATTCGAAAAGTGAGCGCAAGAGAAATATCGGCATCGTTTGCCCAGGTTGGCGGAAAGGCGGATCGGCAGACATCAAATTCACGCAAGGGCCCTTCACGGAAGCTCATGTCTGCCAACATCTCACCAAAGATGACAGATCAAGTCCACCATTCATATCGGTATCGGAGAGCCCGGGTTGGATCTATAAGATCATACAAGTGGATCGCCGGTATCGTGATACTAGCCCTGGTACCGTCTTCATCATATCTCGCCGAAAATTGCAAAAAATGGCAGTCGAATTCAAGTCAACTACAAAAACCGCAGAAGACTTGCGCCTGGAGAAAAATTTACGAAAGAATCCGAACGGTGTTGACTACATCTCTGAGTCCCATTGGCTAATACATAGATGGGTTCCCGAAGAGTGTATAGAGCGCGAGATGACTGAGGATGCATTTATGTTTTTTTGCGCTGAGCAAGGCATTACGAGCAAAACCCAAGGTATGACTTCTTGTTCTGACGCAACCTCTCGAGCTAACCTGCTTCGTAGCTGCCAAGGATAAGATCGATCTTGAGAAACGACCATCTTTCAAGGATATTTTAGAATTCAAGTCACCGCCTATCGCTTCCAGAAGAGTCTGCGTTGGTTTTGCTGATGGAGTTGTTCCCGACCATGCAGATGGTCAGCAACCAGATATCGAGGACAGATTGAACGAGTTGGCCGTGTCCTGAGTAATCTGCCCAAATCACTTGAATGTCGTGAAAGTCAAAGTCACAGCAAAACAGCAGGTCTTTTCAGCATAGTTATATCAGGTCTGACCTGATTAATTATAGGATATAAATGGGACCTTTTGAGTACCCGTAGTATACTGTGGTTATATGAGTGCATATCTTGTACCCTATCCTCATAAAACATTGATCCCGTGATGCAGTTACACTATCCTCCAACATGAACCATTAAATATTAGGGCAGCGTGTCGATACGACACAGTTTCACGCCTCGCCTAGTACTCATAAGTCAGGCAAACAGCAGTGTAGTTGATGCTCATGACGTCGGCGACAGTGACATTCTCGTACATATCCATCATCCACAGGACGTGGTTGAGCGTCGTCGTGTTGCCATTGTCGCCGTCGTAGTCGGCGATGCTGGCCGGCGCGTCGCCCTCGCTGTCGCCGTTGGTGCCGCCGATCTCGGTCAGGCGCGCGTCCAGGTTCTGCGCCTGCCACTTCCACCACTGCAGGTCGATGAAGTGGTGGTGCAGGAAGAAGACGGGGTCGCCCGGGCTGTTGGCCACGTCGCCCATGAGCCCGCCGACGGCGCCGTGGCCGTTGGCGTGCGGGCCGTTCTCGACGTAGTCCCACATGTCCTCGAACGAGTCTTCCTGCTGGCACTCGGCAAAGTCGGACGACTGCAGCGAGCTGAGCGAGAGGTCCCGGTAGATGCACGTGTTGTTCTCCGTGTCCGCGTTGGTGAAGAAGGAGGAGCCGGGCTGGAAGGCCAGGGTGACGTTGGCAAAGGGCCCGTCGGCGATGCACTCGTGGACGCCGGTGCCGTTGCCGCCGAAGGCGTCCGACTGGAAGATGGTCGAGTCCTTGATGTCGCTCAGGCTCGAGGCATCAGACTCTTCGTTCCAGTAGCTGCGTATACTGTTAGTCTTTTCTATAATACGTGCAGGCATGGGGGTCTCATCGAGCGAATACTCACGCGAGTGGTCCCGTATAGCCATAGTAATCACGGAGGGCATTGGCGTGGACGGAAACGAGGTAGCGGTGCCATGGGAGAAATTGGCCCTATGCAATGTCAGAAATGTATTTTAGTTTAGACTTTGTTATTACTTACAACAAAATGGACCCAGTCAGCTTGGGTAATGTGGTTATACATGATCTCGTCCCAGTACGTCTTGGAGCCTCCAAGATCCATCGTGGCAGGGTACTGCGTCAGGCAAAGCTCGGCGTCGAGGTAATCAGACTGCTCAGACGAGGTCAGGTTATTCCTGATTGAAGTTAGCATATCGTTTTGCCATTTAATATATTGCTACTGCGCACCAATCCTTGACGACTCTGTAAGTCGAGCATTCGTCGCGCTTGACTCGCTCAGCAACAGGAGTAGCAGTCGTGAAGGCTGCGAGGGCCAAGAGGGTAGACATGGTTCGAGCGAGTGAAGAAGCCATATTGATGGTGAGCTGCTAGTGTGGAAATTGTATGGAATGGGGGCTTCGTCGGTGGTCTGAGTTGAAAGGCAACCTGATAAGTCGGGGAGATGTTGTTGCTTTATATTAGATGTTCGTGCGTATATATCACGAACGATGATAAATATAGCTGAATGGATGGGTTGAATGGATTGGTGTTCGGTGATCAGACCTGTGCGTGACTATCGCAGTCAACTGATTTTGGCCGTTCAGCTCAACAGCGATTCTATCTCCCGTATCGATGTAGACGATGCCACGCGGCCTGGCCGATAGCTGATGCCTTCATCTCAGCAGTATGCTGTGCCCTCTGCAACAAGATGGGGCTTGCCTGTCGCATAAGGAACAGACGGCAGATATTTTGGAGAAAGAAGAGTGCAAACAATCCCTGCCTGGAGCAGTAGTCAGTCGTTGCACGGCCCATTGCGGGCCAGGAGAAGAGTTGCACCGCCCAAAGCAGTGCAGCATCGTAGGCTTCAGTTCCAATATTCCTTCACCAATAAAGCTGCAACTCAACAATAAATTCATCATCCAAATCCACTCTGGCATGTCGATCGATGGTCGAGATCTAGGTACAGGTCATCCTTACAGGTCATCCTCGTCTGATACATCAGTCATCATTGGACGGCCCCCAAGTCAGCCTGGGAACGCGTAATGCGGCTCTCTTTCCTCTCCCTGCGCCCAAGGCGACCAGGTCAGGAGATCCACAACCAATGGCAGTTGTCAGTCCGATCCCGTACCTGAACAGACAGAAAGATACCTTCACCACCGTACTTATGCTCATCAGGGAGGACCAAGAGGGACCATCCGCTGCCGCCGCTAGCGCAGGGCCCAGGTCGTAGCGGCTGCTGGTAGGCGTAGCTAACCGCCCTCCGCTCCCTTCCCTCCTGTTCCTCCGCCTTTTTGAGGCTTGGCTTGTCACCTTTATTCCTCATGGGTCATCCCTGAGAACGGGCAGCCGAACAGTTATAGCCCATGACACTAGCTCACCGGAAATAAAATCCAAGTTCAACGGCCACGCGCGTTCAATAGTCCAATGCTCGTCGTCATCACCGTATGCAGGTCCAGATGCGCGTGAGGCTATAGTGCATATGCTTCATGAGACAAGCTTTGCAACGTGATGGCTAGAGAGGCCAACATGCAAGATACACAAGGGGATGATGCCTTTCACGCGGAACGCTTTCTGATGAAAGACACGCGTCCTGTTGCAATCATGAGATTATAGTTCAGAATACGAAGCAGCCTTAGGGACACCAGTAGTGAACGCATATATGTGCTTTTCAATAAAAGCTTCAAACAGCTTGATACCATTTGATGGCTATTAAGACGAATCGAAAGTAATCCAGCAAGCAGGTTAAGATATTTCAAGTATATACGCCCTATAAAACAATGTATGATAGGCCAAGTAGAAAGATAAATGCGCTTCCATGCGATGCCGACATCGTTAGATGTACTCGGCACAAATAGTCGAGCCTCCCAGTTCCATCACATCAGCAATAGTGACGTTGTCAACAATATTGTCCATCCAGAGGACGTGGTGGAGAGTGGTGTGATTGTCGGGGCCGTCGCCGTTGTAGTCCAGGATCGAAGCGCTGGGGAATCCGAGGGTACTGCTTTCGATAATGTAGTCCGGAGGAACGTTGGGGCCGCCGACTGGGTTTTGCAGATTAGAAGTCATTCATCTCGAGGTTTCCAAAGATGAGTATCAAAGAAAATACTTACTGTCGCTGTAGTTGTTGCCCCAGGCTTCCTGCCACTCAGCCCACATCTTGTCGAGCCTGTTTCAATCACCGTCAGCAGAATAACACCGAGCAAATTCCAGAACTAAAACTCACCAGGCGTGGTGGAGAAAGAATGTTGGATCGCCGTTGCTCTCAATGGGATCTCCCATCAGGCCACCGACTGCGCCGTGGCCGGCGCCGTGGGGGTAGCTGTTCCAGCACTCCCAGGCCGTGGCGTAGTTGGTATAGGCCATGCATGCGGCGATGTTGGTGCTGTTGGCCATGGCGAGGTCATCTTGGCTCAGATCGCGGCTGATGCAGTAGTTGGCCTCGGTGCTAGTCTTGTTGATGTGGAGGGTCACATTGGCAAACGGGCCGTCCTCGATGCAACCGCCGCCACCTTTTCCATGTTTCGTTAGTCTTGATTGAGAGTTCGATGTTCACATCTAAGCATAAACCTACCTCCGGCGCCATTTCCACCAAAGCCATAAACCGGATCGAAAATGGACGACTCGTTCAGGGGAGCGTTGGACAGATCGTAGGGCTCGTCCCAGTAGGGGTGGCCGCCCTCGTATCCACATTCCTGCAAGAGGATCTCGTGGGTACGGACGAACCATCGGTGCCAGGGGAGAAAATGTCCGACGTAGTGCTATTCCAGCGATTAGTCTCAGAGTTGGCTATCCTACCTGGCAGTGTAAGATACTTACCATATAGTTGCCCTGGTAGATATGAGTGTAGTGAAGCTCATCCCAGAGGTTCTTGGCGCCGGGAATCCATCCGGACCGAGTAGGGGAGCTCATGATGCAGAGTTCGGCGTCGAGGAACGACGTCTTCTCGTCGTTGGTCATGTTGTGCCATGCCTTGCGCTGGTTGATCGAGGTGCAAGTACCGCTACGCTTTGAAGATGGCGACGCATGGACGGCGAAGCCGGCGGCCAGGACGCCAAAGAGAGCTGTCTTTGCGAGGGAGAGAACCATGATTGACGATAGATAGCAAGCAGGAAATAATAGATTTGGATTGCACTGAGCTTCCTTGGGCAGCCACACTGGACTGGCTACAGCGTCTATAATATCTATGATGGCATCTACCCCAACACATAAGCATTTTCTCATGTTTCTATAAACGAAATCATCGCCAGGCATTTGCTGGCCCACAACTTAGTATAATTCTCCGGGTGCCAATCCATGTCTAGCTGAATGTTTGGTTCCACAACAGAAGAACGATATGGGCACCATACAGCCCCACTGCGCGTAAATTACCCTTTCGGGACATCTACTGTGTATGCTCTGGATGTGAGGGTTCCGCTCCTGGACTAACTCCTGTCCATGGGCCAATTATTTTGATGAGCCACCAAGGACCGCGTGGCCATGGCCTTGGTGACTATAAAAGTCGAATGCGTCCTGCTGATTCAGCGTATTTATCAGCAGCCTAGGCTCCATGCAAGTCCAAGGACTGCGTAATGCCAAGGTCTGGGGAAGCTCATGGTTTATATGCTTTTTTTCTACCATGGCAAATGCTTAAATGGACATGAAGCTATTTCCGAGCCGACTACCGAGCTCAAAATACACCTATGTGTGAAATAGCTGATGGATTGTTGTTCCTGAGACACCACGAGGGAAGTTTGCTCAGCGCGTTTTCCAATACCAAAGTCGCTTTTTAACAACAGTGACACTGTACCTAGCAAGTACATAGAGGACGGGTATAGACCTCGAGATCGTTATTTTTGTGTAAATAGAGTCAAAGGGGAAAAACAGTATCGAAGAAGCAAATACTATCACCGAAACACTCGGAAATGCGAGGCTTACCAGTGGTCAACTGCTGACGAAGACTCAATGCCGGCAACTCGTCGCGGCAGAAACGTCCCACTCAGTTTTCAGCTTTTTACAACCGCAAAGGTACCACTGGCGCACGGTCAAGGCCGTCTGGCGGGTCTAGCCGCTGTCATGTTGCGCAGATCTGGCAGTCGACGACGGATGTGTGATTATACACGAATCATCGAGAATCATGTTGATTGGGGCCAAGACATGAAGGCTATGCCGTTGCTGCTAGAGGCTACGTAAGGTATCAAGCATTACGTTGTCATTGAAAATGACTGATGCCACGGATCGGTCTTGCGGCATTGTACGAAGTATATCTCTGTGATGCAAGTCCCCAGTAATGTAGTAGCCATCTTGCAGTGTTGGTGTCTCCATCAGCGCAGATTCATCCGATTTCTTGTCTGCTTGGAGCCTTAAGCGCTGTTTTCTACTGAATATGCATCTCTTTGCCCTTTTCCAAGTTGGTCTTCTGGTCAGTGGCGTCCCTGCGGCGGCCTGGGGCGTTCGCTCGATCGACAACAACACTACGCCCACGGCCACCACACTAAACGGGACGTACTACGGAAGTATGTCACTTGGAATAGATTGTCTGATCATCAATTATCCACTACATTGTTTCTGCTTCAACACTCAGCATCTTTTTGCTTTGGTGCCGTTGCACTCCTGAAAGGGACCCAACTGAAATACTGCTGCTGACCTTGCCTCCTAGTCCACCAATCAACATGGCACCAGGATTACTTCCAGGGGATTCCATATGCCCAGCCGCCCGTGGGTGACCTGCGTTTTCGAAATCCCCAGCCACTCAACAATTCCTGGTCTGGCTCCAAGAACGCCACGGAGTTGGGCTACATGTGCTACGGCTACGGCGCCACACAAATGGTCCTTGGTGAGTATGTCTCTGAGGACTGCTTGACTCTCAACGTCTATCGCCCGTCCAACGTGTCTTCCGAGAAGGGCCTCTTGCCCGTCGCCGTCTACATCCATGGAGGCCTGTTCAAGCATGGCAGCGGTCGTGACCCGCGGTATAACATGACATCTCTACTTCAGGTTAGTGTACAGAACGACCAGGAGTTCATCGGTGTCACCCTCAACTACCGCCTCAGTTACTGGGGATTCATGTACGGTAACGAGGTGGCCGAGGAAGGAGTCGCGAACCTCGGACTCAAAGATCAGCGCCTGGCCTTGCAGTGGGATCCAGGAGAACATTGAAGCCTTCGGCGGCGATCCCAACAAGGTCACCATCTGGGGCCAGGAGGCCGGCGCCTTCAGTGTCGGGCTTCAGCTCGTTCCCTTCGGCGGCCGCGACGACAACCTCTTCCGCGCCGCCATTGCCCAGAGCGGCAGCCCGACCCTGATGTGGTCATCCGTCACGGCCGATGAGTGGCAGCCTCTGTACGACAACTTCGTCAACGCTACCAATTGCACGGATGCCGCCGACACTCTAGACTGTCTCCGAAACGTCGACGCCGATGCCCTCTCCGACGTCTTCAGCAGCGACATCACCACGGACGACCAACCCAACCCCGTCGTCGACGGCGACTTCATCAGGGACCTCGGCTCCAACGAGATGAACGCCGGCCACTTTGTCCAGGTACCCTGCCTGCTCGGAACCACTCGAGACGAGGGCACGTGGTCATACTACAGTGATAAGAACATCAATACAACGGAAGAGTTCCTGGCTATTGTGGAGGGCGATGGTATCAGCAGCACTGCCGCAGAGCAGATTGCTCAGCTCTACCCCGACGACCCAGACTCGGGTATCCCAGCTACTTTGGATGGGCGCCCTGGCAATGATACCGGTCTCGGATGGCAGTGGAAGCGCAGCAGTGCGTACAACGGCGACAGGATAATGCAGGCCGGCCGTCGCATGGCTAGCCAAGCCGTGAGTTCCATGATGACGTCTGAAAACACAGTCTTTTCATTACTGACAATGCCAATTATGATAGTGGGCCACCCAAAACATCAGCGTGTACTCATACGTATACGACGTCCTCTTCCATGCCAAGTGGTGGGAGTACGGCGCGCAGGAACAAGACGACATTGCCTTCCTCTTCCACAACGTCACTCTGTCCGAGTCGCTCAGCCCCTCGGATCAGGCCGATCAAAAGGATACGTTTGAGCCGCTCAGCTATCTGATGACGAGCATGTGGATCAGCTTCTTCAGTACTCTGGACCCCAACAACCACCCGGGTGAGTCTTCTATTTCTTTCACCAGGAGCGATGAAATACCATGATTGCAAATGACTCATGTAACATGATACAGTAAACGGTACGAATCAATGGCCGGTGTATACCACGACCGATCCCCAGAACTTCGTCTTCGATGTAAATGCCACCCAGTTTTCGTATCAGGAGACGGACGATTTCCGCAGCGACGCCATAGCTTATTGGATGGAACTTTTCACAGGGGAATATCCCAAATAAAACGACCAGTGTCCGCATAACCTGGGTTCTTTGGTATCTAGTGTGGGCGGCCAGGTTGATCTCTTGTAACGGCAACAATAAGCCTGGACTGTCTATAGCGGAATTGAACACGGCACGATCACAGGAGCCGCTTCTTAATCAAACTTGAACCTTGACTGGATTTCCTTTGCACGAGATTATCTTCAAGAGAATTCCACAACACTTGAAGATCATCGTGCCGCTCCCAGGGGCCCGATCTGGCTAGTTTGAACAGCACTATGGTCCTCCTTGGAGGAACGAATATACTTGGGTACAAATCGGTGCATGCATAAACAGCGATACCATAAACTATAACTTCGCCCCAAGCCCAGGCGAAGGGGCTCCTCCGAAGACAATCGACTGATTCACAGCCAACTCACTCTCGCGAGACCGACTTGCCACGGTAGACTCCGTCAAACGCTTGCTCACGAGGTATCTCTCACACATCTCCTTGATGCGCGCATCGCCATCCAAGCCCGCATCCACGATGTAAAGCGTGGCGATGAGCACCTCGGCCGTCTCCCACAGCAAATCCCGCGCCGAGCTCATCAGGTCCTCCTGAGCCGCCGCTTCAATCTTGCGCTTGGCCTCTTCCCACCTCTTGATGATAACCGTCCCCTGTCCTCGGCCGTCCAAACCCGCCCGGACCAGCGCGTCCAAGGCGGCCAGGCTGTCCGGGCCCTCGCGCGGGTGCTTGAGGGCGCGCACGAAGTCGGTGCTCAGCACGTCCGTCGTGCCCTCCCAGATGCTCAGGACGCAGGCGTCACGGAACAGCCGCGCCACGTTGACGTGCTCCGTCTCGCCGTTCTCGAGGTACCCGACGCCGCCGAGCGACTCCATGCACGCGTAGACCAAATGGATGCACGTCTTGCACACGTACGCCTTGACGACGGGCGTCAGCACGCGGAGCAGCGCCGGGGCGCGGGACGCCGGCGGCGCGATGCGCTCGACCGCCGCGGGGACGGAGCCCGAGCGGCTGGAGGAGGAAGATGGCGGCGGAGTCGCGGCGCCGTGCTCGTCGATGCCCATGACGTACGTCCCGTAGAACGTCAGCAGCATCAGCCCGTGGTACGCGACCGTCATGTCGGACAGCGTGCGCATGTGCAGCGGGGTGTCGGCCAGGCTGGTCCGGACGCCCCTGCCGGCGCCGACCTCGCGGACCCGGGCGAAAGCGCGTGCGATCGCCAGGGTGCGGCTGAGATACCCCAGACCACCGACGGCGGACCGGAGCCGTGTGATGGTCAGAATAGTGGTAATCTCGCGGATGCCCTTGCCCTCCTCGCCGATGAGCCACCCGCGCATGCCGTCGAGCTCGAGCTCGGCCGTCGGGAGCGACTTGGTGCCCATCTTGTTCTTCAGCCGGGTGATGCGCACGCCGTTGAGCTCCATGCCGCCCTTCCTCCGGCCGGCCGAGACGGCGAGGTCCGGATTCCAGCGGCGCATCGGCGCGAAGAAGGCGCTGAGGCCCTTTCCGGGGGCCGTCTGCGCCAGGAGGATGGTCATGTTGCTATCCGTCGCGCTGGAGAACCACTTGAAGCCGGAGATGCTCCACGGCCCCAAAGGAATCTCCTCGGAGGGATTGGCCTGTGGCGTGATACCGCCGGAAGGGCTCATGGGCGCGTACGAGGCGACCGTCTCGGTCTTGGAGACGTCGCTGCCTCCGGGCCGTTCCGTCATCCACTGCCCGCTCGTCCAGGCCTGGTTCGGGTCGCGAGAGGTGAGATGGGCAAAGGCATTTTCAAACACTTTTCTCTCCGTCGGGTCAAGCTGCCGACCTTGGCCTGCGAGCTGTCTCTGTAGGAGCCGGGTGGCGCCGTCTTGCATGGCCTGCGGGCATGATGTGTTGGCGCTCGATCCTTCCCACAGGAGAAGCCGCATGTAGTGTAGCACGCGCGTATACTGACCCAAACCGTGCTCGTAGCCCTGAGCAGAAAACCTGTTGAAGGGATAATCATTTAGCGCTCTTGAATGGAGATTCCGTGTCGCAGATTTCAATCCTGGTCGTGTAACGAATTGACTTACCCCTTTTCAAAGCCGCGATCTTGAAGTTTCCTCCAGCCTTCGGACACAATTAATTTTGTGTCCACTGGGCGACCGAAGGCATTTTTGCCGCCTCCGCTGATGTACGGTTGGTTCTTCTCGGCATCCGTGACCCATTCAAGGACCTGCGGGGAGAGGGCTTCATCGCAAAGCTGCTCAATCTCTGCGGCTGCGCCTTGTAATACTTGCGCTGGCACAAATACTACGGTAGATGCGTAAGATTAACTGATGGTCCCGAATCAATCAGGAAACGCGGATTGATGAAGGTTGCAACGATGATTGAGAATGACGGATGGTGGCAGTCTTACGTCTCAACACCCTCTGGACACTGGGGTCCTCGTGGAATTGGTTGCCCAACACGGGGACTTCCTGGAAGAACCCCTTTGTGGCGCTGACCTTTTCCATGTAGACGGATGCCTAAGAAATCACTGATAAATTGCAACGTCTCTCGATCGAATTGATCTCATTTGGATCATTTGGACTGCGTAAAATTGGATATTTGTTGAAATAGACAAGAGGATCCAAGTCACAACAATATTGTTACGTTTAGACCGAGGCTCAAAATGTGGTGGTTTATGCGGGGTCCTGTGACAGCGACAGCTTACCCGTACCCCTGGACCTGGCTAACGGGATCAGCGCTGTGGAATGCATCTTTTGTTTTCTAGATACTACACATCAATCGGAAAGATTGCCGACTGATAGCATAGATTTGAAAACATTACAGGCAAGATACGACTTTGTATAAGATCTTGTGTCTATTCCCAGTTTCTATTTCTATATCGTGCTCATCGGACCGTTATTAATAGGCCCGCATGGCGCTAAACCCAGCTGGATGCCCAAGTTGCCGGTTGTCGGCAATGAGATAGTGTTGCGCCATCCCATAAACTCATACCGAATGTCTTCGCGTCACGTGTGCCTTGTCTGCTCATAAGTTTTTATTCTTGGCAAGATTCGATGTCGCATAGCAAGCAATCTCCTTCTTCCCTGCCACGGATCTGCCGATTCACTCACGACATACAGATCGCATCGCGAAATCTCTCCCGTGTTCCTTCGTCCCCCAGGATTTAGTATACGTTGATCCCGGCGCACTATAGCCAATCCCGAAGCGAGTCGGCGGTCCACGTGCCGCCAGGGGGATGCCTTTTAGTTGGCTTGGCCGTGTTGCAACGCGGGCGCCTACAACAGTAAGACCACCAATACCAAGTCTGCCACCGGGATCCGACTTGAGCCTCTCCACCTGAACTGCGGCAGAGGGATCTTCTCGTCTGTTGGACAGCGTAGTAATGAGCCATCCCACACAGGTTTCTGTGCCGGCGCGATGCAACTTCAGAACTTTGGTTCCTTACCCGTCTGCTCGTCCTGGACGAATCCCAGGACTGCAATCGTGAACGTTGATCTTGGCACCCCTGGCGCCAATGTCCAACACACCAACGGGCATGTGAAATATGCTCGTGGTCAACGAGCGTTGAGGGTTTCTGCGCGACTACAAGTACCGCAAGGAGCTCGAAGATGGAAGCTCACGAGGAAAGGACTACTCGGACAGCTCTGCTCGCACAACGCCACTGCCAACCAAAGCTCGTTGACAACTCATCTTTCCATCCTGTCCTTAATTTAGTCGCAAGCATTTGAAAGAAAGCTTCGCACGCAAGACATCCAAGATGAAGTTTATCAGCACGCTGGCCCTCTGCGTCCTCCCCGCCTCGGTCCTGGCAGCACCGGCGGTGACCCGGCGCCAAGATGACGCCGAGACCGTCACGGACGAGATCCTGTTCGACATTACGCTGCCCGAGTTCACTACTCGGCGCAACGCCCAGGACCCCTCGTACCTGGACTGGACGAGCGACGGCTGCACCGACTCGCCCGACAACCCTCTTGGATTTCCGTACACGCCGGCCTGCAACCGCCACGACTTTGGTGTGAGTATATTCTCTGGCTTTGAACCTGGTTTTGTCTCGAAAAAAAAAAAAAATACTAACTCCTGTCCCCCAACAGTACACCAACTACCGTGCGCAGTCGCGGTTCACCGTCAGCGCCAAGGCGTCCATCGACAGCAACTTCAAGGACGACCTGTACTACCAGTGCGAGGTCAACGGCAGCTTCGTGAGCATCTGCGAGGCCCTGGCCGACGTCTACTACGCCGCCGTCGTCGAGTTCGGCGGCGAGGACGCCACCCCCGGCAAGAAGCGGACCAGCCTGTACGAGGAGAAGCTGGCCATCTACAACCAGATGGTCGCCGAGGCCGTGGAGAAGGGCGAGCTGGTCCTTCCCGAGACGGCGTAATTTTCATGTCTTCTTCTCGATGGGATTGCTATTTAATGGATGGGGTTTCGAAGGGGATTTTCTCCAGAAAAAAAGGGTGGCCTCTGGAAAGTGGTAAAAGGGCATCCAAGGACGGCTAATTATTCACTTCACGGCTATTTGGCTTCATTTGCCGTTTGCGGGCGCCGGGGCCAGATTTGCGCTTGGTGAGATTTATCACTATGATAGTAGATCATAAAAAAAAGAGATATATACAAACAGATACTATTCGTGGCAGGGTCTTTACGGTGACGCATTATTATCTATAGTAAGTCTAGTTGTCGTATCGTCATAATACATCCTCACAGTATTCCTCCCATCCCGTCACCCATATTGTACAAATTATCTCGGGACAAACACAAGCAACGCCACTTTCTCAGATCATTATTGACTCTTTGTCACCTTAATTCACAGGTGTCAACTTGACATTCATGGCGCCCTTGCTCCAGAGCGTAAAGACGTCCTGGTCGGTCCAGTTTCTGCTGTCGTCCATGAGCTCCAGGTCAAAGTGCCACAGGAGCCGCGTCAGGATGAGCCGCATCTCTCCGTACGCAAGGCTGCAACAGGTCAGTTTCGTGTCGATGGGTCGTCGTGGAAAAGAATGGTGTACTTACTTGCGCCCAATGCAGTTGCGCGGACCGACAGAAAACGGCTGGAGCACGTCTCTGGCGTCCCCGGCGAACCGATCGTCGTCCATCCATCGCTCCGGGATGAAGCGCTGTGGCTCGCGCCAGTTGTGCTCGGATTGGTAGGCTGACCATTGAGGTACGGAGACGGCGGTCTGTGATATGTTAGGATTTCTTTACTGCTCAGCTTTTCAACGGGGTTCGAGGAGGTTACGTACGCCTTGTGTTATCCAGTAGCCTTCTATCATGGAACCTCCTTGGGGAGTAATACGGGGCAGTCCAACAGGCACGGGAGGATCTGTCAGATGTTAGTCTTGACCGGCTCAAACTGGGACGCGAGCTGGACTTACACATTCGGAAGCCCTCATTAAAAACGGCCAGCAGGTACTTCAAGTTGTTGACGCTGTTCAGGGTAATCTCATCTACGGACGAAAAGGTGGTCCGGATCTCGGCAACGAGCTTGTCGTACACGTCGCGGTTGGTCAGGAGCTGAAACGTCGTCCCGCTCAGCTGCGTGGCCGTGGTCTCGCTGCCTGCGATGATGAGGATGCTCGAGTTCTCGATGATCTCGGGGACGGTCAGGCCCTTCTCGTCGTTGTGCTTGAGGATGTACGACATGAAGTCCTCGCGCTCCGTGCCGCCCTCCTCGATCCGGCGCATGGCCGTCTTCCGGGTCAGCTCCTGGTGGTCGCGCAGGCTCTGCTGCAGCTTGCGCGGCACCACGAGGGGCGCCAGCGGCTTGAACAGCGGGTTGCGCCGGAACACCTGCCCGTAGACGCCGTTGCGGATCGTCTCGAAAATCATGGACACCCACGGGTGGTACCCGCCGCTCTCGAGGCAGCCAAAGGGCTCGCCGAAGGCCAGGTCGCCGATGAGGTCGAACGTGGTAAAGTTGTACCACGAGACAATGTCGAGGGCCTCCTGTTTTGCGGTCTTTTCTGTGATTTTCTCAATGAAGAGGTCGAGGTACTTTCTCATCACATCCTCCTGGTTGCGCAGCGCCTTCTCCGAAAAGGCATGGGCGAGCGAGCGGCGCATGCGCTTGTGGTCAGCGTCGACTGCGTTAATAATATTTGACTGGCCAGGCTTGGGGTTGCGATAGGACATGTAGTCCTTGGAGAAGTTCTTGGCCGTGTTGTTCTGGTGTCCGTAGATGGTCTTCCAGGCGCCGGCCGTGATGAAGGAAACGTCACGGGGCGTGTATCGCACTGCCGTGCCATACTGATCGTGTAGCTTCTTCAGTTTGTGTGGCCATCTGCCTTGCACGAGATAGTAGAGGTAGGGAATGTCAGTAGCGGCATATAGTCGGGGTCCCGGGACTTTGGCGAGGGGATGAAAATAGGCTCGATAGACGCCACGTAGAATGTAGAGAGTGACCAACTAATCAGACTGGGTTAATAGGAGGCTCCTGAAAAGTTTAAAATCCGGGAAACGCACTATAGGCACCGCTAATACAGCAGTGAGATGAAGATTTAATATCATTTTCGTAGCAATGTGCTGTAGGAAACTGTGATGTTAATGACAGGGTAGATACAAGACAAGATGAAGGAAGTGCCAAGCCATCTTTGCGTGCTTCTTCAAGTACTATATATGCTGTCTGAAATGCAGATCTCCTCGAGTATAGATAGAGGCAGTGCATACATAGTGTGAAATTCGGATTCGCATATTCCCCGTGTAACAGTGCTGACTCAGGGGATTGGGTCCTGCTATTTCCATTGCCGATTTAGTGACTGGATCCCGCCTGTTTAGAGTTGGAACTTAGGGGGTGAGCTAATTCCTCCTTGTGCGTCGGCTTCCCGTCGCACCGGCATTTACTTTATACATGAAATCGAACTTGAATAAGAACAAAAGGGATATCTACATCATTTCAACTCTGGTAGAATCAACTGACAGCCTGCAAACAAGATGGCAATACGTTGACTTGATAGAGATTGACTTTGTATTTCACGAAGTACATAGAACTGACCCTCGTGGATGGAAAAACGACGAAGGTATTGCTACGAAGTCCACTGTATGTGACGTATTCAACGTCCTGACCATACATAATATGATCTAAATCGATGAAAGGCTTCGGACTCGGTTCTGGGATATGCTATAACAGGATGATGAGTATTCTCACCAGAGCACTTGTGATGTAGTTGGGTACGTAATCTGTAATCAAGATGGGAAAGCAGACAAGATCGGGTTTTACGATTGCGATACCGAACGCGAATTCCGTATGCGCATTCAGGTCTCACATTGGCTGCGGCGGCCGATGTGGCTAAGCACTACGCCGTACAAGAGGTGCGCCACTCCGCTGTTCAAAGATCACAAAGTCGGAACGGGGATTTCGAGAATCTCCTGCTGGCTGACAACGTGAGTCTTGAGTCTTGCACTTCATTCCCATTCCGTTCCGCCGTGGTACAGCGGGGTAGAACGAAGTTTGTTCCAAAACCAAAAACAGCTTAGCTTCTACTACACTTGCACCTAGACTGTTTTCAAAATGCACTTTTTCAGCTGCTCACAAGTGGCTGCAGCTGGTTTTAGGGCCATGCAAGCACTGTAAAAGTGTGCTATCAAAAACTATAGTGCACCAGCACCAAAAATTGCAGTACACCAGCACCAAAGATTATAGTGCACCAGCACTAAGTGCAGTGCACCTATACCAAAAATTATAGTGCACCAGCACCAAAAATTGCAGTGCACCAGCACCGAAAATTGCAGTGCACCAGCACTGAAAATTGCAGTGCACCAGCACCAAAAATTATAGTGCACCAGCACTGAATACAGTGCACCTATACCAAAAATTATAGTGCTTTTACACCAAAAATTGCAGTTTTTTTACACCAATATCAACAATTATATTGCACTGCGCTGCGTTATCCTATATTGTAAAGAATCAACGTTGCCCGGCACTGTGGGAAGGTGTGCATTTTAAATTTGGGGTCAAACTAGAATTAAAAATGGGGTTTTGAAACAAACTTCGTTCTACCGCATCCTACGTGGTGCAACTGCATATCTCGGCGGGATCTAGCACGGCGGCTCCTGGAATCTCCGGTGCATAGGCTTGCGACCTTGCATAAAAAATTTAGCCTTCAGGTCGCCCAGACATTCTATTTTTTTCACTAGCAGCTCCCGGGGTCGCGGGTTTTTGACGTTTACGATGGGGCAGCAACGCGGATGCTAAGATTGGATCTTGGAAAAAGAGCAGCACGGTGATCTTGGTGATCTATTTCGGCCGATTGTTGACTTTGAAGCCCCCGTATTCCGACATGCGCAGCTCATTCTTGATTCATGGGCAATATATGGAATGCACGATTTATGAATCCTTCTCTCCCCTTTTTCAAGAATTTTCAGTCCTACTCAAGAGACTGAAACAAGCGACGTGCCTGACGGTGGGCAGCGACACGAATCATTCTGGCACAGTCTTTCAGCTCTGTGCTGAACTCTATTCCCCATCAATTGCGCCTATCATTGCCGTCAACTCGGTGTGACCGCCGTGCTGCACCCACTAAATGAATCTCACAAGTTGACAACCGAGCTCTAGATCAGAGATCCCCACTGCTTTTTATGAAGGAAAAACGGGGAGCGTAACGGTACCTTGTTTGACTAGCAGCTTATTAGTCTGCCGACTACCGTATAATAGTCGAGGCTCGCACGCACTTCAATTCCGATCACGAGAGGATCGTCTTCCTTTTCTTGCGACTGCCCCAGGTCAAATTCTGGTTGCGGTTCGAAGACGCTCGTTACGTTTCCTTAATCCAGCTGTTAGAAGTGTCTGGGAATAGGGGTGATCACAAAGATGGCATCGGAAGCGCAGCCGGCCAAGGAGCCGCCGCTCGAGGAGAAGCAGCGAAGCCATGGCTCGCAACAGCACAGCAGCCCGGACCCGATCGACCAGTATTTCGAAGACACGGCCAGGGCGCCGCGGAGGTTCTCGCAGTTCTTCAGCCACTTCAAACCGAGGGACTTGAAAAATTTGTTCAAGTCGTCCCTGGCGGTGTGGATCATGACTATACTGATCTTGATCAATCCCACCCTCAACACCATTGGCACGGCCACCTTCTTTGGATGGTAAAAGCGACTCATCCGATTATTCGAACCAGACGGGATGCGCTAACGAGATAATTATACAGCGTCGTCTTGTTCATAGTCCCGCCGTCTGGCGTCGTCTTCATTCACGTCTTGGCCGGCTTGACCATTTGCATTGGTATGGCGCTGGCGTGGGCCTGGGGAACCATCACGATGAAGGCCGCCCTGGCTACCCGTCCGGCGGCTGACCTCCAGGTGAAGTATGGCGCTCTCCAGCAGGCCATCGCGAGCGGCTCGATCCAGGCGTCCGGGCAGTCGACGGCTCTGCAGGTGGCCATCTACCAGGGTTTCATGCTGGACACGCGGGTCACGCTGACGTATTTCTGCATGATGGGGCTGTTCATATACTTGATCGTGAGTCTCACAGTATATACGTATATTTGTTGGAAAGACGCTGATATAAACCTTTGCAGTCGCGACTCCGCGTCGCCGCGCCCAAACTCACCCTCGTCGGCATCTTTGCCATGATCGTGGCCGACATCTACCTCACGACGGCGCCGCTGCTGCCCACGTTCCAGGGCACCATCCCCAAGTCGCTGATCCTGCCGAGCGCCATCGCCGTGGGCATCGGCATGGTCTGCAACATCCTCATCTTCCCGCAGTCGACGTCGTCCATCGTCACCGACGCCGTCAGCGACATCCTGTCGCCCATGCCCGACTTCGTCCGGGCCTTTGCCCACCACCTGGCCAACCCGGCCCGCAACTTCGACACGAGCCAGATCGAGCGGCTGCAGCTCAGGCTGGCCGTGGCGTACAAGAGCGCCGACGCCTCGTCCAAGTTCCTGCCGCTCGACTTCTCCTACAGCCACTGGGGGCCCCGGGACATCGGGGCGCTGCTGAAACCGCTGCGGGGCGTCATGATCGCCTTCGGCGAGCTGCTGCAGCTGCCCGTCTCCAAGGAGAAGATGCGCCTCAAGAAGGCCGCGTTCGACGAGAAGATCAAGGACCTCATGGGCGGCGGCGGCGAGGAAAACGCTGCTGCGCCCGGCGGCATCAAGTACCCCGTCGCGCACTACCAGATCGCCAAGGTGCTCGCGCTGCGCGAGACGTCGCGGCACCCGGACATCGACCGGCTGATCCTGGAGACGTCGGCGATCCTCACGACGTGCGCGGCGCCGCTGCTCGAGGCGTGGTCGCGCAGCGTCGTCCTCGTCGTCAGCGCGCTGCAGGCCGCGTTCGACAAGGGGCCCGTCAAGGACCTCGCGGCCCACGAGGAGGCGCTGCAGTCGCTGCGGGCGCTCGCCGACAACTTCACGGCCGAGACTTCGGAGAAGCTCCTCAGCCCCCACGCGCACCTGTTCGACGCCGACGGCAACTTGATTAGCAACGAGGAGCACGACCTCCGCGTGCTCATGTCGTACATGCTGGGCCTGCTGTACCAGGAACGCATCATCAACCTGACCAAGGCGCTCGAGAACCTGTTCCAAGAAGTTATTACTCTGGAAAAGAGCCGCCCCAACAAGCGAGTCTGGGCACCCGCCCAGCTGGGCAAGCTGTTCTCCTGGGCCGCGTCCAAAGACGAGACGGATCCTGGCGTCCGGAGGAACTCGACCGCCATGCCGACATCCTCCGCCAAGCCCCGCAAGCGAAGCGACGCCGCCCAGCAGTCGTCCCCCTCGACATCGGCCTCGCCTACCCTGGCGGGCCTGGACGGCGCGGCCCGGCTCGAAGACATGCGCATCCCGCGCCACCGCCCCCGGTCCCGGGCCAGCCGGATCACCCTGGCCGTGGTCAACTGGTTCGGCAACGACGAGGGCGTGCACGCGGCGCGCACCCTGATCGTCTCCCTGGCCCTGGCCGTCCCGGCCGTCATCACGACGTCGTCGGGCTTCTACTACCGCGAGAAGGGGCTGTGGGCGCTGATCATGGCGCAGATGGCGCTCGTGCCGTACACGTCCGACTTCGTGTCGGGGCTGCTGATCCGGGCCACGGCGACGGTGGCCGGCGGCGTCATCGGCCTGGCGTGCTGGTACATCGGGGCCGGGTCGGGGCCGGGCAACCCGTACGGCATGGCGGCCGTCATGGCCGTCGTCATCGTCGTGCTCATGTACTGGCGTCTCTTCGCGCCGCAGGAGCAGCTGCAGGCCGGCATCATGCTGACCTCGACGCTGTACCTGGTCGTCGCGTACAGCTGGAACGACACGCACAACCCGACGTACGGCAACCCGGGCGTCGGCTACAACGTCTTCTGGCGGCGGCTGCTGCTGGTCCTGATCGGCTTCGCCGCCTCGACCGTCGTCATGTTCCTGCCGCGCCCGCCCTCGGGCCACCGGCACTACCGCGAGCTGCTGTCGGCGCAGCTGTCGTCGTTCAAGGAGCGCTACGCCCTTTTCGTCTCGACGTGGGAGGACCCGCCGGCCGACCTGGTCGAGGTCGTCGAGCGCGACGCTCTGCTCTCGCAGGAGGTGCTCGAGACGGCGATCCAGCCCATCACCCTGCTCAAGTTCGAGTTCTCCTCCAGCAACGTCGACTCGGCGACCCTCGTAGCGGTCTGCAAGCTGTGCACCGACTTGAACACCACCATGACCCAGCTCCTCGTCTATGCAAGACGGTTGACTTCGGAGCAGCGCATGCGATTCATGCAATACACGGGCGCCAACGACGAGATCTTCGTTGCAGATTTGATGGCCGTCTTGACGCTCGCCCAAGGAACTCTGAATACTGGCACCCCGTTGCCCACGATTCTGCGAACACCCCTGGTCAGTAGGTCGCTGGGCAAGGCTCGACGCAATGGAAAGGGAGAAATCGACCAGGAGTCCAGAGAAATGACAGCGCGCGAGATGCTGACAGGGGACAGTGGGAGGAATTGGGCCAGTGCTGTCGGTGCATTCATCTCTCTGTCGGCCAGGACAGATGAGCTAGTCCTAATTTTGAAGAAAGCTGTGGGCGAGGAGTTCATGATAGACTCTACGGCCTTGTCAGTATAAAGTCTGTTGTGCAGAATAATTCAATAAATAATGTAATCAATATTGTAGTATTTGTTAGCTCTGGCGTGCGGTTGTGCAAAACGTGGCTCACAGTGGGGAGAGCGGAATGTTCATTGTCAGGACTGCGGATGTGATGTGTGAGCAATCGGTATCATCCAATGGCAGCTCTAAGTTTGATGGTGGTTCCTCTGAATCAGATATACCACAGTTTAAATTCCACACCAATGCCAGAACTGCGAACCACAAGTGCCTAAACTTGCTGGGGATGTGAGAGATGCCCATATTCATATTAGTCAAAGATGTATTAGCTTCAATATTTCCAAAGCAAATCACAAAGGGCAATAGGCAAAGATTATTTTGTCATGAAGGATGATTTGATTTCATTAGGTCATGCTATCGTATTATTATACAGCTGACTTTCGGCCAGCAATAGGGTATCATCAGTCAGGAGTGCTTGTAAGCTCCCGCGAATTTCCATCTCAAGCCTAGTACTGGCGGCTGTTGTCTCCGGCGAATGTCTTGTTGCCTCCTGTCGTACGGCTACCATCGAGGTCGCTGTCAACACGAGGGTCAAGCTTGTCTATAAATATGTTAGACCATCATTCGGCAAGCCTTGAGAGTGTCAAGCTACTTACTCAAAGCGTCAGAGCCGTGAGGGCCGGCCGTGTTGGAGGCGGGTCCATGGTGTGCAGTCGCCGCAGTACCCCTGTGGTCCCTATTGAAGGATTATGTCAGCTTATTTTCCATTTTGTGGGAGGCAAAACGTGGCGATAGTTGGATTGAGATGGGGCACAAAATGCTAAGCAAGCGCTGTAAAGCAAAATGGATATAATAAATGTGTCGAGGTGAACAATGCACAGGGCCATGCCAAAATTGCATTCCGAGTGGCATGGAGGGAGTAGAAGAAATATAAAGTCGAGTACTAACCTGTCGGAGTCGATGCGAGGGTCGGCAGCGTTGGCGACTCTCGAGTTGTCTATGGGAACACATCAGTATTTGTTTCTCTCAAGATAAATTGCGTTTAGGCAATGGGATGGAGATCACTCACGGGTACCGTAAGCGCCCTCAGGGGCACCCGAAGAGCCGTATCCAGCGCCGGTCGAACCGGCCAGGCCGCTGCTGTGAGTGCCGTGTGTGCCGTGGGTACCAGTGGCACCAACGCCAGAGTGTCCTACACCAGTGCTGCCGACACCAGAGTGTCCGACACCAGAGTGTCCGACACCAGTGCTGCCGACACCAGAGTGTCCAACACCAGTGCTGCCGACGCCGGAGTGTCCAACACCCGAGTGGGTACCGCCAATGGTGCCGGGGGCAGCACGGTGGTCACGGTCGGAGTCGACGCGAGGGTCAGCTGCGTTGGCAGCACGGGATCCGTGGGGACCGTGGACGCTAAAGACAATAGTTAGTAGTTGATCAGGAGGTGGGATGGTATATTGCAAGCTCACCCCTCAGCAGTGTCGTAGGCACCGGTGGAACCAACGCCGCCGGTAGAGCCGAGGCCAGAAGAGTGTGCTCCGGTGTGTGTTCCGGTGGAGCCAATGCCGCCGGTGTGTGTTCCAGTGTGTGTACCGGTCGAGCCAATGCCGCCAGTGTGGGTACCGGTCGAGCCAACTCCGCCGGTGTGCGTGCCGGTGTGGCCAACGCCGGTACCGGGGTTGGCGCGGTGGTCACGGTCACTGTCGATGCGGGGATCGGCAGTGTTGGCAGCCTTGGACGAGTGAGGACCGTGAGAGCCCTGGGGAGCCTCGTGGGTCTTATCCTTGTCGGAGTGAAGGGCGTCCTTGACCTTGTTGATGATTCCAGACATGATGGGTGGTTGTGATGTGTGTGAAGGTGATTTGTTTGAATGAAGAGTTGATGGTGTTTGAAAGTGGAGGTGACTAAGAGTCGTTGATGTTTTGATGATTGTTGTTTGAGATGATGAAGGAAAGGAGTAGCTTTGGGGGAGGAATTATGGTTTCTTAAGTATACAGCTTCAAGCCAACGGAGCGAAGGCACACCAAGGACCAGATGCAATACAGAAGTCACATCACGACACAAGCTAACCCGGGTAGCTATTGCGCAACCAGAGGCAGGCAAGCTGGCAAGCAATCAAGCAAGCACACCCTACTGGCGGTTTGCTGTATGTCGAGGTTCTGATGTCATACGTCGTCATTTTGTTCGGACTGGCAAGCAGAGGGTACGAAGTACGTAAGGCACCCATGTCGTTCTTCTGCGTACCTTGAAGCGTTCGTTGGTGTTGAATGGGGCTGAACCGTCACCCGTCAGACAGGCCCTGTGCATTGAAGGATTGACACTTGGCTACCATGACCTTTTGTTTTCAACAATATATATCTTCCGCAAATCAACTGCTATTGATACATTATAAACATATTAAKAAATCCAAAYAGCAAATTATAATAACGTATACTCTAGATCTATTATTTTTATTTAATTATGGTATGTTTTGGGTAGTCGAAGTTGAGATCAGGTGCTGGTGACTTGGTCCGAATGTCAATTCTCCACTGCAACGCTCCTGCAGAGTGGAAACAGCCGATGCTGGGTTACAAGCATGTCCCATTCCCAAACAGACTTCCTTGTCCCAGGTCCGGATACTATGAATAGCGGGGGTGGGAACTCTACGTTAGGCTTTGCGAGGTAGGTAGGTACCCCAGGCACGATCGAGGTAACACTCGGTTTGCCTGCAGATATTCAGGTTTTCGTTACATGAGGGCGTTTTGGACTAGGTTAGGTGCACCATACACACTACTACTACTTACCGCCTACAGCACTTTGACCACATACTACTCCAGATTCCCCAGCCTGGGCTTTGACAGCGGCAGGTCGCTAGCCTGCTTAAGCTTCTCGACCACGAGCAGATGATGGGGGAATGCGGTTAGATCGCGGAGTTGAGCAATGCTAGATCAATGGCTAATAGCCATTCTCCGAACGCCGTCGAGGAGGTGTAATGCAGCTTGGCTAGCCCAATTGACTATACTGGGTACCTAGCGACGACGTTCAACTCATGAAACCTGTGCTCGACGTTGACGTAGGGCTCAGTAGTTCAACGTTGAGAACAAACTTGAGACACGAGATGATGTACCTCAGGAAGCTGCCCCTTTGTCCCGTCGACTTTGCCAATGACATGGAGCAGCAACCCAAAGGTCCTAGGGGCCAGATGGAGAAGGCAAAAGAGTCTGACGGTACATGTCTCTGGGTGAATACAGGTAGGTACCTTTCGTTTTTCGTACTTGCCATCCAATCTGCATCAAAGGGGCATCGCGGCATGGACACTACAGCAGGGCTAATGTAGGCTCTGGCTGAAAACGAAAAGACGTTGCCTCCCAAAACCAAGGCAGTTCCAGCCTAGACTAACGACAGATGTCAGACTACGAAGCCTAGGCCCGTCTCTCGAGACAGTTGCTCCATCTTACAGAATACGACAGAACGACAGGTGGGATCTTCTCTCTTCTCTGTCGTGCATACAAACAAGGCACGAGGTTGTAATCCATCACTTTTTCTTACCGGGCCGCGGGGCAACGACACGGAATGACGCTCATTCTAGACTGGCCCTCTGGAAAATGCCCCACTGATGCACGGTCGATCAGCCCTAGCGGGATGCCGGCTTCCCGTCGAGCAACCAGAAAGGCCAGAAAGGGGAACAGGTTTGGCTGAGAACTGATGAGATCGTGGCTGGAGTTGACGCTAGACGTGGGGAGGGGGCTGTGGCGGTGTCATCTGTGGCGTCACCTATAGCTCTTCTTACGCAACGAAATGCTCGATACCCCGCCAAATGCCGTCATGGAGCTCTGCAACAGTACTAGCGTTACAAGCTGCATCCGAAGATGCAATTTGGGATGCTCAAATTCGCTGCTTCATGCCATGGAACAAAAGTCAAATCTTGCTTCACAAACGCCCGGGTCGGGGGGCTAGACTGGTCCCTCTTCGGTCCCTTGATGAAACAGCAGACCTACACGAAGAGAAAAGAAAAAGAAAAAAACCGGGCCCGTACAGCATCAGCAGATCCAATCTCGCCAATTGTGCAATACGTGGCTAATGCAAGCGATCACCGAACGGCCAGAATGCCGTCATTAGCCACAGCCAATTGCCAATGCCGCAAGCGAAGCCTACGATGTAGGGAAAATACGTCTTGCTGATGAAAGGGCCAAGACATTTCAAGTGAGCAAGCTGAAAAGCAAGGCAATTGCCCTTGTCCGACGCACAAGGTACCTACCTCACACCCCTCCGTAATCTCGGGATGGCGGCACCGTGGGGCGAAAGTACACATGGCCGGTAGAAATGTTCCGGCATTGGGAACGAGGGGCTGGTGGTAATTCCATCTGTTTCCCTTGCTCTACTCCTACCATGTCCGTCTTCGCTTACACGGAGGGACAAGATCGCGGCTTCACAAACGGCGACCACCAGGGACGGCGGTGAACACTCTTGCAAAAATAAGCTTGTCTTGCGAGTCGCCGGCGAGCATGTGACTTGCGGGAACTGGCTCGACTGACTGGCTCATTCCCATGGTAGGAACAGGCAAGGTTGAAACGGGAAGTCCCCAGGCGACCACCCGTCGTTGCATGCCCACGAAAACCTTCCTTCAACTTCGATTCCCACCAACGAGATAGCTTCCGAGCCGGAGCATACGCACACAGCCTTCGGCACTTGCCGCATATTCTGACGGAAAATTGTGGCTGGCCCGCTGGTGCATGTCGCTTCGCGAAAAGATCCGATGCCCAATGTTGGTACATACTACATAGTCTTTCGCGGCTGTCCGTACGACGTACATCGTGAGTCAGAATGGATTGATCGGTCTCATAGAAAGTCCGTACATGAGTCTCCAGCAATGGATTCGCTGTCCCGCTGATAATCGGTCACGTCACACATCTGGACAATTGGAGGGTTCGATTATTCGGCGAACGGTGAATAGTAAACGCCGCCTCTAGCCTGCAAGGCAATAATGTATGACCACCGGCCTTGAACGGCACCACTATCAACCGGGCATCGTGAGTATGCATTAAACCTATACCGCGCAATCGCCGGTACCTAGATTTTCAGTCAGATGACCTTGTATTCAATGACACGAGATTTCCTACCGGGACGGCAGTGGACATTTCATCAATGAAACCTTTGCCTGCTCGGAATAGCTTGATAGTGGGACAGACCGGCTGAGAATGGAGGATGCATTGAACTATGCTACTCAATCACAGTAGCTGTTCAGTCGGATGACTATATGCGAATTATTACCTGCATGGTATTCAAATTCGTTTGCATACTTCGTCAACAGGAGGACCTCTGCGATTTCGTAATGCTTGATTTCGTGTAACGGTCTGGCGAAAAGATGCAGAGGCAATAGCTGGCTCGGAGTGGTGACTAGTGCGTGGCATTCAGAGTCGCAATTCTGTAAGTCAATTATGGAATTGCTCCAACAACTGCAAGTGCGTCAATATCATGTGAGTCTCAAAGAAACCCACAATTTGCATCTGCTGTTCTCGGATCGGTCCATGGGGATGCAGGCAAACCTGCAGCGTCTTCCCCGGCCTCGGCTGCTGGCTGCGGTTGAATTCGGATGGTATCAAAACTGGGTTGATGAGTCTGCCTTCCGCAGTCATGTATAGTATATAGGCAGTAGAAACCAGGAAGCCGTCCGAAGGAGCTGGCCTACAAGGTGTATCCCCGTTCCCTTCTCGGATCGTCACAGGCCTTTTTATTGTTCTCACGCAAATATTCGTCTGTTGTCATGTGGTTTTTATTTGTATTATTATAAGTATTGGTAGGTGGTAGGGGGTATCAGTAAGGTATCATTCTTCAAAGGCAATGCGTCGTGGTGGGATATGACCATCCAAAGGTTGGTACAAACATAAAACAGAAACAATAACCATCCGGCTCCCATCCTTCGTAACTCGTCGTTCCCTAGTAGGTATCGTACAGACCATGCGCTGCCTAAACCTCATTCGCAGAAAAGAAATACCTCTCGGCCGATTGTTGCTAGCACATGCTCGAGCGCCGCAGGTAGGTAGTATATCGAGTAGAGCGTGTTCGCATATATCGTGATATCATGCGCTCATGACTTGATCATGGTCCGATCGTGGTCATATAATCACGCCACTTTAGACCCGGCTGCGGCCCCAGGTGCGGCGGCGGTACTGACGGCGCTCGTGGTCGCGGACCCAGATGATGCCGATGACGGCGGACACGAGCCAGCAGATGGCCGAGAGGAAGGCAAAGGCGATAATGGCCTTGAACTTGCCGCACTGGTCGCCGCCGCGCAGGGCGATGTTATCCCACTGAAAGGCGCCGCCGCACGTGCCGCCGAGGCGGTTGACGATGAGGCCAAAGGCGACGAACCACAGGATCGAGAGGAAGATGTCGACGGGCCAGTGCACGAAGCTGCCCGAGAAGGGCAGCAGCCAGAGCAGCGACAGCAGGATGGCCAGGCCGGCCACCACCTCGGCGTAGATGAAGCGGCCCTGGGACCAGGTCGACGTGTTGTGCACCGAGTGCAGGTAGGCGCCGTTGAGGCCGGCGACGATGGCGGCAAAGACCAGCTCCGCCAGGCGGAGGATCATGGCAAGGAGATCGGTCAAGATCATCTTGGCGGTTCCGAAGTGTTTTGTTCGGGAGAGAAGAGGGTTGTACTTGGTGAGATGTGTGCGTGTAACACGGAGTGGCAGTGCCCTTGATGAGGCTACTTGCGAGCAGTGGTGATGTTCAGCAGGTTCCGGCTTGTAATAAGATAATAGTACACAGTGTCGGTCATGGAAGGAGGATCGGGAGTTGGCAGGTTGCAGCACAAGTATTTATCGGCATCAGGTCTTACACCCTGACTGACTGCCCGTCTGTCAAGTCAAGCTCTGCGTCACTCAGATGAAAGAAATGACGAATGACGCCCAGTGACGGGGGGCCTTTGCGATTCAGTCGGGCAAGCAGGGCACGAGGCCATGTCAGTCTACTTTCCTGTTTGGAGTCATCGTCAATCGTACCAGTCGCACGCGTCCTGCAGAGGCGCGTACTCGTTGCTTCTGGGCAGTGCAGTCAGTTACCTTGGGCAGTTGACTTGGGCGCAGCCGGGACGTGCGGAAACAGGTCGGTGACTGGTACATGTCGGACCTCAGAGGCAGAGCGGTAGGACACGCTGTCGAGCCAGGTCACGGATACTTGGCCAACGTGTAAGGTTGGTCAAGATGCAAGACAACATGTTGAACGGCGATTCGCTCGGAATGAAGGCTTTCATTTCTTTGTCGTCTGCTTCGTCGTGTCGTGTGAGGTCATACCACTGAAACAGGATTTTAGTGCACGAACAGACACCCCAGGGCATTACAATTTACAGGGATCCCCAGGGAGGGCGGCCAGTCACAGCGCACCTGGTCGCTGAAACGGTAAAGTGAGGGGCCGGCTAGAGACGCCCAAAAGCTTGGCCACGAGCCCTGCGAGTCTCACCAAGCGGCTGGCGGAAGGGAGAAGCCCACGACCAACTACCGGCATCTGGGGTTCGTCTCGGTGAGACAGCTTGATTTGGGGTCATTTTCGAGATGTGTGTTGTCTGTAATGTATGTGGACAAATCAGGGTCCAAACACCTGATCAAATTCATGGCTGCGCACATACCTACACCACCCAGTTTTGTACTTTAGACGTCGATCCCCCAAGACGACCGGACTCAAAAAAGCAGGACCGAGGCAACAGCATCTTACTATAATCGTGTTAGCAGAGCAGGAGATGAAGTTCCTCGCAATGTTGCCAGGAGAGTCTAGAACCTGTTGCTGACGCAATCCCCGCTTATACCGGCACATGTTCTATAGACAGGGGAGATCGTGCTGACATTTCGGCCTCAAGTCTCACCTCAATATAGTCAGTCAACACCATGGCATCTGTGCAGATTTGGTGCTGAGCATGGGCATCTGCGAAAAAGTAATTTCAAGTGCATGAAAATTAAAACATTCTGCAATCAATCGCACAAGCCACGAACGACAAAATCCAATCAAACCAGTGACGCTCTGACGTGCACTGCAACAAGCATGTGGCTGAGAGCCAATCGAGCCGCTCAAGTCAACTCATAAATCATGAAATATCTACACAACAAGAAATAAGGGTGTGTTGTCGCAGAGCTCCCCGGGTCGATCAGACATACAGTAGCGCCATCTGTGATTCTGGGGCTGGGGTCTGGGGTAGAGCTACCGAGGAGGTTGCAACGAACCCAAGATGGGAAGATGGTTTGGACGAGTTTTGGGGCTTGCCCGTCTTGGTCGTTTCTCTTTTGCTTTTGCCTTTCTGTTGACATCATCCCACAGCCACACCATACCGGCTCAAGAACCACGTGAGCCACGTGAACCGTTCTTGCGAGAGGCGAACAAGTGTTCGTCTCTGGTTCATCTTGTTTGTACCGGCCAACCCCTAGCATGCCGTTGTGCCGGCTCAGCAGGTTCTCCCCATTGCCTGTATCGGTATGTCACACTGTCACAAGTTGGAATAGTTACCTACAGCCTGCCTTCGAGGCCACCATTCCGATGGCTGCTGTCTCTCTTAGCTCCTTCCTTCGCCTGGCCACATCTTGACATTTTTGAATTCTGAGCTTGATCTCGTCTAGGCATAGGGACTCCCAATCAAGAAGAACCTGCTCGTCCTGCTACAAATATGCTTTGCCGTTCCAGTCATGTTCGGCGAGCTTGTTCTCCCCGTGTTCGTCATTGCAATTCGTCCCGGGAATAGAGTATCGCACAACATCACCAACGTGTATCTGATCTCCGAGTTGCCGGGCTGTTGGGAACAAAGTCAATCCTCCTGGTCAATCGGTGTGTGACTCCGGCCGGTACTCCAAACCGTAGAATTGGACTTGATTCCAAGTTTGACATACACTCCTCGTCACCACTAATTCGTTCGATACATCACGATGCATTCAGCGGCGACACTTGATATGTGCTACTCCCGTAAGGACTTCAAAATGCAGTTACATTGCGCCCAAAGTGCACACTAGTTGATCCATATCATCATTTCATATGCGCGTCGACGAGAAGTTACCAAAAAAAAAAAATGGCTCTTCAGCGCCAATTGGAAAATGTTTGGAACGCAACAGTTGGTAAGAGCCAATATTTGCGGTATCCATCTACCATGATCTGACAATTGTGATACACTTTTCAAGGAAGCTCTACGTATAGCGCTCTCACATCTAAAGCATTGCAACTGTGATTTTCGATCGGATGAGCATCTATATAATAAGATGTATTTGTCAGACATTCTTGTCTACACAAATAATAGAGACTTGATCAAATTTGTGTGGAAAATTGAATCATTGCGAGCCATTCAACAAAGCTCATTTTCCAAATCTCTTCGGAGCATCTCTGGTCACCCACTATCGAAGTTACGAATCTCAAATGTCGTTGGAGACAAAGAGGGCAGCAAACCACACAAGTTCACACTACAGATTTGGGCTGGATTCACGGGTCTGGCTTATTATATACACACTGAGGTCAGCTGCACTTCATCCTGGATCGTTATTGAAGCCATCAACGTTGTGTACAAAGTATATGTTTGGAACATTCTCAGGTGGAAACAAGTGTCCAGGTCTACAAGACAGCAGTTCTAATTATATACCACCTGCACGCCACCGTCTCCGACCACTGACTGTATCGAGTATTCCGAACGGAGAAACTATAGTGGCGTTTGACAATCAAGCACTCACATGAGCTCGATAAGACGATGCGATAAGAACGACAAGACTGACTGAGCGACTGAGTCTGCGCATAACGAAAAAGGGATCCGATAGATAAGCCTTGCGGAAATCTGCATGCGAACGGCATTTGAATGGATTAGATAGAGCTCGAACCAGATTGCCGGGTCGGCGTCGTCTTTAAGTTATAGTATAGACTAGGTATAGTGGAAACGTGTCGTCGTGCGCCGAATGCACGTTCAATGCAAGTCACACGAGTCCGTTTAAAGTAAGTTTGGAAAAGACATGATAGTATTCAAGGTCTAGACTGCATTATTGATATCCGAAGTGAATTAACAATAACCATGGTGCGCGGGCACTAGGAAGCTGTCAGCCTGCAGTTGCAAGTGTATCTATCGCTCAACTCCATCGGACGTGCCGATCGCACTCAGCAACTGATAAGAGATATGCAGCCCCCATTCACGTCGAGCCCGCACCCAACGACTTCAAGTCCGCATCTCCACCGCTCCGAACAAGTTGGGATTGTCTATTGAAGCTGTCGTGTCGATCCGGGTACAAAGACGCCCAGCTTTCGGATATGACTCTGCTTACAGCACCGAGGTACATACTGCATAGAGCTAGTCATCTGCCGATATTGCTCTCCAGCTGGTATAGCACGGGCAGCTATGATTGGACCGAGAGCTGCTATCTCGCCCAGAGCCTGGTGTTCCTGGGCAGATCTACACTAGGATCTCGAGATAACGCTCGAGAAATGATAGTGGCCTGGGTAAGCTGGGGGAGCTTCTGTCCCTCTCTGGAATCAATATGCATGCCTCGCATGGCTCCGATCACTCAATAACAGCCTCGACTGGGCATGAGTCCTCGAGCCAGATGATATGATAGTGATGGGCGCTACCACCACCTATCTTGGCCGTACTATCTCCATCTATGGTACTCTGTACATAATAAATAGATCCCACGGGAAAGCTCCCCCTGCTGCTTGTGCAACCAAGCCGAATTGTACCACTGCGCACTCCAACCCTACGCAGGGACACACCTTGACCGACACTGCTTTCTCGTCGAGCTCGAGAATTGGCTGCTCATAATAGGAAGAAACAAAGACAAATAGCAGACAATGGCTTCCGCTCCCGAGGCCAAGAACGAGAAGCTCGACATCTCGCCGGCGACGCCCGCGAGCGACGGCGGCAATGCCTCGCTCAAGGAGGCCGAGCTGGAGAGCCACGAGGTGTTTCAGAAGGATGCCGACGGCGTCGACTTTCGCAACGTCAGCTGGCAGCGGGCCACCATCATCTTTCTGAAGATCATCTTCGCGACCGGTGTCCTGTCCATCCCGACGGCCATGCACACGTTGGGCGCAGTCGGCGGTGCCTTTTCCGTGGTCGGCTGGCAGCTGCTTAATACCTGTGAGGAAACTCTCAACATTTTACCATCACGAGGATGGCCGCTAACGAAACTCCTATAGACACGGCCGTGGTTCAGGGTAACTTCAAGACGAGGCATCCGGAATGTCACTGTAAGTTGACACCATTTACAATTTGACGACTACACGAACATGGTCGCTGACAGTAGAAACAGCTCTGGCGGATATGGGTTACAAGGTCGGCGGCATCGCGCTGAAGGAGCTCATCGGCTTCCTGTATCTGGTCGCCTACATCCTCTGCACGGGCAGCGGCATCGTCGGGCTGTCGGTCGGGTTCAACGCGCTGTCGGACCACGCGGCCTGCACCGTGTGGTGGTCCTTCATCTCGTTCATCATCATCACGGCCGCGGCCTCGGTGCGGACGCTGCACAACATCGGCTGGCTGACCTGGGCCGGCTTCTTCTCCATCTTCATCGCCATCCTCGTCGTGGTCATCGGCGTCACCCTCCGCGACCGGCCCGCCGCCGCCCCGCAGACGGGCGACTTCGAGCTCGGCTACTACGCCATCGCCTACCCGTCCTTTGTCGCCGGCATGACGGCGACGGCGACCATCTTCGTCTCCTCGGCCGGCACCTCGGCCTTCCTGCCCGTCATCTCCGAGATGCGCAACCCACGGGACTACAAGAAGGCCCTGTACATCTGCATGGGGCTCGTGCTGGCCATGTACCTGTCCTTCTCGCTGGTCGTGTACCGGTGGTGCGGGCAGTGGGTGGCGAACCCGTCGCTGGGCAGCGCGGGCGGCACGCTCAAGAAGGTGGCGTACGGCATCGCGCTGATCGGGCTCATCGTCAGCGGCTGCCTGTACCAGCACGTGGCGGCCAAGTACCTGTTCGTGCGCATCCTGCGCGGCACCCGGCACCTGCAGGCCAACACGTTCACGCACTGGGCCACGTGGCTCGGTTGCACCGTCTCGCTCGGCGTCGTCGCCTTCATCCTCGCCGAGGCCATCGCCATTTTTAATTACCTGATCGCCCTGACCGGCACCCTCTGCTTCGCCCCCATGGCCATCGCCATCCCCGGCGTCCTGTGGCTGCACGACTTCTCCGAGTACCGCAGGGGCAGCCTCTGGCAGAAGATGCAGTACTTTTTCCACTGCTTCCTCATCGTCCTCGGCGCGTTCATCTGCATTGGCGGAACGTAAGTTTTTGATTCTCCGACTCCACATGTTTCGTTCCTTGAGCAATTGACTAACGTTGAACTATGAATAGATACGCGACCGTCCTCTCGATCAAGGAAGCCTACGCATCTGGCGAGATCGGCTCCGCCTTCAGCTGCGCTGATAACTCCGGTACTGTCGGTTAGCTGCGAGTTGTACAGAAGACGGATAGGCCAGAATTGAAGGCGGAAGCAAATGCATATGAAGGATTACCAAGACTAGAATAATAAGAAGCCAAAGAGTATGGATACCTAGGTATAGATCTACGTGGGACTCGATTCTGTCCTGTGAATGATACGCGACTATGATAATGAAGGTCAATATAATCCTTTAAAGACCGTGAAAATTCAACACTCTTGTTTGAAATCCACTGAAAGTGCGTACAGCTTTTGCAGGATATAAAAGAATAAGAACCAAAGCGTATTTCGACTTTGCCCATATACTTTGGTGAGACTGGATGGACCGGGTCGAGTAGGTAGGCAAACAAAGAACTGTCATGGCCTGCTCATGATAAAGCTCGATCTAGAAAGACGTTGCCGAGTATGGGAGTATATTGATGAGCGTGGTGTACGATATATGGCCTGCTTCATCCTCTCGTATTCATTCCGAGTGATCATCAGTCATAGAATGAGACCAATGTAAACCAGAAATATAAATACCAATAGTATGTTGTCCAGCGCTCACTTGAAAGCATGCGAATCATTACTGTCAGCCGTGATGGTTGGGCAAAGTGAAAGTGTGCATCAAAAGAGCATTACAAATCATCAACATGGAAAGAAGCAAATCGGTGCCTTGCATTGGAATCCCAAGTGGATACTTCATATTTAATTGTGGATGGCGTGCTCTAGCTGGACAGCCTATCAGGGCAATTCTTGGCGCACAGACCAGAAAAAGTATAGTTTTTTTTTTTTTTTCGAGATTACCTGAGAATCCGACAGAAAACCGATCGTCCGGGACGAACCCGCACAGGCTTACCTTCTTTTGTAAAATACATGTGTACCGGATCGATCATAATCGCCACCATTCCCTCCCGAGACGTATAGTCCAAGTCCTGTAGTCCGTCGCAAGTTTCGTCTTGCGAGGGCTGCGGCAGTAAACAAAACAAAAATCTATACTAGGAGACCAGGCAGTCATATAGGAGTCATTCCTTTGCCTTCTTCGCAATAATGGTTAGATTTCCACGGGGGATGAGTCAGGAAATGGCCGGTCATGCTCACCTCAAGCTTCACAGGTCCACGCCGACGCATCCAACTTCGCCGCCGGCGTAAACAAGGAGCAGGCGTACGAGCAGGTTCTGATACAGGCCGAGGGTTTGTTCTACGAGCAGAGAAACTGGGTGAGTTATACCATGCCTTCGCATATTTATGACAAGTCGAAGAGAATGAATGACTAATCATATTTGAAACTATTCAAGATCTGGTATGAACTTATTTTTCAACATTCATATAATTCGCGGGGACATAATAAAATCTGACCCAATGACAGCAACCTAGCCAACGCTGCTTCCCTGCTATGGCATGCCTATAAGTCCTTGCCGGGACCCAGCGACCAGGTAAACTGGGCTGGTAAGTCCACCCTGTTCCTGCTTTGTCAAACATCCAAAAAGCTCATCCAGTCCACAGGCTTCTACGTCCTGGACCCCAAGTCCTCCCCGGCCAAGCCGCAGCTCATCCTGGGCCCGTTCCAGGGCAAGGTGGCCTGCCAGACCATCGCCTTCGGGCGCGGCGTGTGCGGCGCGGCCGCGAGCAGCCTCGAGACGCAGCTCGTCGCCGACGTCGACGCCTTCCCGGGCCACATCGCGTGCGACGGCGACAGCCGCAGCGAGATCGTCGTGCCCGTCGTGGTTGAGGGTCATCTCGTGGCCATCATCGACGTCGACTGCGCCGTGGTCGACGGCTTCGACGATGTCGACCGCGAGTACCTGGAGCGCCTGGCCGCGCTCCTCGGCAGCGGCTGCGACTGGTGAGATACAGTCGTGATGGGAGGAGATTTCATGTCTTTGTGGCTATGTCAATTTCGAGGGAGCTCGATTATACCCCAACAGCATAGACTTGAGAAAGTTAAATCAAAGCATGAATATTTTCCTGCAACACCAAGCCACAAGCTATGCCTTCTCGTCTTATCCTGCCACAAGTGAATTCTATCCCAATATATGAGCCTTACAGCCCATACCAAGAAACAACAGATCATAACTTGCAAGCTCAAACACTTCCTTTGGAACGACATTCTCAAATTTAAATACTTTATTATTGACTTTTCACCACTCGGATACTGCGTTATCTTATTACAGAAGGCGGATTAACCTGCTCGCCGACTCATACATGACCCTGATCAAGCAATCAATCGGATATATCCTGATACGTAGGAGCAAATCAATGCTCGAGAGTCAGACGCTTGCTATAGCACTAAGCCCCGGCGCAACAATAGCAGTCAAGCTCGGTCGTCATTCTACTCGGTATAGAATCGAGTCGATCTACTCCTCGAACCGCACCTTGCCGGCGTTCACATCGGGGTAGACGTCGAAGCGCCTCTGCGTGACGAGGGGAAAGTTCCTGCGCGTCTCCTCGATCTTCTGGGGGTCGATCTCCCAGCTGACGACGCCCTCCTTCTCGTCGGCCTCGACGACGATCTTGGCCATGGGGTCGGCGATCAGGCTGTGGCCCCAGGCGTGGTAGGTGGCGCTTTCGTCGCGCGCGGGGCTGCACATGGCGACGTAGATCTGGTTGTCCATGGCGCGCGCCTGGGCCTGCAGGCTCCAGTGCAGGGGCCCCGTGGTGGTGTTGAAGGCGCCCGGGTAGACGAGGGCGAAGCAGCCCTTGCGCGCGGCGACGGTCGCCAGCTCCGGGAAGCGCACGTCGTAGCAGATGGCGACGGCGATCCTGCCGTAGCCGGGCAGGTCGACGATGGTCACCTTGTTGCCCGGCGAGAGCACGTCGCTCTCGCGGAACGTGATCTTGCCCGGGATGTCAATGTCGAACAGGTGCACCTTGCGGTGGCTGGCCAGCAGCGCGCCGTCGGGGCCAAACGTCAGCGACGTGTTGTAGTACTTCTTGGACGCCGGGTCCGGGTCCGCCTCGGGGATCGAGCCGCCGACCAGGTACGCCTGGGCCTCGGCGGCCATGGCCGACAGGGCGTGGTACGAGGGCGACTTGTCCTCGGGCGGCGGGCTCGGCAGCAGCGTCTCGGCGTACGAGGGGAAGTAGTCGCATCCGTAGGGGGAGTTGAAGCACTCGGGGAGCACGATGATCTTGGCGCCGTCCTTGGCGGCCTCGAGGACCTTGTCCCGGGCGTGCGCCAGGTTCGCGGCCTTGTCGGCGCCGCTGGCGAGCTGGATGCAGGCCAGCTTGACGGGCTGTCGGAGGACGGCGGAGGCGGACGTGGCCATTGTGCGGGCGATGGGCTGGAGCTTGGGGAGGGGTGAGGTTGGTGATAATGGCAGAGACCGGGCAAAGAGACTCAGTCGCCTGAAAAGTGTAGTCATAGTGGTCGCATTGCCGTTCCGTCGGACATGGAGTCCGTCGAGTCCGCACAAAAGCAGATGCGAGATCGGGATCTGGGGAGAGCTCCTCTTTGCTGGTTGGAGGGGGCCGCCGGCTGATAGGTGGTTGTGGCGGGGTAATGCGATGATATAATTCAGTGACTACATTAGTGCTTCACCCACTCCATCGTCGCCATCAACAGATAACGTCTATATATACACAGATGTCTCAACACTATGCGATCTGGATGGTATATTGTATATGATGCCGTATCTATACGGTCTGTTATATGGATGTGTGTCGAGTCAAGATCGAAGCTCGTCTGAACGTGGCTCGATGACGATCGTTGGGCATTGTAGACAGCCTTCTCGTGGACCAGTTGCGTATCAATTACCAGAAGATCAATATACGTAGCCCGGTGTACAGCATTGTCACGAGTCTGATAAACCAACTTTGTGCATTTTGAGATGTATTTGGCGCCTTGTGCTTTCTAAACATGTGCATTTTCTTCTATCATTGCCTTGCTTTCAAGGCTTGCCACAGGCGGCTTCCCCATTTTCATGCCCGATTTCTCTTTTTAGTCATCTTTTCCCAGATGTCGTTTCATCATCGATCGTCAACTCATGTCGCTCCTCTTTTCCCGGCCCGATCAAAACCGTAGTCTATTGCAGAGCCTTGGCGGCAAAGTTGGGGAGGATGAAAGCAGCCTCGTGGATGCGCGAGTTGTAGTACCTGCACTTCTGGGCCTCCTCCTCGGGAGTCCACTTCCTCAGGGGCTTGGTGACATCGCGACCGGCCTCCTTGGAGCAGACCATGAAGCCGATCTGGCCCGAGGGGTAGGTGGGGATGGTGGTGAAGCCGTACTCGGCGACGGGGAAGACGCTGGCGCAGTCCTTCTTGACCTGCTTGATGAGAGGCAGGTGGAGCCATTGGCTCTCAGCTAGAACGGCATGAATCAGTATGATGGACCAAGTAGTTTCTTCAGCAATCTACGTACCCTGAGTGGTGATGACACCGCCCTCGCGGAGAGCATCGTGCAGAAGCTGGAAGTAGGGCTTCTGGAACAAGCTCTCGGCAGGACCCTCGGGGTCGGAGGAGTCGGTGATGATGACATCGAAGCAGTTCTTGTAGTCGTCCAAGAACTTGAAGCCATCGCCAACGTGGACCTTGACCTTGGGGTGCTTGTAGCTCTCGGCCATGTCGGGGAGGTAGGTCTTGGACAGACGGATGACAGCCTATGAATCAGGGTCAACATCAAGTCCCGCCGTGTTGCGATTCTTCTCGCCTTTTCTAGGCTCTATGAATCTCGCATTGCTGCTTACCTCGTCAATGTCGCAGAGGATGGCCTCCTCGACCTCGTCGTGCTTGACGACCTCACGGAGGACACCACCGTCACCGCCACCGATGACCAGGACCTTCTTGGGGTTGGGGTGGGAGAACATGGCCAGGTTGGTGATCATCTCCTGGTACGAGAACTCGTCGTACTCGGTGCACTGGATGACATTGTCCAGGACCAGCACGTTGCCGTGCTTCTCGGACTCGAAGATCAAGACGTCCTGGTACTGGGACTTCTCGTGGTGGAGGACCTTCTTGACCTTCAGAGTCATGGCCTGACCTGTATGCCTAATCAGTCCTATCAGTGATTATGTTGAGGACCGCTCCCGCGACTTACCAGCCCACATTTCGGAGATCTCCCGGAACCAGCCATCTGCCACACGTATGTTAGCTTTGGATCATGCATTTCTTCTCTCTCTGTCAAGTTTCCGGCTCAGGCCAAATGAACCATGCCAAACGGGTTCATGGGCAAGCAAGCACATGGCCAGAGGTTTTGTCAGGGTGCCACTGCAGTTCCGAGCTATAACACGGCGACATGTTTCTTTCTTTTTTCTCTTGAAACAGACACGTGAAAATGATGGCAGTTTTTGGAAACTGGGTGACGAAGTAGCGACTTACCCTTAATGGTAGGGTGCGTAATCTCAGACATTTTGGCAGGTGTCTTCTTTTCTTGCTGAGCAACAGAATGAACGAATCTGGTACTGAAGAGTCTATCCCGAGATGTTGATGCGGTGTTGTGGAAGAAACTGCAATTCTTGCTTGCGGCTCCTCTACGGCTGTGGATACCCTTTTGCTGCTGCTGCCCAATTGACCAAAAGTTTGAAAATTTTTTGCTGGCTACAAAATGGGGTCGAAATGCCGCACCAAACCGTCGTACTACTACTGCTGCTGCTATGCCCGTTGCCGAAGAAGCTTGTAAACAGCTTGCAAAAAAGTGGCTGTAGGGCTGCATGAACTTTTGCTTGCTGGTATTTTGGAAAAAAATCAATCAAAAAAAAGTCAAGCCGCGGTGTTCAGACGAAAGAGTACCTATTGTGCCGCAGTCTTTTACTATAATCAGAGCTTGGAGAAGTGATTTTCTTCTCGTTTCTTGTGGTAAAACGGCAGGCGGTCCGGCGGAGAGGCCCTAACCAACGAGCCCCCCGAATCGTTCGGGGCTTCCTGTCGTGCAAAGTGCTCCCGAAACTTCGGCGGCGCTGCAGGAGGGTTTCGACATTTCCATGTGCCTCTTCAGGACACATGGGCATCTCTGTACGACCTCATTGGACGAACAGAGATTCATCAGCGTAGCACAATGTGACACTTTGAGCCCGGATGTGTTCTTGCCCATGGTGACTCCGAATTATCATGGTCATATACTACCCGTGCCGTGGAAGTGTTCCTAGTACCATACCACAGTCACCGAGCGGGTCTGACATCGGTCGAAAGATTGTACCATCAGAGCTTGTCGAGTGTGGTGATTTCTTCTTCTTCTCAAGGTACGCATGTCGGGCGAGTTTGGTTTGATCGATATAAGAAGTCTGACACCATTACGCAACCACAAACATTCGGCCCTGTTGGCTGTGTGATGCTGTTGCAATATATCCGGTGCACAAGGTATTTTTGGATGTTCGTCGATGAGGCTGCAATGGCTCCAGACGCGCCGCAAGCAGATCCCGCCCGGGAAAAATCACAAGAAATGCGGCAACAGGCGGCAAAAGCGTCTAAAACATGCGAGACCTGCTGCTCCTCCTCGTTTGGGGTAAAGGATAGAGACTCATGCCATCTGGGCGTTGCAAGCGAGATGAATGGAGTGTTACCGACTAATACTGTAACTTGGCATCTGATCTTAGCGGTATGCACCTGGGGAAATCTTAAAAAGCAACATCCCGATTGCATGGCTTGTGCTCGACTGCTGTCGGCCGAGTGCGTGAGGCTAGATATGGGGTACACAGCAGCCTCTTCTGGAAAACGATAATACGGCAACAGTTATGTGCCATACTGCAAGTATGGGTGTGAGATACATACCTATAGCCTGGACTGGGGTCCAGATATAGGTTATCCAGGTTACGGTCATGCCACTGGAACCCCATCGTCTAGGCTGCAGGTTTAAAGATGAATGGCTTACCGAACGTGCCGCGCGGGCACAAAGTAAAGGTATACGTACAGACTATGGTTGGCCGGATTAGTAGATAAAAAAGTATGCCCAGAATACTGCCTTCTAGAAGATGCAGGTGGCACTCCAATCATGGCCGGAACATGGAGACACAAAACGCATCCTGTCAGCATGCGCCTTGTACGACCAACGTTTATGGTTGCCGCCAAACGCATAATCCTCGTCGATATGTGCTTTGTAGGCAGATTCTGGTCGCAACACGGCAGCAACGGGGCACAGGAAGTGGAATGGGCAAGGACTTTGGTTCCTCTGGTACTTCGGGCCTCTTGTGTTCGCATATACGTTCACCGAATCAGGAACCTCTCGAGGATGTTCCGGATGCTTTCGTTCAGAAGCACGGAAAGCCGCCGCGTCGTCTTGTCGAGGTGGGATAGGGCCGATGAGCAGTGACCGCGATATTCATGGATAACTATGAACGAACACTTGACTCGTGCGAGACTCGTAAACTCCCAAGCTCTGAGGGATGATGAGTTATGATACCGGTAAGCTGGTAACTTTAAAATACGTGATGACGAACTGACAAGTCCGAGTCGAATGCCCATTGCCGAACCGTCGGGGCGCGCACTGTACGTTTACTCCGCAGAGGTTCCAGTCAATGAATGAGAGAGCTGCGAGCAGGGTTATTGTACAGGAAAATCTGCGAAAGAATGGCTAACAGACCCCCTGCGCCGGCGTGTCTATCATCCGCGAAGTTGAGTCGTGACCCTGCTCATCGGCTCGCGTGTCTGCCCTGAATGCACTCGTTTTGCTGTTGATCTCAGAGCTCGACGCTAGGCCACGGATACTACCGTTCACCTTTTGTTCGCTGAATTTTGGGAGGATGGCAAATGGGATCTCCCCAGCAGAGGGCCAGGGAGGTCCGAGTGGGCCGGATCCATCCCGCAAGTGAGCAGCCTACACTACAGCAGACAGACAGGCGGGCAGGGCCATAACATGATCAATGGACGAGCCTGGGAATCCTGCCAATCTATACCCTTCTCGGCACTGCAGCTCGCAGACAGGGCACATGGGTACGGGTGCGCTAACGTGAGAGCCAGGGTCGCATGGATCTGTTTCTTGTCTGTACATATCGAAGGGTGTCTGGGTGTGTACGAGGTGCGCTGCGCTTCGCTTTTCCAGGCCGGACACAGGGAATTATTTTGCTGGATGATCCTAACGACCTCACCCAGCCAAGGCCGCTTGAATGGCCATCGGGGGCTGAAACATGCAGGAAAATACTACATTGTCCACATACGACTGTATGTTTCTCTGTCCTGATGGCGAATGTTCTATTTTAGAAGCAAGGGTGGGTTGTCCCACACAGGTGAATACGTACAGCTAGTAACAGTCGAGGACCAAGCAAACCAAGATGAATCATGACGAATCTTGCCTGTCCTTTTTGGAGATATGCTCATCAATCCTTCAGCCCGTCGCTTTCTTTTCTGCCCAGCTGAAGGATTTGGGGGAGGTTGCAGGACGTAGGCCTCACTTGCTGATTATTGCATTCTTCTCGTATGCATTGGGGAAGAAGCGAGCTTACACATGCCACCTCCTATCTGAGGTGTGCATACTGGCCGCTCGTCCATCCGTCTATGCTTCCATTCATCCATCCAGTCCGTCCATATCCACGCCATCCACTTTTGGACCTGCCCGCTTGCCAACTTTTTTTCTTCTTCTTTTTTCAGCCCACGATCTCCCGTCCAAATGAGATTACGTCCAGCCTCAAGTGCGGTGGTGATTTATGACCGGAAAAGCCATCCTTCACTCTGCTGCTCTCACTAACAGAGCAAGTTATTAGCGTTCATCTCGTCCGAGCCCATATTCGGGCGCCGTTCCCCAGTCTCATTAGCTTTTTCGAGCATGGTCTGCAGCAAAAGCATGGCGTTTTGGGTCCTGTCCTGGGTCCCTTGGGGCCCTGGGCAGAGGCCTGCCAAAACCTCTTGAGCGTGGTGGGCACTTGCTTATTAGTGTACTGCAGGGCCATGGGGAGTTTCGCCCACTTGGACCGCAAAACGAGGGCCTCTGATTCGATTGCGGCACTTCCATGGGTCAGCTCTATCGTCTCACGTTTTTCAACGGCTTTCTCATCTTTGTGTCCCCGTAGCTAGTGCTAGTAGTACATGCCGCCCGTCTGCCCTCCGCAGGTACTTCCTCGACCTAAAGTTCTCATCTAAGCTGCTTCAAGACGGGGGAAAACCAGACTGATGACAATGGGCTGCACTTGACCGTAGTTAGTACGACGCCGCTCGCTAGCACTTCTAGCTGCTACTTTGATGGATAGTAGTATCATAGTAGCTCCCTCACTTGCTCACAGACTGTGGGTTTCCCGGGAGAGCTGGTTCCCAAGTGAGACGATCGTTGTTCGCTGCATGAAACCTTGGAGGATGACAAGACACAAGGCAAGCAAGCTGTGCAATAAGACGACACCGCCGATCATCACCCCCCTTCCGTCATGTTGTTGCTGCTGGGACGGGGTCGAGGCCGACAGCCTGGGAATGGGTGGAATGGTGCTCCCGGAGAGGGCAGCCCATTCAAGGCCCTTGCAGCGGAATCAATATACAGTGTGCAGCGTGCATGCGTTTTGTTTCTCCAGGTCGCCAGATAGGTAAGGTAAAATAAAACAAAAGAGGCTAGGCAGTTGCAGAACTACTCTGTATGCGCATGCGGTATTCATCTCGTGGGTGTAGTAGTCCAGGTCAAGGTATGTAGGTGAGATAGATAGATATACTGTACTAGACTGACTGGGTACCGCAGACAGACTGATTGATCCTCCCCGTCCGCGCTCCAGTTCTGCCAATTGTTGGCGTGAGCTTCTCCTTTAATCCCGCCTCGCTCAAGCTTGGCCGCCTTTTCTCTCTTCTCCTCAAGATATGCTTACCGAGTTGGCCGTGGTCAACGTTGTGTCTTGAGGGCGCCCATCTGGAATCCTTTTTCGTATTATCATTCTTCTCCTCTCACATACTTTCCACTCGGTCATTTTTCCCAAGACCCGTTCTTTGCACTGACAAACTAAAAAAGAAAAGAAAGATCCGCCGATCAGGACCTGGGATCATCGTCACTCTGCATGTCTGTGCCTCTTCTACTACTTGCCTACCTACCGACCTAAACTGCCTGCGTCCGCCCGTCGGTCGTCAGTCATCTACCTAAAAGCTCGGTACTTGTCTTCCGCCGGCAAACGCTGACTGAGCTGTCTCATCAGCTACGTACTACTGGTGAAAGGCGAAACGGTTTAAACTCCAGGACCAGGTCCCCAAAAGTGATAAGTCGCTAGCTTGGAGCGAAAGGGGGCCACTGGGTCTGTCTTATGCTGGGATAATCCTAAAGAAAGCTTTCAAAGCCACGTTCTCGGCCAAGCTTTAGATCTGAAGCACCCTTCCCCCCCATCCATCTCTACTACTCATCTCATCATTACCACCATCTTAATTTTTGATTTTATTTTCACCGGCAGTCATTCATTACCCTCTCTCTCTCACCCTCCCTTTTCCTTCCCGCCTACAATCCTATTTTCCCACACCCAAGTTACTTAGTGCGCGTGAGGGCCTACCCAATTCGCGAGATTTAAAACAATCCCGCCGTGCCGCCCGCGGAAATTGTGTGCTCTTGTTGGGTGGATCGAAAAGAATAGAGAAGGGGGGAAATACGACCTGTAAAAAACGATTGCCGTTTCCCGACATTCCCGGCAGGCAGCCAGCAGCAGCAAAGCACACAACTCCTTCTAGTGCCCCGCCTGCGCAACGACTCTGCAACAGCATTCCGGTCGAATCGTTGCTCGAGACTCTCCGCGGTCAGCAGTCGGCGTTGCAGCGCCATTTGATCGCGCCAAGATGTGTTTCGGGAGCAGGAAAACGGACGAGGAGGGACAGAACCGATCGCGCGAGCTCGACAAGATCATAAGGCAAGATGAGAAGAGGTTGGCTCGGGAAGTGAAGCTCCTCCTATTGGGTATGTCGTCTTCGAGTCACCTTTTTTTTACGATCGCCTGCCTTTCTTTCTGCAACGAACTGGCACCGTGTCTCACCTCACAGCCGCCCCCCCCCCCTACATCCCACTTCCGACCAGAGAACGCTAACCATGGCCAATTCGCGCAGGCGCCGGAGAGTCGGGCAAGTCGACAGTCTTGAAGCAGATGAAGTTGATCTACGCCCAGGGCTTCACCAAGAACGAGAGACTCGAGGGCAAGCCCGTCGTCTTTAACAATGTCGTCCAATCGTTACGGCTCATTTTTGATGTCATGAACGACCAGTCGATCGAGTTCGGCAACAAGGATAACGAGGTGAGAGGGGAAAAAGCACCTACTGCGCGACCGTTGGCTGCGTACATGAACCGCTCCCGTGCCGCCCATCTATCCATCTACTCTCCCATGCACGCTTCTCGACCAATTCTTCCCGCAGAACTGACCAATTGCCGCGCATAGAAAAACCAGGCGCTACTTCTCCTAGACTGCGAAATATCTCCCAATGACAACCTGCCCGAAGACTACCTGGACCCAATCAAGGCACTATGGGCCGATGCAGGAGTCCAGAAGGCCGTGTTGAAGGGCAACGAATATGCGCTTCACGATAACCTCTCATAGTACGTTCGCAGATCGGCCTTTTCTGGGTTGTGTCTCCTGCCAATGTGCATGCTGCTGACCATGTTCCCAAAGCTTCTGCGACGACCTCGACCGCATCTTCACCAAGGGGTACATCCCCAATGACCAAGACCTGCTGCGATCGCGATTGAGGACAACCGGAATCACAGAGACCATCTTCGACCTGGGCCAACTGACGTACCGGATGTTCGATGTCGGCGGTCAACGGTCGGAACGGAAGAAGTGGATACATTGTTTCGAAAATGTAAACTGCCTGCTGTTCCTCGTCGCCATCAGCGGTTATGACCAGTGCTTGGTGGAGGACAAGGATGGTGTAAGTTGAATCGCAAGGCCCTCTTGTGGGCAAGTACTAAACGAACACCCCCAAAATACAGAACCAGATGAATGAGGCGCTCATGCTGTGGGAATCCATTGCCAACTCGCATTGGTTCACCAAGTCGGCCCTCATTCTCTTCCTGAACAAGATGGACTTGTTCAAGGAGAAGCTGTCATCGAGTCCGATCACGAGCCACGGCTTTGTCGATTATCAAGGACCTCAGGACGACTGGAAGCAAGCGAGCAAATATTTCATGGACAAGTTCAGGGCGTTGAACAGAAACCCCGAGAAAGAGATCTATGGTCACTTCACCAACGCGACCGACACGAATTTGCTCAAGATCACCATGGGCTCCGTGCAGGATATGATTATCCAGCGTAACTTGAAGCAGCTCATATTGTGAGTCTTCCGGCCTCAACTTGGGTTCCGATATTCTATACTCTATAGCGCGGACCGCTTGCAAGCGCAAACCACCCCCCTTTGAAGGATATGCGTCCGCCGCCTCCCCTGGCGTCCAAGATGCAGAATGTCCTCTGGTGCTCGGGTTTTTGGATCAGCAATCCAGAAAGCACAGCCCTGACCAGAGAATGACTGCCTTCGAGGAACTTGTATTGTGGAGGAAGAGCCAGGGCTGAGACTTTGCAAAGGATCTAGCATTGCGCCTCGCTACAGAAGGTGCCCTACCCACGGATTCCACGGCCGCCTCTCCCTTCCCGATTATGATCATATATGGATTTCGCAGAAGCTTATACCAAGTCCTTGACTTCAGGCCTACTCTATGATGCTGCGTATCATCCTAGTATATCACCACTCCTGTCAGTTCCCGCGATGCCCGAGCACGTGCGCGAATATACGGCACTTCCAACTGCCAAACACCACTACTACCATCACCAACACTATTACTACTACTCAACCATCAAAACTACACCCTCCCGGCCGACCCTCCTATAGCCTTTGATACCAACTCAGCATTGTTTTTATTTACGACAACACACACTGTTTTTATCCCCTCTCGGCATGTCTACAGTTATCGGGAACGGCCGCGAGGGCTCTTGTCTTGATGGTTTCGCATCAGCCATGTCACGAAAGCGAATCTCTTCTTTTGCATCTGACGGAATTGGTCTTTTATGCACAATCGATACCTCAAAAATGTCATTTCTTGTTCTGGCATCAGCAAATGTAATGACGAATGACGGGGGGCTCTCTGCAGAGGAAAATTATAGAACCAAACATCAAATAGTTGGTCAACATAATGCAACAGAGGATCCCGGCCTACAAAGAGCCTGGGCCTCTTGGGCTTAGATTTCCAGTCACTTGTCGGGTTTCCCACTTCGAGTCTGTGCCGGCCTTGTCTGTCCGATGCGCGATTGCTAGAATATCCATCGCGGCTCATGGTGCTTCCAGGTAAACATCTCCACCCTGTTCGATATCATTCTTACCTAGGTACATGGCATGTATCCAGTACTCTGTATATTGTAGTAGCTGTGCATTCTCCGGGCCACGCTTCACATGTTTTCTTCTGCTGGGACGATCATCGCTTACGTTCATGGAGCCCAATGCGAGGTTCTATCATGGCATTGACTTCATTATGGACACATCGGGTATTACTTTGACGGTCCCGGATCCGGTTGGGTTGGGAATGCTCATGATATTGACAATTTCCGATGGTCAATCTCAGCGTGGCACTGCGCGGCGTTAGTGGTGGATAACCCCCGGAGTCCTCTCCATTGCCCAGGGGCAGCTGGGGCGCATTTCCGGGGGGTTGGATGCCCCTCCATGTCCCCCGAGAACCCCAGACGACCAATCGCCAGAGGAGCTAGGTTAGCGGATTCCTCCCCCATCCCCTCCAAGACGAATAAGGTTCGGGGGGTCTGCGTTCCCCGGGGCAGCAACGCTAACTGCAATCGCAGCGACCGCGATTGGATGCTGGCGACTGGGGTAAACACCGATCGCAATGAGTCTTTGTTGACACATCAATTCGGGCGCTGTTGCTAGCTACCACTAAACTTCGTATTCAATCTAGCAAGCGAATCCAGCTTGCGAGCGAGCAAATCAACAACGTCAGAGTTGCTGTTTTGTTGCAGCAGAGAGACGAGCCCGTTCATCTATCTGTGCGGACCCAGAAGGCTGTTTGCGAGTTTGGCATCGAGATCTCTCGGCATCCATCACCTCTCACTTTTTACTACGGGAACATTGCATTTGATATCTAGCAAGTTCTTATTCTGCGTCAAAGCGCGCAGGACCTTCGGTCTAGGCGAACATCCAAATCGCTTCGAACTGCCTTGCCAGACAACCGGTGGCGATGGAGAAGGAGAGGTTCATTCCAAACAGGGAGAGGAACCCAAGCAGTACCACAGACTCGGGCGGCTATGATTCGCATCAAGCTTCGACCAGGGCCGTACAACCGAGTCATGCCGCGCCTCTCAACGATACGGGATGGTGGTCGCGGATGAAGCAGCGCCATCCCTTCCTTGCCAGGAAGCGCGGAAAGGCGCTCGTCATCCTCATCTTGTGCCTGCCTCTTCTCGGCCTCCTCGGTCTGCTGGCCCTGCGTCACTCGGGCAGCCAAAGTGGAGGGTCGAGCGGCGCGGGTGGTGGCTCTTCCGATGCCATCACTGATGATACCCATTTTTACGGGCAATCGGAGCCCGTGTACCCTTCGCCGCCCATGCTTGGCACCGGCACGTGGAGCGACTCTTACACAAAGGCCTCGGCTCTGGTACAAGATCTGACGACTGAAGAAAAGGTGAGCCTGACGACTGGGGCGGGCGCCGGAAACGGATGCGCTGGCAGCATTCCCGCCATTTCGCGCCTCAACTTTACAGGCATGTGCCTGATGGATGCCGGTCAAGGGCTTCGAGGCACCGACTTTGTGTCTGGATGGCCGAGCGGTATCCATGTTGGCGCAAGTTGGAACAAGGCTCTCACAAGGCAACGTGGCATCGGCATGGGTGGTGAATATAAAACAAAGGGTGTCAACGTCGCTCTGGGACCCGTGGTCGGCCCGGTAGGCCGGGTCGCCACCGGCGGAAGAAACTGGGAGGGCTTCTCGGTGGATCCGTATCTGTGTGGTGCTTTGGCCGCTGAGACTATCACTGGTATCCAGTCCGCTGGCGTCATCACCAGTACCAAACATTTCATTGGGAACGAGCAGGAAACCCACCGAGTGCCTGCTCATGATGTCGAGGCTGTGTCATCGAACATTGACGACAAGACCATGCACGAGCTATACCTCTGGCCGTTCCAGGACGCAGTGAAAGCCGGAACGGGGAACATCATGTGCAGCTATAACCGTGTCAACAACTCGTACGGGTGTGCCAACAGCAAAACACAAAATGGCTTGCTCAAGACAGAGTTGGGGTTCCAAGGTTTCGTTGTTTCCGATTGGGGCGCCCTTCACGCCGGCGTTGCATCTGCTCTCGCCGGTATGGATATGGTACAACCCGACGCCGCTGGTCTCTGGGGAGACAAGCTCCTCGAATCGGTTCAAAATGGCTCCATCACGGAAGCAAGACTAGACGACATGACTACTCGAATTGTAGCCTCCTGGTTCCAAATGGGACAGGACCAAGACTTTCCCGAACCAGGTATCGGCATGCCCGCTGACCTGACGAAGCCTCATACCATTGTTGATGCGAGGAATAGTTCTTTCAAGCAGACACTGCTAGATGGAGCGATTGAAGGCCACGTGCTCGTGAAGAATACCAAGTCAGCTCTTCCATTGAACGAGCCCAAGCTGCTGTCGATCTTTGGCTACTCTGCGAGAAACCCAGACCAGTGGAACTTCAATGCGACCGGGGGGACAACAGCCTGGATGTTTGGTGGAGAATCGGCCTTTCAAGGTCAATACGTCGCCGGGGCATTCGCTCTCGATTCGCTGGGAGACGTCCCTCAAATTGCGCCAGACGGCACAATCATCAGCGGAGGTGGCAGTGGTGCTGTTACGCCCTCATACATAAGCTCTCCGTATGATGCCATCAACGCGCGTGCCTACGACGATGGAACAGCTCTGTACTGGGACCTCTCCAGTCCCGAGCCCTACGTCGACGGTTCATCAAACGCGTGCATCGTGATAGTCAACGCCTTTGCTTCCGAAGGATACGACCGAGCCGGTACCCATGATGACTACACAGATGGTCTCATCAAGCATGTCGCAGACCGTTGTAGCAATACGATCGTGGTCTTCCACAATGCAGGTATCCGTCTAGTTGATCAGTTCGTCGACCACGAGAATGTCACGGCACTCCTTTACGCTCACCTACCCGGCCAGGACTCTGGCAAAGCCCTTGTATCCATACTTTATGGCGATTCAAATCCATCGGGGAAGCTCCCGTACACGGTTGCTCATAATGAATCCGACTACGAGACTTTGTTGAGTGCTGACAAGGCCGAGGGTATCTTTGTCAATTTCCCACAGTCAAACTTCACAGAGGGTGTGTACATTGACTATCGACACTTTGATGCCAAAAATATTACACCCCGCTACGAGTTTGGCTATGGCTTGTCTTATACCAGCTTCAACTATTCGAATTTGGAGATTAAGCAAAACGAGACGATGAACACGGATGCTTACCCCACAGGAGATGTCATTGAGGGAGGGCAGTCGGATCTTTGGGATATACTGGCCACTGTATCTGCACAGATCCAGAACACGGGAGATGTTGACGGAGCAGAAGCTGCTCAGCTGTACGTTGGTATCCCCGGGGCACCAGCCAAGCAACTCCGCGGTTTCGACAAGCCGTTCATCAATGCTAGCCAAACGGCAACGATTAGCTTTGACCTGACAAGACGCGACCTGAGCATCTGGGATGTGGTCGCGCAAAAATGGTCCCTGCAAAATGGAAGCTACGACATCCTCGTTGGATCGAGCAGTCGGAGTTTACCATTACAGGGAACACTCAGCATCTAGATGCCTCGGAAATCACGGGAAGGGGAGGGAGCCAAAGACACTGCATTGTGGCTTGAGACTAGTGGCCACTCAAAAAGCGCCTCAAAGTTTTTCGATCCAATGAGAAAGAGGAGGTATATAACGAACGGCAAGGCCTCCCAAGAAGCAATATGGCGACTGTGCTTGACTGGACATTGGCCGGGGCCTTTTGAACGTCGACTGTGGCGAACGAGATTATGAGTTACACGACATGAATATACTGATGAATTACCTACGAGCAGCCCTCGGGATGGAATGTGAACAATTGAGGGAGCGACTGTCGACTTGTAGATATGTCCCAGTAGGGAAAAACCATGATATGGAATCTTGGACTCAAACTGGTCTCGGCCTGGCCTTGATTGACACTTTCTTTTAGTTAGGTTGGCTTCCAAATCATCAGACCCGTCTGCTTCGACACATGGGCGACCAATCAAGAAGAACATAGTCCAAGGGAACCATTTCCGTGGGGAAAGGGAACTTATGCATGTCTTGCGTATGTGCGAGCCAAATCACAGGGTCCATGTTGACTGTACCACACAGAAAGTGATATTTCGCCTGAGCCGAGAGCAGTAGGCTTCTCGGGCTGCCTTTTTGGATTCGAACCATGACAGGAAATCGACCACTCCTTTGCTCGTCTTGTTGCTCGTGGCCACTCGAGGCTGACTCTTGCTCGGATTTTTCGACTCACGAGAACTTGCCCATTGACGTCTCTTCGCGGATCAGCATTCGCTGCGCCGCGATGGCCTAAAGGTAAAGGATGGTGACGGTGCGTCATTGTGGGCGCGCATTCCGAAGCACACACATCACATCTTTCGCGGCCTGGTAACAGGACGGGCCGCCTAGTAACGGGCAGGCTGAGGAGCGTCGAGCACTACGATGTATACGAAATACATCGTGTCACAAGCCATCGATCCGTCTTACAAAGTCGTTATGGAACTCAGATCGTCCTCGACTCGTGCACGGCTTTTTAGACTCCTGGCCCCCCGCCTTTAGCGTTGTAGCCGTCAAGCCTATTCGCGAATTCTTATGTACATGTTACTGCGACATGACTATTATGCTGCCCCCATACTTTGGCATTGTGATACGGCGGGCTGGGCACAGCCTTCCTCATGGTTCTCTAGAACAAACCATGCAGAATGAGCAGGATCATCGAATTGGAAAAGACCATGATCGGTGCTGAGATACAAGACAGAATGCAGAAAAGCAACGACCTTGTCCCGTCCTAGGGTGATACGCAGCGGCGGGTTCCGTGTTCTGCAACGTACAGCTCCGTGGGCTACCTCGGCCGGGGTTTGGTACGAGTGAGAGGTTTCTTCTTTTCTGCTCTCTGCTCGCTGGGAAAAAGCCACATCGTTCGAGCCTGGAATATAACCAACAGCCACAATACCCAGCTCTGATCCCTCCAGGTCTCAGCAGTGACAGTCGGTCAGTTGACGGCTCGGGCATCCCAGGTCCTTTGGGAAACTCAATGTTCTATATATGAGCACACAGGTGGGGGGCAATGGAAGTATCCGTACCACTGAGAGGGTGGCAGCCGCAAATTGGAATCCATTGTCTGTATTGTAAGGTAGCTCCGTGGGAGGGGCGTACTAAGGCGGGGGGTCTAGGCCGATACTTTTCTGGTTTGGAACCAATTCTGGTCTCCTCGAGAGTCAAGACCACCTTCCTTGCCTATGGAACAGGTACGGGACAGGCTCTTCTGGGGGGTGTCTGTCTGGTCCGCGTATCGATATATACAGGCATGGAGGCCCCCCCCCCAGCGAGACTTGCGTCAGGTCGATCGACAGAGAAAGAAGTGTGACTTTCACAAGACGACAACGGCGTCGGAGACAGCCCGGAGGCCCCGGCATTTGCGTACCGACACCCTTTCGACTACTGATTAGCGCAAGGCTAAATGATTTGAATGGTCGAGTGAGAGAGGGAAAAAGAAAAGAAAGAGCGAAAGAAGATCGTTTCTAGAAGGCGAAGCACCACGAAAAAAAAGAGCACTAAAGCATCAAATCGCCGAAGCCATTGGAGACTGGAGTTTTGGACTGGGCTGGCTCCTCTTGTATTATTTTTTTTATTTTTCACCCACCCCAATTCAAGATCGTCCCAAGTTCCAAGTTCCCCAACCCCTGGGCGGCGACCTTTTTTTGCTTTTTCCTCTCTCATTGGGCAGAAAGCTGGAGCTTCAGAGCTGACGCTGGAGCTGGAACTGGGTTCCGCTACAGAGGGCCACTAAAAAGGAAACAGGCGCGGGCGAAACGAACGACCCTTCTTTGGCTTTTGCGAACTCGACTGGCTGGTTGGTTGGCTGTCTTGTCTTGCCTGGCTGGGCCTCCGTTGTGGCACACTCACTCTGCTCAACGCTTATTACAACACACAACAACTAATAATTAACCAGTCTAACCACTTTACCTACTACCTACTACTACCACCTACTTGCCTACCTACCGACCTTAGCCTTTACCTGCTTGCCTGCTACTACCTACTACCTCCAAATTACCTCTCCAATTCCCCCGGTGCCTCGGAGGGACGAGCCCCAGACTGCATACATAATAACTACCTCACATACATACCCGTGCATACAGCAGAGCAGGAGGTAGTGAGAGAGAGTGTGATCGCCCACCTGCCGACTCCAGCCTCAGTGCTGCTTGCTCATGCTGCCTGCATATGCGCATTGCGCCTGTCTGCCCACTCCAAGATTTGAGAGACTGCGACACCACCGATAAGACCTCCATCATCGCCGGCCATCTAGGGCGGCTGCTTCGCTTTTGCCATGGACACCAAGACGCTGACGAGGCCGAACGCGCCCATGCTCAACGGCCTCTCGCCCATCTCGGACACATCGTCCCTGGAACACCACTCACCCCACAGTCGAGATAGGGCGGATGCCACCTCCTTTGCGCCTGACCCGCGCAACCACCACATGCACAGCGCCGCCCACGTCGGCGCCGATGGGTTCGCCCACCGCGCCTGTGAGAAGTGTCGCGCATCCAAGAGGAAATGTGACAAGACTCTGCCATTCTGCACCAGGTGCACAAGGTATGATGCGCCTCCTGCTTGTCGACGTCTCCCACTTCGCATCGCATGACATGACCCATCCGATTTGCACGGGCAGACGTCGGCCTTAACTCTCCTCACTTTCGGGGTTAACGCGAGTGCGAACCGCCTTGGTCACTGCGCATCATGTCCACAGCTGTTGATGAGCGGGGAGATGGAAGCGAACAAATGTGACTGACCATCCACCTAGGCTCAACGCAAAATGTATATATCTTGCCGACTCGGTGGGCACGAACCAGGGCGCCAATGGCGCGCCCTTGGTCATCTTCCAGCCTCGAGCATCGCCGAATGACGTGCTGCTGAGAGGCCCTGATCCGCTCCAGGAGATCGCGCCCTCCCAGATCCTCTCTCTCATCTCCAAGGACGCATCGGCTGGCGAGACCACGGATTGGACCGATGGCGTCCGTGCCTACTATGACTACATCCACTCGTGGTATGCCGTCGTTCACCGTGGCTTCTTCGAGCAGCAGATGTCTGCTTCGACTCCCGCGGGGGAAACGCCGCCCGGCCAGGTTACTCAGGTGTACTCTCCGCCGCTCACGAGCTCGCCGCCCTCGGAGACTTCGCCACCTTCTGTCTCACAAATTCTAAGCTCGCCGGGCCCGGTGCCCGAGCCGCAGGTCAGCCGCGAGTTCGCTCTCGTCATCGTCACCATGTACTTGATCACTCGGCATCGACTCACCAAGGCCGGGACCAGACTAATGTATGACGACTTGTACCACTTTGTGAAACGCATCGTGGCTCTGGCATTTCTCGAGAGCACGATTCCCAGGATCGAACTCATTCAGTGCAGCGCATTGCTTGCCATGTATGAATATGGCCACGGAGATTCCGCCCTGGCGTACAGGACCTTGAGCGAGGCTGTGGCCGCAGCGCGGGTTGCTGGCATTGGACCAGGGCAGCTCAATAATGAGGGCCATGCTACGCCGCAATTTGGAAGCAATGTTGAAGAGGAACAAAAGAGCTGTATCTGGTGGAGTCTTTTCATTCTTGACCAGTAAGGTCTCCCTACTATCACCACTCCCTTGTTTCGCCCAAACCGGCCATGGCCATATGATATTTATGCTGTTGCTTTCTCCGCACATATATACTAACCCCACGCTTTAGGTTCATTCACAGAGACAAAATGGCCGAGAACTATCCTTTTGTCATGGAGAGCCCCGAGATGAATACTCTGCTCCCGGCTTCAATAGTAGCCCCGCCACAGACTCAATCAGGGCGATTTGATGTCAAGTATATTTGCGAGCAGTCAACGCCGCCGAGAGAGAGATTACCTATTAGTGTTACACTAGACACCCATAAGCTGGAGCAATTTCAGCTTTCGGCCAAAATCGCTTGTCTACTTCACCGGGCTCTTCGACACGAACATTGCAGCCGGACAAGACCTGGCTATCTGCCCCCAGTCACCTCGTTCGCCACCTTGGATTCGGAGATTCGGGCGGCGACACAGACCCTCCTGCAAGACGATGTAATCAATTGGCAGGTCACTCTCGACTGTTTCGCCATGGCTGTATCGTATGTCACGAGTTTCAACATCCTGTCCTGTCACCCGTTGTACTGACATACCCCATAGTGCGCTTTTCAGTCTCTACCTCCCATACCTCGCCGTCTTGGAAACTCGCTCGAGGGAGCAAATACAGCAGGATCATGACATGCGGACCGCGCTGGCCGCTTTGCGCTTTGCCGCTCAACTTTCAGTAGATATTAGCTGCAAAGCAAACGTTGACATGGCAAGAACGGCAAGCCAGGAGGTCTCGGCCCTGAAGTTTGTGGTTGCACCAGCAGCACCTACATGCTATCTTGTGGTCAAGACGTATGCAACCCTACGCAAAATCTTCCCCGAAGAATGGCAACAGTGTCAGGAGGCTATGGAGGCCAAGTTTGAAAGTCTCAAGATCTTTGCTCACCGATGGGGGATTGCTGGTAAGCATTTGTCTTTCCAATCAAGTTGATCGCAGAAGTTAACCCGATATACAGAGAAGATGATGTGTCAGCTCGATGAGGTTGCTGGTTTGGAGCGTAAGAATTTTCTCAAGCCCGACCCGCCCACGCCCGAGTCGTTGGATAGCAGCTGTGGCCCCATGGAAATCTGCCCTTGATTTTCTGATGAGTGCGCGAAATGGTGCCATGATATCTATGCTCTGGCGCCAAGATGCTCCTGCGCGTGGAGGACGGCATTTTCAGACTTGAAGGAAGACAATCGACGTTGAAGCGCAATCGACGACAAAACCCCACGTTTGGTAGTATGATGCTCTCACTCCGGTCGAGTTAGTGAGGTGGCATAGCCGGGACATTCGGAAGGCAATGCCTGCACTGCTTTTACAACTCATGCCCTGAAAGGAAGAGAAGTTTTGCAGGTCTCACGTCTTCAACAACTATCTGCCAGTCGGCGACAGAGCTCAGGGCCATCGGATAACGTCAATTGGCCTCAATTGGCCATAATCAGAGGCTTGCGGGCGCAACACTCAATCCCCGAACAATCATGCATCGGCGATGCATGGGATGCGGATATCAGTCGATGACTTGTTCTTTGTCGAAAAGGGAAACAAAAGCATATGATGAAGAGATTATATAATGTCATTTTTGCTGGGCCGGGGAGTTTGGCGAAAGGGTACATTACGTGGTGCATTGATTGGAGCAGTTCTAATAATGGCCGGGGCCCAAGGAAACCTCGTTTGAACATTTCAGAGGGAATCTTCCATTATGATCAGCCATTTGGGATACCCATTTTCAGTCTGACGAGGTCTGGATATATGCAACGATTACGGAGAAAATTGTACTTGTACTGGCAGGGTCCTTTCGACAGAAAAAAGTGAAAGACTGGCACATTTGGAACTCATTGACCTTTGGCCGTGTATCGCACGTCTTAAACTATTGAAGCTGGGAACCATCTCAGTCTATGCTTGCACTTGACTGTGAAGCGTTTACAGGAGAAATTGCGAGAAGTAAACCAGGACCCAAGCTTCGCGTTCAGAATCCTGATGCCATCATTGCCTTTACACCTTGCTTCCCGCCGAGCCATCCTCGTCCTCCGCGGACACCGCCACGGCCCTCCCGGTCTCGGAGAAGTACACATGCCACGCCGCCCCGTCGCCCTGATCCCTCGGGGTGAGCCGCACCTCGAGGTCCCGCCCCGGCAGCCGGAACGCGGCGTTGGCCTCCCGGTACCCGCGGGTGTCCCAGGACGACCCGGACAGGGGCGCGGCGTCGAAGCGCAGCAGGATGACGGCCGCGAAGGCCAGGATCTCGGTCGAGGCGAAGTGCCGCCCGGGGCAGAGCGTCGCGCCGCCGCCGAAGGCGCGGAAGGCTACGGGGTTGGGCTTGGCGGCCGGGGGTTGTTTTAGGAAGCGCGAGTGCTGGAAGTCGTCGACGTCGAGCCCCCAGGCCGAGGCGGAGCTGTGCTGCACGGTGCTCGGCATGATGAGAGTGCTTCCCCTGGACGGGCCGTTAGTGACATCGTACAAGTGGCTTTAGGCTTTAATCATGGCAGGCATACTTTTTGAGGAGGTACTTTCCGCCCAGGAGGTGGTCCTCCGTGACCGACCGCGCCGACACGCCGACGCTGTGCACGCGAAAGGCCTCGCGCATGGTCGAGACCAGGACCGGGCACGCGCTCTTGATGCGCGCCAGGTCGAGATACTTCCGACCGTCTCTCGTCTCCACCGCCTGAGCGAGCAGCTCGCCCCGGCAGTCCGCGAGCACGGCCGGGCTCGAGAAGGCGTGCCACAGCGTCCAGAACGTCGCCGGCATGGTGTTGCTGACGAGCCCGATCGAGCCCCCGGCCTCCATGCGCGCTACATCCCGGATGGGCACGCCGAGGGACGTCGGGTACTCGTATCGGTCGCGCGCGTAGGCCGAGGCGCCCTCGTTCAGGCCGCCGGCGGCGTAGTACTTCAGAAAGGCCTCGGTGAGTACTTCGCGGGCCTGCAGGCTCTCTCTCGCGATGAGAGACGGGAGAAACCCGGTGATCAGTGTCAGGAGGCCGCCTTCTAGTTTGCTATCGGGCATATGTCAGCCACGCAGCTCGAGCGAATGCGCACGAGGGAGGAGAAAGAGATTACTAGTACGCCTCCCGCACGGCGGCATCCCTGAACGGGTTCCGCGGGCCGTATATGGCGTCCGTCGTGGCCATCATGATCTCGTGCGACGCCCACTCGAACAGCCTGACCACGGTCGGCGCCTCCCTGGCGGAGAGGGCGCCCAGGGACGCGTTCAGGATCGACACGGCCTCGGCGTTGAGGGCGTCGAGGTGCGGCCCCGGGGCGAGCGCCCGCCCCGTCTGCACCGTCATCTGGTGCACGAAGCCGCGGTGCTCGACGGCGTCGGCGCCCGCGACGGCGAGGGCGGCCGGGCTGAAGCCCATGAAGTGCGAGAAGACGCGCACGAGCAGCGGCGCGAAGGACAGCGCGCGCACCTGCTTCTGGACCGCGGGGATCAGGCGCGTGTCGTTGACGATGTACAGCCGGGAGCCGGGGAGGCGCAAGGTGTAGATGGGGAGGCCATGTTTATCTCTGGTCTCATGGATTAGTATTCCTTGTATCATCGATTCTGGAAAAGCAGCGGCGGTGATGGACGAGGATCAAGTTCACCTGAGATGTCGATAAATGTTGGAGCGCTGTCTGGTCATTTGCAGCACCGGACTCAGAAATGGGATCCAGCCCTCGATGGACGGCGGCTCCTTTGCATCTTGAGTCAATTGTAGCAGTGCCCAGAAGAAGACATAGGTAGCTGCAAGACCTGCCGCGACGGCCCCCAGATATGATTCTATCATGTTGACTCTTTGATGAATTGTCAGGCGCGGGTGTGGTTTCGAGTATTAATTGTAGTCTAGCTGGAAGACGGGTCACACAAGAGCGACCACGCCCCAAATGAAGTTGATCCTGGTTGGGAAACTAAGGCTTGCCAATGCAAAGACATGGTGTGGTGTGTTTACAGTTATCAACCAACAATTGGTAGGTACCTTGTATCGCATGTCACGCTCGCACGTGTTTTATGACAGTTGCTGACCTATGGGCCTGGACGGCCTTATCGGCTAGTTTCATCAGACTTCAGATACGACCAGATTTGACGCGAGCTGCATGTTGGTGCGGATAGTTTCAGCTGGCATGCGAAAGAGCGGCACAGGAAAAAGAACGGTCCACGGACGTTGGACACTATCGATTTTTGGACTCGATGCTGACACCGCAGAATCTGCTTTTCATTAAAGTAAACTTTTTCAGACAAGACAAGTTCAGGTAGCTCGTTTCTGTAATATGAGATGAATCAAGACTACCTATCTACCTAGGTGGTCTCTTTGTGCCGGATAGTGGGTGGCCCATTGAAGGCTCTCTTTCTCTAAAGAGCATACATACTCTTGAGAAGAATCCAGGATCCTATAAGCAGCATGCTATAGGCGCTTGACTAGTTTTATCATCTGGTCAAGTGAGGTATACTTTCACAATTTCAGTACCAGATTGCTGCAAGGATCTAGGTTATCTATTCTCTCATGTGTTGACCCGGAACCACTATACTATCAACGCAGACGCAGTTCACACCTACGGAATCCTCTAACTCACCATTTCTTATCTCTCTTCGTTTTGCCTACGAAACCCCGACGACGAGTCCGTCGACTCAATGCGGAAATGGGCTACAACATATCAAAGGTGCCAGATATGATAACACCGCCAGGCCGATGTTGCCGGTCCACGACAGAAAGCAGGCGACTAACAACCTGCTGTCGCTTTAAAATGATCTCTCTAATTTCTGTCTGCTCTTCTTTTTCATGGCAATTTAAAGGAACTATGCAGCCGAGTACCGCTATTATGTCGCAATCGCTAATAATAAAAGGCCCGCGTTGTACAACGCCGAAGGATGCTTACCTCAGAAGCTGAATATGCCTTTGACAGAAGCAAATGCACTGCTGGTATAGCCATCGCGATGAACCCATAAGCGCTTGAAATCATCCATCTTGTGAAACAATTGGTCATGTCAAGGGATTCCGAGGCGCGTAGGGCCTAGAAGCCCAGGTACGATGAATGCGGCGCCGACAAGGCAGAGTCGTAGGATGATTGTTGATTCTTGTTCTCAGCCAGACGACCCGCCGCTGCCCCCAAATTCGCATCTGCATGGCGTCTGCAATCAATCCGCAATGGGGTCGAAGGACATGTTCACGGACGTCATAGACGGCTGATCATTTAATCATGTTTCTATGAAGACATCAGTATTTCGGTTCGTGGAATTTCATATAGAGAGATTGAGGTTCCTGACGGGCCATCTCACCGAAATCTAGGTACGTATTAACGCGCCAAACGTACGATTTTCTTGAATCCTACCACCTTTTCTTCGGTGAGGCTCGGGCCACGGGCCAATCATGCGAAGATATTGCGATTGAAAACTATGGAAAGGATTGATCGAAACTTAATTGCTATATCAAGATAGACATGATCCGCTGCACTGATTGCATGTTGGCATCGTGATTCGCTGTGTGTTTAACCGACGTGCTGTACTAGATTTCTGGCTACCGAAACTACTTTGCTTATTCCGTGGAGAAATTTATTTATTCATAGAGTTACAAGTACCTAGAAATATTCTCCTTTCTACATGATTGAGAAATCTAGCGAGCTGAAGAGGATGACAACGCTACTTCATTTATCAACAATTCTCTCGACAGTCTAGGTGCATATAAGAAATCCATGCTAGCAATGTCTCTGACCTTCTTGGAAGTCTACGCCCGTCTCATATTCGAACAATCAATCGGATGTTTCACGAAAAGCCATTTCTGGCCCGTTGCATCGTTAGTTGCGACTGTTTAAGCCTACAACGGCTCGTAGGGGCCAGAAAGAGTCGGCCACAGTATCTATGAAAAGATTCCAGCTCTACCGTACATCGCCAAGCAGAGTGATTTGCCTTGGAACAGCATTTTGGCCCCTACGCTCTGATTAGGCTGAATGTAATAGGATGATATACACTCGCCGCATGTCAAGCAAAGCGCGAGGAACTATACCCAAAGTATACTCAATTCTCGAGCGCTTTCTATAGTCAGATTTACAGCATATATAATACAGTCTCCATTTCAAATATAACTATGAGAGTCTAGACTTGATCTGCACTCGTTTAATTGTCTTACTTTTGCTGAATTCTCGTGCCGTTGCTGTCCGATCCTTGTCATTACTTATCATATTATCTGGTATGACACTGGTCAACCACGATCATATCCCGCAATCAATGGCCGCTACTATGACAAATCCCAAGAGCCAGGTCGGCACGAAACATGATCGCCTAGCAGATACCCCAATCGCAACACAGCTTATGGCTCCCTTGAGCAAACCATCCCTTACCTATTTTCCCTCAAAGGATATTCGGGGGAAATCACGAATACCCGCCGCTGAAATCAATGTCGACTCTCGCCTCATCAGAGAAAAGTCACTAACGAGTCTTGATACGTCAGCATCCTCGGGGAGCTCGACGCAAGCCCTCGATGTGTCCAAATTCTGGGATGATGGTCCAGGCCCTGACCAAATCACAAACTACAAGTCGATTCCTCTTCGTGCTTGGTATCTCGGAATTGTTCTATTAGCCATCACTGTGCTGCTATGCCTTGCAGTGGCAACTGTACGAATACTCCCAGACGAGATCAAGACATTCGCTCCGGTCCTCGAAGTCGGACCAGATAGCAACGATACAGTAGGAGACCCGACATCACATTTAGCTCGCCGCATCCAATTCGACCGATTACAAGCCAATGACGAAGTCGATGGGATGGTTTCCATTTTGAACGACAATCGCCCGCGTATCGTAGGTGGTATACCCAACTTTAAGGAATATGCTCAACAAGGCAGCAATACTGTTACCCTCAAACCACGAGACAATCCAGATGATATAGTCCATGTTACACGAATCTCTCCAAAGACAACCGCTGGCTGGGATTTTTCGGAAGGAAGAACGGCTTACCCAACAGACGTACTTCAACCGACGGCTACTAGCCCCGACTTCCATGCCGGTAGCAGCAATGTCCGGCACGATAGCCAGCTCAATCTACAACAAGCAGGCCACGCAACAGTAGAGAGCACTTCAAGTCTAAAACAAAACCAACCACGATGGGAAGTTCTCGCCTGGCTCTACGCCCACCAAGGGTTCAGCGTGGTTACCAAGCAGCCGCGTGACGTCTCGGATGACTTGGCCCATATTACACAGACCCACGCAACACCAACGCCAGACATTCCTCGTTACACATCTACAAGCAATAGAATTGTTCACAGCCTCTCGACTTCAAGAATAGCGTCTTTAGATGATGAGAACCACGTTTTGGGTAAAGCCAAAATCTCCACTTTTGCAGCCGTCGACGAAAAACGAGCTGCACTTACCAAAGTCGAGGACAGCTCCTCTATAACTTGCACCACAACCGAATACTTTGACGGGTATGATGCCGGTGGCGCCGCACCTCCCATGAAGAGAACAGCCGCGGCGCACTCGCAGACCACTATCAGCCAAGAGACCCCGACTCCCGGCGTTTCGACATGCATTCAGATCAACATGGTTTGGATCCTAGGTGACAATCGTGGCCGACCCACGGGAGGAGCTGTGGTCAACGGGGGTTCCGTGATTCACGGGACTCTCAGGCCCACCTGGGGTCCCGGTATTCCCGACGGGGGAGCCTATGCGGCCGTGGGCAGAAGCACAGTAACTATAAGGCCTCGAGACATACCATTGGAGTTGGCCCAAGCTACACAACAATTTAACGCAATGGAAACAAGCCGTACAGTTCCTCCAGGAGAGATAACATCTCCGGTCATGGTTCCAGCTCATCCAACAGCAGCCCCGGGTTTGGAACAAGTCGAATTCGAAACTAGAAACTACCAAGGTGCGAAAAAAGCAGAAGTCCGAGTTGTACCCAGGCCGCGTGACACTGATGCCTCGAGAGAAATTCAATTTCTCAGTCTCAACGGTACAACCACAGCTGTCACAATCCCACCTCAGTCCACCTCGGACGCACCGCCTTCTTCGACCAACGGAAGCGAAAGCACAGACAGCCTGCAATCAACGGGAGAGACTCTAGATATCTATTACATATCCAACAGTCAATACTTTGTCGGTCTCTTCTTGCCAACCTTCTTGAGCACGCTTCTGGCCATCCCGCTGCGCATCATCGACTTCAACTTCAAGCTCTACCGGCCCTTTCACAACCTAGCACGTCCCAACGCCGCCACCGCATCAGAGTCGCTGTTTCTCCCCACGACGGGACTGTCGAGTTTCTTCACCGCCCAAGACATCTTGGGATGCTCGACCTTGGCCTTGATGGTGCTGAGCACGGTCTTGATCCCCATCAGCGCCGAAGCCGTCCACGTCGTCATGCACGGCGACGAGTGCCACGCCGGCCACTGGCACTCTCAGTGAGGGGCCGATGCCATTTTTGGTAATCCCGCACGTTAAAAAGTGACTGTCTTAGGAGGGTTCCTTTATCCGAAGGAGGGCCGGGGAGGCACGAGGAGGGATGCACGTGATAAAATTACCCGATCCGGTAGCTTTTGGAGGGCATTTTGGAGGCTGCCCCTGGTTTAGGAGGGCGTTTCGATGGTGTTGTAAGGGATCGGGAACAAAGCCGCTACATCGTATATCGTTCCGCAATACAGACAAACCTTCGAACTCTACCTTCTACCTATACCACAACTTCTTAGGTACGGCAGGTAGTACTACACGGGCCTGATCAACCCAAAAGTCTATACTACAACCTACCTAGCAGCCATTACTGCCGGTATTTTAATACTGCCATCGCTGCTGCCATCGCTGCTGCCATCGCTGCTGCCAATACTGCCAAAGCAGCCATCAAAGCAGCCGTCAAAGCAGCCGTCAAAGCAGACGTCAAAACAGCCGTCAAAGCAGCCGTCAAAACAGTCACTCCAGCAGCCAGCAGCCAGCAGCCAATACGGCAGCCAGTACGGCAGCCAGTACGGCAGTCAGTATAGCAGCTAGTACAGCTATCAGAACAGCCGCAACATACACACACACACACACACACACACACACACACAACGGGAGGAGCAAACGGGGAAAAACAAAAAACAAAAGGAAAATCGGGAAGATCGTTGGACCGTATATAGAACACCTGTATGATCACGGGCAACAGGGACTGGCCACCCCCGTCGTCTGTGATTATACACCGGTACCAGACCTGGCCAGTCTGGATACCTACCTACCTACATTCTGACCTATTCTCTGATACTAAGAATACTATTAGGGAAGTATACCGGGTTTATACAGTGCTAATAGCACGGTATTACACACTTATTCCTTTATTCCTCCATTCCTCGTAAACCACTGTTAATACAATATGTAAAACGCTATATCTAGGGAAAAATACTCACGGGACACTGTAAAACAGCATAAGACCTGCGTAAAACAGTGTCTTCAGGGTTGTTTTTTACCCAATACGGCGGTCAGCCCCGCCTATTTGTCAGATAGGGGAGCGCGGACAACTGCGGGTTCACTCTGGGCGTCAACCCGACTTTTGCTCATATCGTGATTGCCATCCTTCCGGTAATGGGCTCCCTGCTCGTTCTGGCCTGGACGCGGCTGCGGAGATACCGCACCGCGGTGCCTGTCAAGCCGTGGAGCATGTCGTTCATGTCGAGCTTTGCCTCGGATCCAGCTATCCAGTCCTTGTTATCGCAGCTCGACCCAAGCGCGGGATGCCTCAAGATGAAGGACGGAATGAGGGCTTTCGACCATTGGACTTACACAATCGAACCCCCGATGAACCGTTCGCAGGCAGGCTGCCGCGTGACTATCCTCGAAAAGTCGTCCATTCACGAAAAACACGATAATACCAAACCAAGCCGCCGCGACTTCAAAACGCCCGCAACACAAACCACTGAACAGCACGCCAAGTCCAGAGCGCTCTACTCATTTGTCCTGACCTTCGCCGGCCGGATCCTGATGCTTCTCGCCCTCCTCGGCGTCCTGCTGCTGGTCGTCGTCTACACGCAGAACACGGACGTCAACGGCTTCGAGACCTTCATGGACAGCGAGACCATCGGCGTCCGCATCTTCTTCTCCAGCACCGGCGTGGCGCTGACGCTGGCGTGGACGTCCTTTTTCCAAGGTAAGCTTTTTTTTTTTTTTTTTTTTCCGAGCTCATTTTGAACGTGGATAAGTCACGATTCGTAAGGTTAACGCGGTCATGTTCACTGTAGGTGTCGCCTGGACGAGCCCGTACAAAATATCCCGCCGGACATCTTCCACCGCCGCCGCCGCCGGCAAGACGCAGCGCGACCTCTGCCCGCCGTCCAACCCGTTCAGCGGGCTGTACCGCGTCCTGGCCGGCCGGCACCCGGACGCGTACCTGGGCGTGGTGTCGCTGGTCTCGGTCCTGACGCACATGCTGCCGTCGCTGCTGGTCAACGTGCCCTACCGCGTCATCGACACGTACCCGTTCCACCAGGCGTGCCTGTGGCTCGTCGTGGCCGTCGTGGCCGGCATGGCGTGCACCGTCCTGGGCTCCTTCTTCGTCGACTTCTCGCGCATGCCCGTGGACCCGAGCACCGTGGTCGGCGGCATGTATTATGCGACGGTTTATAGGATGGACAAGAGTAGCGTGTCACGGGGGGAAAGAGAGTAGATTTGTAGACCTCGAGATGAACTGCCTGCAGTGTGAGGCATTCCTTGATTAAATTAGACCTCCAGGGTTTGTATCTTTGCTATGTAGCTCTATGATATTAATATGTTTGTATCTGTTGTACTGGTATAATATATCTGCTATGACTCGCTCGTATGGACAGGTTGATCGGGCGAGCTCCCGTAAGTGCAAAAGGGCAATGGCGAGAAGAAAAGTACAGAAACGAGAAGCAATGATGCTATTCTGTAGTGTACTAGGTATACAATTTGAAAATAAGCAGACTGGTATGTCATTGGTATCGTGTGGCTTTTCTTTTTGGTTTCGTTCGCTTGGGCGTTTGAAATTTCGTATCGGCATTAAGACTCGGGGTTGGCTTGCTATCACAATCTTTGGAGAGTCGCTCTTGTTGATCGTCTATCCAACATCTTTGTATGTAGGTAGAAACCGACGCTTTTGGCGTCGTCGTCGTGTGGTCCTATACTCCCGAGTCGTCCTGTACGATGCGGTTCTTGTCCTGGAAAGCGTTCCACTTGCTGCAGGTGTCCTTCAACTTGCCTGCGTCCACGGTAGCGGCGATCTCACTCTGGCGCTCAATGAGCTGGAGGGCGAACCCGGCAGAGGTATGCCATCCAATCTTGGTTCATTGGTCAGTCGAGAATGCTTTAGGAAGGATGATCGGGTATATTGACTCACGTGGCAGTGAAGCAACCAGACACCTGGGTTGTCAGCTTGATACGCAATTACCAAATATCCACCTGCCGGGAGCATGGCAACGTCTCGTCTTGCAGGGTTGACCGTGTTCAAACTTGTCCGATGTGACCATCTACCACTTGTGCCCTGTGCAAGGATATAGAAGTCATGCCCGCTATAGTGTGTCAGCTGTTTTTCTTTCAGGTACAGGAGCGGGTTACAGGTCGCTCAAAGCACCCTTTAGAGGCAACATTTGCTCGCGACATAACACAGAATAGAGAGAAAGGAGCGGAATTACGGACTGGAGATGGATTGGGTGCGGGAGTCCTACGACGGACTGAATAACAAAGTATACCCATTGGTCTACCTCATTTAGATGGACGATCTGCTGGTCGGTTTGCCAAGTGGTCGATCCGTCAATGACTTGCTCGAGAGCTGGATCCAGGTCAGTAAATGCTTCATAAACATGCAGACTCGTGTACATACTAGGCTCGCCCCAGTCCGAGAGGAAGTTGTTGTTGTTGATAGTCCAGCGGAAAAGACCCGATGAGGTATCGATTCCGATATCAAACACATCTTGGAGTCCAGAACTGTTTGCGTTTAGTTCAACAAAAGGCACCAGCTCCGTTTCGTCTTCGCAGTCGTCCTTGGCAACTTTAGATGCCGTTTTTGGTGTCGCCACGTCAACGCTGTCGTAATTGAAGATGCCCTTGATGTTCAGGGTCTGCAGATTGGCAGCGCTACAGGCTGTCTGGGGCACGGCGCGGAGCCAGTAGTTGCCGGGTTTCTGATTTGCCGTGACGATGACATCGTAACGCTGACCCATACCCAAGTTGATTGAATCTGTGACGTAGGGCTTAATTGCGACAAGGTCTGAGCCGATGACGGTCAATTTGTGGCCATCAATGGAGAACCTAAACATGGTGTTTATGGCGCCATTCACGAGGCGAAGTCGGTAAGACTTTCCGGAAGTGACCGAGGTCTGATATCTTTCTCCTCCCCTCCTGTAGACGTTTGTGCCGTTGATGAGGCCATTGTCAGCCGGAGGGGGCCCGCCAGAAGCAGCCTGTGGCCATAGTTCGTCGGTTGTTTGATGGTACCAATCATTCAGCATCAATATGCCTTTATCCTCATCGTAAGGGGCCGAGGCTGGGCCTCTGACGATCACGCCACCAAATACGCCGTTCCTTTGTCTAGGTTAGATGCGACGTCCGACTTTCGGGATACCATGAGCAGGTTTGAGAGGCACTGACCAGGCCTGAAGACTAAAGTGCGAGTGATACCACGTAGTACCATATTGTGTGGCCCTCCAAGTATCTTGAGATCATCAGTCAGCAAGGGACCAATCCACCAGTTTTCATGTGCAAGGAGATTTTGCTCAGCAGAATCCAACAAGGATAAGGCCACTAATGCTTCGGGAACAACGAATCATTCTAAATTTTGGAATACGCTTACATGTGCCTGATTGGCCCGGCGCAATTGGGCACTGTGTTATAGAAGCCACGCCATCATCCGAAGATGTGTTGCTTGAGTTCAATGTCAGTTTTTGTGCCGATTTGAAAGGCCGTCACGGCACCACCTCCTGCTGCTCACTTTTGTCTCACACCGTGGAAATGTATACTCGTTCCATTGGTTGCCAGATTGTTATTGACGTGAAGGACTGGATCGCCAGGTTAGAGAAGGTCCATCAGTGGGCAGGTCGAGCATCAGACTTGCCAATGGTATCGCCCCAGTCAGCATGAATGGTAGGCCCCGGAACTGATCCATTAATGCTCATGACCAGCCGCTCGACGCCATCGGGAGCGGCCATGTGCGCAGAAATGTCGAACCAATATTCACGGGTGACGCCAGTGTTGGGCGCCTCCTTGTACCAATCAGTAGAGAGTGAATATTCGCCATCCCAGCATTGTGGTGAGTTCTTGGAATCAAATACGCATGGTTGCTGCGATGATTGGGATCGGCTGGCAAAATCGTTGTGCGGAGCGGCGTATGCGCTGGCCGTGAAAAGAGCGACGGAACTGACCAAAGCAGCGGCGAAATGCATTTTTGCACTCTCACCGTCAACGGGCGGACGATGTCGAATATGGAATCAGTAGATCAAACGAGTGGTCCCCAGGCACGGTGAGGAAACGCTATGGGAGCATCACGAGTTATATACTTGCCTGACAAACTTTGCCATGTATCATGACACCTTATCCACATACAGTGCCTGGCTCGAACTCACCTTTCCAAGGGATCGATCAAGACCCATCAGAGAATGCAGCGTTGAAGCAAGTCTGAACATAATTACTAGGTGACATATGCACTGACCGTGGTTGCGCCAAGGGGCAGTGAAGAATACATGGTTCGACGCCTTCTTGGCCACGTGCAGCTCCATCTCAGCGTGGCCGTGTGTTGACCGGGGATGTCGGCTGTCACTGCATTTTCTCCTCCCATGGTATGCTCATCATCGTGTCTCTAGAGCATTCTGAGAAGTCTCTGCAGCTGTGGCTGCGGATGCGACTGTTGTTGTTGTTGTTGGCACGACAGCATGTACTATACAATGGCATGATGCTGATCATGAAGGCGGAGTAGTCAAAGATCTGCACGAATGCTGAGAGCTACATGTTGGACTGATTTTGCGTGTTCTTTGCTGTTGTCATGACCTATTGCAAAAATGTCTCAGTTGACGAATTCGTTGGGATAACACTATCGGTATGCAGAGGTCGGCCTCAATTACGTGGCAGACGTGGCAGGGTCTTTCACCCGTTGATCTACCAAAGCATGTGCCTGCTCTTCGTTGCCATGTTATATTTGGAACACAGGCGGATACAGCGATCCGCGTTCCCTGTGACATATGAGTTTCCTCTGGATGAAGTGGGCAAGTCTCTTTGGTGGACCAGAAGGAGGCGGAACCTCTTCCGGAGAAGGAGATCGATCTTGTTCGATGGTGTGCCTGTGATATGGTAAGTGGCGTCGGGAAGTGGATGGATGGATGGATTCTGAGATGAGCAGGCGGCATGACAGTCCATCTCGAGCTGATACAGCAGTCAGTCCGACTGGCACCAGATGCAGCAGCAGCATGCAGGCAGAGCATCGAGGCAACGAAGCCGTTGCAGTAGTGAGTGAGTGAATGAGTGGGATGTTGTTGAGCAAGGTTACGGACTTATGGGATCAACCCGCTGTCCGAAAGGTTGTTTTGTGCTGTTTTGTGCCCACTGCTGCCATGGCGGATCTGCCGCTACCGATTAGCGATCTTGGGGGGCGATCGATCTGCCCTGAAAGAATCTGGGACCCCCTGGGCTGCTGCGCTGGGGCCGCTGCTTCCACTAAACTCCAGACCCGACGAGACCACTGCTGCACTTCAAAATCTTTCTTTCCATTTCTTCCTTTCATCTGTCCTCGCATTCTGTTGCGTCTCTGCATCTTTGCATTTTGGCACATCTCTACAGAACTTTTGCAACAACAACAACAACAACAACAATAATTATTCTCACTTGATTTCTTATTCTTCTGCGAAGCTTCAATGCACGATTCGTAATAATAATATTCATTCAGCACGAGTTTGAGGCTCTTCCAGCAAAGCAAAGCAAAGCAAAGCAAAGCAAAGCAAAGCAAAGCAACGTGAAGCAAAGCAGTGCACATTCATCTGCTCTGCGCGGGTGCTGCGGAATAGCTTAAATGTAACCTTTTGTTCTTGGCTGCTGCTTGGCCCTTTGGCAGCAGAGCTTCTCCATGGCAACGTATAATGAAAAAAAAAAAAAAAAAAAAAAAAAAAAGACGACACGGGAAACAGGAAGCAGGTCTATCCAGAGTAGGTCGGCGCATGTCATGTCTTATCCCAACTTCTGGCTCGGTTCTTGCATCTTCCGACAGCTAAGAATATCCCAAGAATCGGTTCTGAGCAAAGATATTAGACAAGCAGGCCTGGGCAAGGCAATACGAGCATCGGCGCTCGCCAATATTCTTTCCCAGCCCTAGACCCATATCTCTGGAAAGTACTTTTACACCTACTTCAGCCACCCACCCATTCTGCCTTTTTCTCATGCCCCGGTTTTCCAAGCTACCCGGAACTCTCTTTTATTTAGAACACAAGGCCTTTGGTAGCTGATGACGATCGGATCTGCTCGTCCTCCGAGCCGGAGCCCTGGATCTGGGTAGGCATGACATGGCGAGCCAGGGAAGATATGTGCTCAGTGACAAAGTCTAAATTTCCCTCCTCAGCTTCCCCTGGCGAGCATGGCCACATACCGACGCAGTCATAACTTGAAGGGTTGTCTAGTTTGCGTACGACATCATACATTTGAATGACCGTCGAAGAGTGTCAAAGTCCTTCCGTACGCTCCATCGAAGGATCTGAGAGCAAGTGGCCAGACTCGTCCGTAGGCGCAAGCGAGGCAAGACCAGGCGCAGGTGCTGAGAAGCAAGACCAGGCGCAGGTGCTGAGAAGCAAATGCTAGCCTTGGGGATACCTACCTACCCATCGTATGTATCATGTGCATTGCATGGGCAGTATATGCAAACTCGCTAAAGCACCAACCTCGATCTGCTGCTCTGCGCTGCAGTAGCATGTACGGTATGAGTCGTTTGTTCAGCTTCCAGCACACGAAATACACGACGCACACAATGCATATTATGATTTGTCGACGGACACATCTCTCGCTTATCTCGCAGCAGCTGAAAAGTGCTACGCGGCTTCACTGTCTCTCATCCCCTTGCTGCATGCAGACGACTGTCTGCTGGGAAGGTGGCGAGCTGCAAAGTTTCTCAATGTTTGTTTTTTCGTCCAACACTACAGCTTCAAGCTGCTTGAGGCCCTCATGGTACTTTGAGGCAGTGATATTTCAAGAGTCCCAGAGTTTTGGTAGCTGTTACGGCTCTGGGGAACGGTCTGGACGCCCGAGTTCGACATCAAGTGCGGTTAAGCATAACCACACGCGCTTGGCAGCACATATAAGTGTACGTACGATGTGCTCAAGATGCGCATCCAACATACATATACCGCCCTCGGATCGCCATGGCGATTGGCCAATGCCTTGTCAATAAACACATGCAACTCCGGGGAATACAGAGATTGCTTTTCAAACAACAGTTCGTTGACCAGAGTGCATTCACGGCCAGACCAGTCGAATAAGGTGACACTCGAGAAGGCACAGTTGGCGTGAGAGCAGATCATTCTTGTTCATTTTATTTCGAAGCTATTCTCGTCGTGCTCCAGTACTTGTCGCTCTCCTCCATGACAATCTTGCCCTCTGCCTCCAAAGGCCCAATGACCTCGACATCCTTCTGGGGGCAACCCTTGAGGAAGTCCTTCGTGTGCCAGTCCACTGAGGTACATGGTAAGCAGCTAGAAACTGGGTGGTCTGTTTCGGAGCAACACGAGGGAAAACAAAAAACGACAAAAAGGACCTACTCGTAAAGTTCTCCTTGTTACCTGGGCCCGTCAGCTCGTATAGCTGATCGTTGGTGCCAGCAAACACGATGCGGCCAATATGCGCCCACTGGATCGGATACGTCAGCATACATGATACCACACCCACACCTTGAGACGAGACCCAAGGGAAGAGACAACATACGTAAATGGTAGCCGTGCACATGCCGCAGGGCTCCCAGGTGCTGACCAGCGTGCACTGCCAGAGGAACTCCTTGGAGTAGTGCGTGTAGGCGAGGCGGGCGAGGGAGCTCTCGGCGTGGTTGACCTGGTCGAGGCTCTGGTGCGTCAGGAGGACCGTCTCGTTGTCGGGGCCGAGCAGGACGGCGGCGAAGGGCCGCTTGCCGAACGTCACGGCCCGCCGCTGCACCACCAGCGCCGCCTCGACGCCCGCCGCGGTCTGCGCCGGCGTCATCGGCTTCCGCTCCGGGAACAGGTGCGGCAGGAGGGCGGCCGCGCTGCCGGGGGTGGTCGTCGATGCCATGGCTGCTTTGGTGGGTGGGATGCTTGAGATGCGGACTCGTTCGGCTTTTCTCCTTTTGCTAGCAGAAAGAGCAGAAGGGCAAATATGAGTTCAATGAGAGGAACTACCTTGGATTCTGTTGGTATTCATTCAATGACATGAACAAATGTCTGCTCATATAGGCATGCCAATCACCACCTCGGAGCCTATCGATTAGCTATCCCGCCGGTCTAGGAGCCCGGCGAACGCCTGCGATAAGGAGCACTTGGGCGGGACAGCACCGGGAAGGGCGAGCCGATAGCTTAATTCTGGTCGAATTTATTGTCTGGCCCGACAGAGCGTATAATGTGTCATTTTGGGTAATATATCAGCTACAATTAACAATTGAGCTTTTATCTTAAGACTCTTATATTCACCCATAGTACATACCTAGATATTCTCGTGTCGAATAGGCTACAGCTTGTATAGTGTAGTATAATGAAGTACTTGTAGCGTGGTATGCCAGGAAACATTTGAAGAGGGGTCAGCAGAAGGGGATTCTGCGAACAGTAATAAAAAATACGTCTAAAAAACATATAAATGTGCTATTATCATTTTTTGTCGTGTTCCAAGCAGGAGCGAATAGGTGAGTGAGTACGACGTAACTGTCAAACTTAGCAAAAAGAAAGAGAAAAGAAAAAAAAGCGACCGATATGGGATTCGAACCCACAATCTTCAGAGAGTGAATATTATTCACGATTTCAGTGTAGCCGAAATCTGACGCGATACCATTTCGCCAACCGGCCCGATTTGGAAAAAGTGGGCTTTTTTGCATATCAGTAGTGTACAGCATTCCTAGCAATACTGGATGCAGCTAACACTGCAACGATATGGCCTCGTATTGTCATTGAATATTATTCGTACGTTGACTTTGTAGTCACGAAGTGGCAATTGATGCGTGTTTGGATTTGTTGATTGCAGCACGGTCGAACTCTGGTCAGATCTTGCGGTATCTTGAGTTGGGTCGTCACAAAATCACTGCCTTGACTTTTCATGCGGTGATAAATTTGATTCTGGACAAGTCTTCCCTCTTTGTCTCTCGTATCCCCCGGCAGGTCACCATATTAGCTGGACGTGGTATCATGAGGGCACGGGTGTGAGGAAAAAGTGTTAGGTGGGTAGAGATACACTCAGTGTCAACATAACGTGAAAATGAGTAAGACTGTGAGGTCGTTTCATCTATGCTGCCTATTCCAGTACTTTTCCAGCTTACCTCCTGAAAAGGCCTCATCCATCAGATGCCCCGGTCCGAATTCAATACGCCTGGCAATCTATTTTTTTGGGACAATGTTGTCCGCAGATCCAGGGACTGCAGAGAGATAAAATGCTGCCTTATCAATTCTCTGTACCTCATTGGAGTTATGACAGCTGAAATTCCCCACTGACACCTTCGAACTCAGTAAAAGAGCCCGACAAGCTCTTTGAATCACCATAATATCGGAGCCTGTACGTGCCCGGCTCCGCCCATTCCTCCGTCTCCCAAGTGACGGTGACCTCACTCGTGGCAAGGATCCCGCTGGTCCTCTTCCATCTAAACACGAGATGCCAATCACTGTCGTCGCGGACAACCTGCCACGTCTTCCCTTGCTCGCCTTCCAGAAGCTTCTCCACAGCTGCGTAGTTCTGTTCCAGTCTAAGGTTGTTGCGTGGATTGGCACCAACAAATACGGCAGACACGGGTGTACCACGGTAGATAATATCTTCCACATCAGTGACTACATCTCCGAACTTTTTGAATAGCGGGGTTCTATCGTACACCACACCAGGGATGAAGTTGAGGCTGCGATTGCTATTGTCGGGGGGACTGGGTCCAGGAGGCGGCATCGTGTTGGAAGACGCGCTGAGGTATGGAACCAGAGACAGAGTCACATTGATATAAGCAGCCAGAGTGTGAGGTCCATATAGTGTGCTAGCACCTTCATATCGTTGTATCCTGGAACAATATTTGTTAGACTTTGACGAGCAACAAATAGGGTGACAGGCCTGTCTATCCACTTACTCGTATTCTTCCTCAGTCGTGATGTAGTGAGTGTAGCTGTTGGCAGGTCCTCCAAGTACGACGACCGGAGGAGTGGCCGAACCGGACATGGATACAACCCCATCACTGACCGCGTTCTTCCACCGTCGCCCGGCCATTGTCGTTGCCTCGCCAGGACTGACGACGATGACCAGCTGACCTACGCGGAAGACCTGGACATCCACGACGTTCGGAGTCCACAGGTAAGGTGAGGACATCTCTCCAACATCCAGCAGGATCGGCTTGGCTCCGTGGCAGACCTTTTGCTGTTCTGATGGTGCCTTTAGTAGACCAGAGACAACTTTCCATACAGGCGATGTGGTATTGGGACCCCCATCATGCTGCGTAAAGTCGAAAGCACCAGGCCCGTCAGAAGTACCCGCAGCAAAGGAGTAGCCCAATGCCGCCGGGCATGTCTCGACTTCTGTACCATTTGGCAGCTGGAAGTGAAAGTTGGACATGTTGTGAAACCGGTGGAACGTCTTCACCCATGATCCGTGAATGGGAGTCATTTTCTCAGATTCGTCATACAGCTGTCGTGCCGACGCGAATTGTCGCCTGCCAATCTCAAAGCATGAAGAACTACCCTCGTCCTTTTCTCGAAAGAAGGGTCCGCGGGCATGACACTGCTGGGTCTTGCCGTCGCTGCAGGTACTGTTCTCGAAACTGCACATTTGGCCAGTTCCATCTTCGCACCAAGCACCAAGGACATTTGGACTGGTATCGCCAACGCTGGCCTGGGAAAATCCGGCCACAAAGTTCTCAGCAGCATTGTGACCGTCTTTCACGCTCTGCTCAAACAGCGACGCTGCCACACCTTTGTTGTCGCCAGTAATCAATGTGTTGTTCCCAAGCATAGAGGTGCCGTGGGTGGGAAACCAAGTGAGTACGCCAATGTCTTTGCCGTCGGACGCGCGTGTAAACTTGAGTAGAGTCAAGTCCTTCTCCACGGAGCCGTCGTCTTCTCTGCTGATGTTGTAGCGTCCACGTTCCTCTGCAGGGTTGTTGAGATACGCAAACAAGCTGCGGTTGATATTGGCACCAAAGACCTTGGTCGAACCGACACTCAGATGACCACGGTCGAGGCTCTCGTGGGCACGACGTATCGAAAGAAGGGCACCATCAACGATGGCCCGGTAGCTCTGCTGATCAAAGCCTTTGCTCGTGATCTGAGGAAGCAGATAGTTCAGCCAAGCACCCGGCCCAGAATGAGAATGCGTCCCAGTCACGGCAAGGTTGTGATGGCCATATTCGGCATATTCGGGGCCGAGTTCTTGTAGACCCGACAAGATGCCGTAGCGGACGGCCGTGTCGCCAGATTGAGTGTCCAGAACCAGATAGACAAAGCGGTCAGCAGGTCGTGCCGGGTCGGCTACTATAAAAGCTCGAGAATATAGGCGCTGCCGTAGACCTGAGCCTACTTGATTCGGATCCGCATATCCCATCATGTTGATTTCCACAACAGGGCCAGTAATGTCCGCCTTCCCCACTCCCAGAAGGTATTTACCTGCTTTGTCTGAGTGGTCTCCCAGCAATCCCTGCGCAGACCCGGCATTGGCAGCTGAGGTATGGTCATATATTCCAGTCCATATGCTCAACTTGTGGCCCATGCCAGTAGGCAGCAGGACGGCCAATAGAAGAAGGGGTATGATAGTGATCATAGCCACCCAAATGCATATCCTTCTTCGGGGCTCCCGAACGGCTTCGTGTTGCCTTGGTCGCTGATGCCATATACCATGAACATAGTCCTTGACCGTGTGAGAAGGGCCAGCCTTCTCTGAGCGCATTGTATGACGCATGGCTGTAAAGTAGGTATAGAACGCAAGACAACAAGAGTATAATCAAAATTAATACGCGGTCAAAACTTTGTGATAATGAGCCCGATGGTTGTATACTCGGTATGAGACTGTTCCGTCGGAAAGGTTTCAAGGTGGGCAATCCTCAAGTAAGGCGGATAGCCCGGACACACTTCGAGGCCCAACTCATGCGCGCCAGGCAGTTGCAATCGGAACGTCGATAGAATGTATGCAACAGAGAAATAATTGGGTCATCAATCTTGGAACCTGGAAGTCATGTATTTCGAGTGTGAGAGAGGCTCTATGAGAAAGAGCTACCTTTATGCGAAGCTCGGCAGTGGCGTTCAATGTACCAGACGAGTTGCCATGTCCCGCTGTCAGCTCAGTCAGCGAAGAGGACTTCAATCGCGCCTCAGTGGTTTGTTTCGTCATATGTACAGGGTACCTACGCCGTACGTCAGGCGTTCCACCCCTGTGACGATCCGCCTTTTAGCGATGGCGGGCGCTGGGGTCACCCTCTGTAGGCGCCAACTGGACGCCAGCTGAGCCGCTGCCGATTAGCTGATAAGCCTAGGAAATTCAGCACGTCTGAAGCCGACCATAAACACCATAACCTACGAGCACGATCTTTGCGACAATCTACTTTCTGTGTCGGTGAATTGCCTACACAGCCACACGAGCTCACAATACTCAGGCCCACACACATAGCCACTGTCTATAGGTCTTTACACAACCCAATCGAGCTTCACCAAGCGAATGTACCACAAAATGTCGACCAGATCAGCAGTACACGAATCCCTCCCCTGTGAGCCCACACCGACCCGGGGACAGCCTGTGTCCGTCTTCGTTGCCTGAACGTTCTACGGCTGACTTTCGCGAACAGACATCGACGCAGAACCCACGCCGGCCCAGCGCGCCGCCGCCGAAGCCCTGATCGCAGCCGAGCTGCAGAGCCCCGACGCCGCCGACCCGTCCACGGCCGCGGCCTCGCTCCCGCCGCTGCGCGAGCCCAGCTTCTCGCCGCTGGTGGCCCAGGAGCTGGAGCGCGTGGCGGCCAAGCGGCCGCTCGAGGCCGTCGACCTGAAGCGGTACGAGGAGCAGGAGGAGCTGTCGGCGTCGTCGTCGTCGTCGTCGGCGGACGAGCGCCGGGCCGCCCTGGCGCAGGCGTACACGGCCAACACGTACCTGACGTCGCGGCACACGCACCTGTCGCTGCTCGACAGCTTCGGCAAGAACGCCTGGCTCGTCGGCAACTGGCAGACCGAGGCCGAGCTCGCCGCCCTCGAGCGCGAGCTGGCCGACACCAAGCGCGACATTGAGCTCGTCAACAACGCCCGCCGGCGCGCCCAGCTCGACATCGCGGGCGAGCTCACCGGCCTCGAGGACACGTGGAAGAAGGGCGTCGGCAGGGTGCTCGAGACAGAGATCGCCGTCGAGTCCCTGCGGAGAGAGGTGTTCGAGCGGAGAAGGGCAGGCGTCGCGGCCGAGTGAATAAAGGAGCCCCGGAAGCGGTGAAATATCTACAAATAATCGATTTCAAGCCCACGCGAGCGTCGATATTCAACTGGAACGTCAATGGCAAAGTCTGGCACCGAAAAATATCGACTTGGAATGGCCGCGAGTGGTCGCCTTGGTCATAATCCGGCTTTTGCCTCCGTGTGCGAGAAATACAAACCTTGCGGCCCAAAACAACGTGGGCATTGGTTACATGTGGGAGGAATGAAAAGTCGTCATTGATCCATCTCACGGGACAACAAACTTCTCAATATAGTCACAAACGACTCGAAGATGACAAGGCAGGCAGGAAGGATGAATAGTTACGAGGACGGCTACGAATCGCTCGTTGTTCAACTCTGGCAACAAACACAACAATTCGGCCAATATGGCCAAGCAAGGCTTTCGCTGCAATGCCAGTAGAGATGAGCTTCTATACCATTTAATCCAATCAGAACGCAGACAGGACTACTTTGAAATGGTCATCCATCTTTCCATGCGCCCAAACTCGTTTGGTGCAATTACATTATAGCATTTGTGTACAACAGCGCGACAACTGAATATGGTGTTTCTGCAATCCAGCAAGGTTCGTCAAGAAACGCGGCTTTATCTACCAGGTCTCATTGGTTGGCTCTGGCGGCAGGCAAGCAAGAATCCAGAACAATGTGACGAGAATCAACGAAAAGTGAGACATTTGAATGCCAATTCATGGTGAATGTTTGAAAGTGACCACAATGTGTGAGGTCTGTTAATTATTAACTTCTTTTTGGGGGGGCGTACGTATGTAGGTATATACAAGAATGGAATGAACGATCGAGTTCATACAAAGTTCCCTTGCTCGTGCAGGCGTAGGTACATATTAGGTAGGTAGTACATGGGAAGTAAGCGAGCCGCCCGCTCCATATTGGTGTAGCGTGAGCCTATCACGCTAACTCATTGTGATAAGTTGCCTGCAGCCTTCACATGGTTGATAAGGCTAATGTAAAAGGATGGAGCGCTCTTTGTGGATCGTGAATAGCTCTGCACTTCGTAAAAGCTTCGGGAGGGAATAAAAATAGATGAACAAACCAATAATTTGCAGGTCGCATGATGAAAGAAGTATCTCTGTCTTGTACCATGAGAGTGAGGGTAATACCATGAACGCCATTCTTAAACCGTTAAGAAAATCGAGTGCCCCAATCCGTCCGTTGAAAGGAAAAAGAAGGGGCTTTTTTTGTTTGTGTGGGAAAAAAAAGTCCATGAAAGTTGTAGGCGCCGTGTTCATCAACCCATGCTTGATATGAGGATACCACAACTACTATCAATGTGTTTCCTAACCAGGTGTTAATCATGATATTTCCGCAGAGCCACGTTTGGCTTAAGAGTGAAGAGGATCTACATCCTCGACACCTGATTTCACATACTCAGTCCTCCTCATGATACCCTCCACGGGACCCAGCAGTCTGGCGAAAGCACTCTTTCCAAGGGTTGATACCTTGACTTCGGTAGCACTGACGACGCTTGCGGCGCGTGGCGCGTCATTAAGCAACGCCAGTTCGCCGAAGAAGTCGCCCTTGTTGTAGTGTTTCACCAGATGCCGCTCCTGTTCATTGTCCAAGAATGCATCACACTGACCAGCCTCAAGAAGGAAAAACGATGTGCCAACATCACCTTGTCGGATGATGGTGGTTCCAGGTGGGAACTTTTGTGTCTCGAGAGCGTCGGCGATCTTGGAGCGTTCGTAGGGTGTAAGGCTGGCAAGCAGAGGCACTTCCTCAAGGAAGTTCTCGTACATTCGCCTGCGAGCAAAGGTCGACTCCATGAGAATGCGGCGGAACGTGACGCGGTCGAGAGCCCAAAGTGTACAGCCGGGTTCTGCGGAGATGACGGTGGCAGCGCGAGGAGCGTTGTACATCAGAGCCAGCTCACCGAAAGAGCCGCCAGCCTTGATTGTCGAAACCAACTCGCCGAGACCGTCTGATCCGGGCGCACCGTTGGGGTTGATGTATACATCGAACGTTCCCTTCTCAACCACGTAAAAGTAGTCGCCAGAATCGCCTTGGGTGATGATCTGATCGGTAGGATTAGCAACATTCTTCAGCGTTGATATAGCGGCACGTACCTTGATATCCTTGGCAGGAATCGACTTCTCGGCCAATGCTCCAAGGATCAGGGCACTCTGTTCATCGTCGAGGTGGCTGAACAGAAAGTTTCCACCGATAGCCTTCTTCAGTCTAGCCAGCTGGTCTGCAGTCTTGGGTATTTGGGGAGGCGACCAGTTGTCATTGCCATCGCCCGCAGGCTTGAGCGACTCGGCAGACACCGACGTACGGCGGCCGAAGTTGTACATGGGCGGGTAGGAGTCCGGGTTGGGGGGACTGCGAAGGGACGATGGGGGACCGTCGGTTGGGCCATCGCCTCCAAAGACGCCGCGGAAAGGACTTGTTGCGCTGGCGGAGAAACCACTGTTAAAGGACGGAGAGGTCGGCGAAGTGATGGTATCGGTTTCATCCTCCTCGACAACGTTCAAGAGAGCACCAGCCGGTGCCTCGCTCTTCTTTCCGTCGGCCCCAAAGGGGTTCGAGTTCGCCGCAAACGGACTGCTGAATGTTGACATCTTGCCAGGGAAGCACGAGGAAACGTTTTGTGTCCTTTCGACTTCGAGCCGTTTTAAGAAGTAGTTGGCGCAGAACTGAAGAATGTCGCCCGGGTTCTTTGATAGGATCTCCTCCTCGAGAGCCTGTCTTTCATATCTGTAAGTACACGGAAGATACATGTTGGGCAAGCAAAAGAATGTATGAATCAGATTGGATGGGGTATCAAAAAAAACGAGTGTAGAATCCAAATCTGGTGCCTGTATCCAAGGAGAAAGAGGGAAGAGTCTCGAACTTCAGGACGACCGGAGAGCCAGGAGATATATGTTCAGGACATGAAAAGGGAGCAGCAGATCACGGGTAGGGCTTAGAAAAGTTCACGTTACTAACGTATTTGCTTTGCGCAAGGGTCGTGGTAAGGGGTGCCAAGCTGGCGGGAGGTCTTTTAATGACCCCGAAATTGGATCGTGACTAGTTTTGCGCGAGCTCCAGCGGCCAACTTTGGGAACGAGCCATGTGACGGGAAGACGCGCTAGAATGATGTCCGTGGGAAGGGACCTTTCTCTGAACAATGCTGTTGCGTCAAAGAGGTGGGAACGCAGGACATGAATCAAAGGGGGTCAATGAATGACGGCACTAGGTGGAGTTGAGCAATCACCGTGGGTGGCCCGAGCAGGACAAAGGGAAAAAAGAAGGCTTCCAGAAGGATGTAGAACGAGAAACGTCAAGAGCGTGCAGAAGCGTATCGTTCCCCAACAGGCAGAGAGGTGCGGATTGACAGTAGATCGGTCATGTAGGTCGTCAAGGGGCCGGTTCGACACTGGCGAAATGGGCAATGGACGGGCTCCCGGGAGTGTCTTTTTGGTGCAGGATGGGAAGCGGCAGATACCCTGGCACGAAGATGAAAGGATGCGTCAACTTACTCCGCAAATAGCCAATTTCTTGAAGAGGCAGGGGACCGTAAATGGTGGTAAAAACGGTGCTGGCGGCGCACGTCTAAGCTGTCTTGCTCAAGATTGAAGTCGTGGATTGGCTCGTCTGCAGCGACAGATGTAGGAAGCAGGTATGATAGGTAGTTGGAGCTGCAGCAGGACCGAGACGAAGGTGAGGCCCAAAGAGCCGACGCACACTTGACTGAGGGGTCCGCCCAGGTCGAGGGGTACGTAGAGGTCAGGTCTGAGGTCTGACTCTGGCCTGGTCCGGTCTGGCAGTTTGGTACGGCGATGCCGCGGGAGCGGGTTTGAGTAGGGAAGAGAGGCGGCGGAAATCAATAGGATCCCTGGATTGATTGACAAAAAGAGGGTCGTCTTTCTGATGCTAAAACCCTTGAGCTTGTAGCTGTTTTCCGGCGCGATGGTTTCTTGTTGAGATGGGATTGCCCAAGAAATGCTGCTGCCCTCGTTGCGACCGTCTGGTAGGAATGAAGTGTTTCAAAGTGAGAGAGCAATGAGGTAGTAGATACTAGATACAGCCTCGAGTGTTCAGCCCCGACAAGATTCAAAGAATGTAGCACACGGTCCAAGGCTAGGCTCAGTGGCGACAATGACGACTCAGGATGGGCGAAATCTTGTGTAATACTGTACTGTGTGTAGAACTTGAGCTTGAGCGCGGCGGGCGAAAGAGGGACAAGGGATGGATTGAGCAACAGGAGGCGCCCGGCCCTTGGGGAAATCAGGAGGCCTGACGACTGCCACTGCTCTAAAAGGTGGGGTAAGTGAAGCTCCCCAATGGTCCAAGCTCCCAATTTCCTTCTATTTTGCCTTCGAGAAGCCTTCCAGGCTTCCAACGACCTTTCCAAGATTGCCTAGCTATCACGGCTCTGCAGGCCAGGTTCCGAGACAATGCCCACTTGTTTTTTTCCTAGTGTAGCAATGACAGGCGCAGGCAGGCATAGCAGGGTGTTTTGGGCATATGTCAAGCTCGGTCAAGGTGTGCGTAGGCCTCTGCGCCGCATTGGACAGGACGCAAATAAGCGATGGACGGGTTTGGACGAGCACGGATATATTCCACTTCGAACTCACCTTTTTGGGGCGGGTTAGGAAGCCCAAGGTCCATTCCAACCAGAGCCAGGTTACCTGGAGAATGGTAACTACAGAATACACACAAACGCCACCCACGATTCCGAAACTCGAAACTTTCGACCTGTTCTCTGCGAGTAATGCAGGCTAACTCGCCTGAGTATTAGTGTAGGATGCCACTGCCTACCACCCCAAAAGCTTCTTTTGCTTTGGGGGAAGCGCTGCCGAGCTGCCTGCTACGAATGCACGCGACTCAACTTCTCCGGCTGCTAGGACCTGGCCCAAGCTCCCATAAGCGAACCAGAGGATCCATAAACCATGTGAAAAGGGAGGTCCACGCTATATGCTACCATTTATTAATGTACGGCACCCGGTCAGCCAACTGCTACCCTAGGTTGATTCGCTAGACCGAGGACATGGCGACCGAGCATGAATGAGCCTTTCCTGGGCAGGCAACAAGGTCGTGGTGGTCCAGCAAAGCCCAGAGCCCAGGCTTTTGCCAGGCTATCAAAATGAAGCTTCGATTTTTTCTCGAATGTTTGGCCCACTCTATTGTTCCTCTCCCTTGTCCCTGTCCTCTTCTGCTACACTTCCACTCGAGCAGCTAGGATGTCAAAACGAGACCCGAAAGACGAATGGTCCATATGGAAGGCAGGCATAGCACAGAGCCAGCACTGGCCTCCGCGGACCGGGACCGGCACTTCCGGTCCGCGCAATTGCACGTCCGCTGGGTACGAAAAGTGTCGGGCTCGCCGCGATTGACACTTCCTTCGTTTGCTAGGGACCAATCCAGCAATCTATTGCCCATTAGACTCTAGAGATTTCTCTAAACGGCGCTGCTTGGCCACATTTGGACGAGTGATTCCACGTCTGCCGAGGGTCTTGACAAGTTGATAACCGGCTCCTTTTCTCCTTTTTTCTCTTCTCTCCCTTGCTGCTGTTGTGACTGGCCATACGATGCCATTCCCATGACATTCCCATCTGCCTCTTGACCTCCATGGAAGAAAATTTTCTGCCAAGGGAAAAGAACGTCCCTGCGTTCCCAGTCGTGGCCCAGGGACTCCGAGGCAACGTGCTCTTTCGGCAATACCGTGTCATCCACGTGTGAAACATCCCTGAGAGCAGCAAAATCCATAATATCTCGTACCCATTTGTCCTCCACGAGCCCGCTCACTCGATACATCGTGACGCCATCTCCAGTCAGAAAACCTTATCGAAATAGAGAGACCCGCCAGCTGCGGCCATTCTGCCATGTGGGAAATGGATCCGGAGGAGATGTCCAGGCTGCTGGAATTAATTGGGACAAAGGGACCGTCCCCAGCTCGCGAGTGCCTTCTACTGTGTAATTACTGCCAATGAAGCCAATGGCTTGGGCATTCTTGGGGGTGTCAGTGGCTACCGAGTGCCGACGAGGATGGATTCGTAGATCTGATAAAATCGGGAATGGAGTCGTCGACTGCGTTCGTGTTCATTCGCTGAAGCATCTCCGAACATGGTCGATCGTACTATTATGATGGTTCCCACTCTTGCCATATCCGATTAGTGCAGGTCGTACAATTCCAATAGACTCAAGCCTATCCTCAGTCGGCCAGCGCCACATGCAATTCACAAAGGGGGGAATTCTAAAATCGCCATCTGCTAGCTTTGCTGCACTATTTGGCCACAAACAGGTATACCGTTAGCAAACCGCCTGGCGTTATGCTTATTAGAGATGCCCAGCGAAGAAGACTGGCGGCGAGTCAGCTTCATGATGGAATGTGCATCGACCAACAACTGACATGCTGCATCCTCCGTCAAGAGCTTGAGCGAGATTCATGAGAAGTTGTTCTAATGATGTGCCTGTACCCAAGCCGAGAATTGTATACTGGTAGCATTCGTTATCGACCTGCCCACCTAGTTTGATAATCGAGAACAAGTATGATGATCTTGCCAGCCAGAGGCCATGATTGAGCCAATATTGCAATTCCAATCAGCAGTCTATATTCACTCTTTACTTCGTTCAAGTCGGGTTCGTGATAAAACACATAGATCAACTATACACAGATAAAAACGATCTTGGGAAGATACCTATCAAATTGATATCAATATGCCGCTGCTGTTCATGACATCGCCGTCTCCTTCTGGACACGCATCTTCGAGGTCATCTTTAGGAGCATATCAGAAGAGACATTGCTTGGACTTGATCTTCAAGAGATTTACTGAATTCATTGGTATCTTTCATTTACAGATCGTGTCATGTGTTGACTTGCTTTGGCAGGGCCTATCGCCCCGACCCGAATGGATATAACATAACATTGCCATCAACTGAACGAAGGGCATGTGGATCGAAACGATTCACCCGCCACTGAACGGTTCGTTGCTCTCTGATATCCTTCAGAGGTAGTGATTGGTGTTCGTGAATATTTATACATGCTGCATCCTTCTGCAGCCACACGTATCAAGCATTTATGCTGATACGAATAGTCATCCCGTTCCCTTCGAACGCGGCAGACTGGTTATTGCTGCCTCGTCAGCGCAGCCCAACAAACATGTGTAGCTTAGTGCTGGCTCCATTCGATGGTGTTAAGGTCAATGCCCTCTTGGACAAGCTCCCAAAGCGGGCTCAACTCGCGCAAGAAAGTGACACGTTCCTGAACAGCCTTCAGCACGTAGTCAATTTCGGCTTCCGTGGTGAATCGGCCAATGCCAAATCGGATACTGCTGTGTGCACTCTCATCGCTGTTGCCGAGTGCTCGAAGCACGTAGCTGGGCTCCAGAGAAGCAGAGGTACATGCGCTGCCTGACGAAAGCGCAATATCCTTCAATGCCATGAGCAACGACTCGCCTTCGACGTACGCAAAGGAGACGTTCACACATCCGGGGTAGAAGTGGTCAGGTGATCCATTTTGTGTGGCGTGCTCCAGAGCCAAAAGGCCATTCAGCAGGCGGTCGGACAGGTACTTGATACGCTTGGTGTCATACTACATGAGAAAGTTAGCCACCGATATTGGTAAGAGGATAACTTTATATCATGTATCAGGAGGTTAAATCAGACGTATGGGCTGTGTCTCAACATACAAATTCCGGTCAAGGAATTCAGCAAGCCATGCATGTAGGAGCGGTTCATCATGTAGAGGAAAGAAATGGGAAAATGGGAGAATGTTCGACATACCGGAAGCTCTTCCTTGGCGATGCGGCAGGCCTCGCCAAAGCCGGCAACCAGAGGCGGTGCCAAGGTACCACTGCGCAGACCACGCTCCTGCCCACCACCGCTGATGATGGGGTCCAATCTGACTCTTGGCCTTCTGCGGACGTAGCAGGCGCCAATGCCCTTGGGTCCGTAGATCTTGTGAGACGAGATGGACATCAGGTCAATGTTCATCTTGTTGACGTCCATGGGGATCTTTCCGACAGCCTGAGCGGCATCGGTGTGGAAGAAGATCTTCTTGGATCTGCAAAGTTTGCCAATCTCTTCGAGCGGCTGAATCACACCAATCTCGTTGTTCACAGCCATGATACTGACGATGGCTGTCTCGGGACGAATAGCCTCTTCCAGCTTCTTCATATCGACCAAGCCATTGTTCTGTACTGGGAGATAGGTAACCTCGAAGCCTTCGTCTTGAAGATGCCGGCAACTATCCAGCACACACTTGTGCTCTGTTTGTGTTGTGATGATGTGCTTCTTCTTGCCCGACCTTCCGAAAAACCTCGCCACGCCCTTGATGCTCATGTTATTACTCTCAGTCGCACCACTTGTGAAAATGATCTCCTTGGGGTCGGCGCCAATGAGGTTGGCAACGTGCTCTCGAGCTTCCTCTACTGCCTTCTCACTCTCCCAACCGTAGGCGTGGGTCCTCGAGTGCGGGTTTCCGTAGAGGCCGACGTAGAAGGGGAGCATGGCATCGAGGACTCTGGGATCGACGGGCGTGGTGGCCTGCATATCGAGGTAGATTGGCCGTTGGCCTTCCAAGATGGTTGCCTGACTCAAAACTTCGGCGACTGGGCTGCCAGCGGGACTGACGGCGCTGCCCATGCCAGGCATGACCATCTCGCCCTTCTCGTTCATGAAGTCCTTCTTGTCTAGCTTGATGGCAGTCTCAACGTTGACCTGCGCGTGCTGCTTCTTCGTCTCTGACACATAGCTCCTCCTCGAAGCTCGACCAGGAGCTATGGCAGCCACTCGAGATAGAGAGGGAGCGGCGCGTGTGGAGGACGAAAGGGTTTGCCTGAGGCTAAGGCGCGAAGCCTGCCTCAGCGCAGACGCGGCGACATTCGCCATGTTGGATCAGGTTGCGATTATTAAAACACTGTACAGGAGACAAAAGGGGGTATCAGGTGAATGTAGTATGTATGAGGACGAAGAAGAAAAAAAGAGTCGCGGGGTTTGAGGAGTGATGACAAATTTGTGTGGTATTGCAGGAACTGTCGTTGGTTGGTTCGGCAAGATAAATCACCACCTCAAAAAATAAAAACGGACCCGAGCTCCAAACATCCGCCGCCCGCAGCGAAAAGCGGCCCTCGGTGATAAGAACCGGAGTGCGGAAAAAGACGCACACCGAGAGCTGATTAGGTGTATCTCGGGACTTTTCCTCTTCTTTTCCCCGGCGCCCTCAATAGTGCCGTGCAGTAAATTTGCATAGAGGCTGAGGCTAAGCCTGACTGGTCAAAAAGTGACGTAAGCACCCCTCTGACGTTGTTCCTGGATTTTCGAACCGCAGCAGAAAATCAATCGCATCCGGCAGTGTCGGCATTTGGGCTGGCAAAAATGTGATGGCGATTGTTTGGTACAGTTGTTGTTGTTGCCTTGGGACTGTGATAGATGCTGACTGAACAGAAACTGGGACGTCGGACGATCAGATTATGTTTGCTACAAGGTGACTGTCAACTCAATAAGTCATATCATCATATTACTGTTACGACCTGGTTATTCGCAGAATTCCAAGTCCCCGCGATTCTTGAACCCCTACTACACTAAAAAACTACTGCATCCTCCAGCTCCTCTCTACCCGCATAGGAGGGCGCCCACTACATACCATATCCTGCCAGCAAGAACACGGACATGTAATGTACCTTTTGGTTTTTACCTCTACTGGGCATAAGTAGCAGACCGAAGGCCAAAATTACAGTCTACGAGCAAGACCTTTATTGTGGCAGCCTGGCTTGGCCAAGATTATCATCGAGTCAGAGTTCGGAATCCGTCTCAAGCTCCTGTCTTGTGCCACTTATAAGCCACAGTCCCCTGTCAGGTTGGCGATTGAAGCCCAAAAACCAGCACTGCCACGAGAAGTTCGTCACCAAAAGCAAGCCGGCGTAGGTACTAAAGCTTGACCCGGGCGCACCTAACCCACCTGCGCACGCACTCATCGCCCTTTAAGTGCTCGCTCCCGACTCACAAACATGCTTACCTAGCCTGTCCTATGACATATCTCGTTCGACCTGATAGCCGGATTTCTGCGTCGCCGAACAATCTGCATATTTTCCACCACAAAGTTAACTATTATTGTGATCTGCCCAAAGGGCGCTGCTTTTCGCGAAACCGTCAGACTCTGCTGGTTCTCCTAGACGACGCAAACACGATATACCCCGCCATACATCATCATTTTTCGAGCCCGCCTCCTGCCTAGCCCCCTCGTCCGCCACTACCAGAACGCAGAGATGAGCTTCAGAGGATTTTCCAAGAGCGTGACTCGGGTGAGTGGCATTTCCTGCGCGATGCGCCAGCTGGGGATACTGAGACGCTGACCTGGTACATTTCTCTTCCAGGCGCCGCAACAATTCAAGGCCAAGTTCAACCTCGGTGAACACACCAAAGACGCTGTCTACATCGATGCCGAGCGAAGATTTGTAGAACTCGAGACCGAGACCAAGCGCCTCCACGATGAGTCGAAAAAGTACTTTGAGGCCATCAATGGCATGATCACCCACCAGATCGAGTTCAGCCAAGCCATGTGCGAGATCTACAAGCCCATTTCGGGCCGCATGTCGGATCCCGACTCTCTCGTGGTACACGGAAATCCCGAGGGCATTCGCGCATGTGAGGAATACGAGAACGTGGTCAAGGATCTGGGTGAATCGCTCAAGCCCGAGCTCGAGATGATTGACTCGAGGATTATTGGTCCTGCGAATGAACTGCTCGACGTCATCAAGGCGATCAGGAAGACGGCACTGAAGCGCGACCACAAACAGCTGGACTTCGATCGGCACCGAGCAACACTCAAGAAGCTGCAGGACAAGAAGGAGAAGACGGCCAAAGACGAGAAGGCCATTTGGAAGGCCGAGGGCGAGGTGGAAAATGCGACACAAGAGTTCAACTACTTCAACGATCTCCTCAAGGACGAGCTGCCCAAACTTTTCAGGCTGGAGCGCGAGTTTATTCAACCCCTGTTTCAGTCCTTCTACTACATGCAGCTCAACATTTTCTACACAATGCACGAGAAGATGCAGCACTGCGACATTGGATATTTCGACCTGACTCTGGAACTGGAGGAAGCATTCAACCAAAAACGAGGCGACATCCAAGAGCAGGCCGAGAAACTGTCCATTGTAAAATTCAAGACGACTGGCCAACGGAGACCGCCCAAGTATGGCAAGCCTGCAGCTCTTACGGGTGCAAGCCGGCCTGCCATCACTGCAGGCCCTTCGTCTGAAGCCGCCGCCACACCTCAGATTACCTACGGCCAAGACGCAGAGGCAGATCAAGCTTCTGCTTCCGCTCCTCCTCCATACTCCGCCACCACAAAGCCAGGTTTCGCGTCTCCGGCATCTCCACCGCTCAAGAGCCCCATTTCTCCAGGTTTGGCAGCAGCAGCTGCTGCGAAGTCGAAACCACCTCCGCCAAAGCCCAAGCCAAGCCGTCTCAGTGCTGCACCGGCTGGCGCAGAGACCGTGACGGCGCTCTATGATTACTCGGCGCAAGCAGAGGGAGATCTTAGTTTCAGGGCCGGTGACCTGATCACCATTATCCAGAGAACGAACAACGAAAACGAGTGGTGGACAGGAAAAGTAAATGGCAAGCAAGGCCAGTTTCCAGGTGAGGCACATCAGTATCGGATCATCTCGTAAGCAAACATCTAACAAGACCCTAGGAAATTATGTCAAGCTTGGTTAGAAGCCAAAGCCTCCAGCACCACGCCGTTCTCGAATTTAGATTCCGTTCTACAATTTAATACCAAACATCTCTCGTAGACCATGAATAGACACACACATTCGAGCTAGGGTCAGCATAAGCATGTGTTTTCGACTGCGCAGGGTATAAAGCAGAATCATGGGAATGTACTACAAAGGGACGGTTAATGTCTTGATCACCGTCAGATGGACGGAAACTCACAATCCGACTCTGATCAGCTAAAGTTGCCTGAATTTGTCAATACCCTGTCCAAAAAAAAAATGAAAAGATGTTGTATACCCACAAGCCGTATTCGAGATGATTCAAACAAAGAAGAATGGAACTTACGTGAGTGACTTCATTGGGTTCCGTAATGGAGTTGAAGGCATCTCGAGAAAAGGATAAAACAAGTAACAATACAAATCAGATGCTTTGTGCTAACAGACGAAGCCGAGAGTGCTACCTCTACTACTTATCAGTTTGGGACAAGTTTTGCATAAATTCAAGGAAATACATACTGGTGATCTGGAGAGGCAGTGCACAACGACGAAAGACCTTGGAAGAAATCCATGATATTTCTGAACGAGTGGTAAGTGTCACACACTGATAGCTCTCCTCATGATGATAAAGTCCCCAGGATCAACAACAAGTAACACAATCCTGAATTCTCTGAAGTTCACCGATGCCTATTTCATCTGCTCTCACCAGTCATTCCCATATCATCCCCCGCATCAGCCGGGGCGAAGCATTGCTTGATCAAACCCGTTCTATACTTCCCTATTCTCGTATATCCCAGAATTCCCCATTGATCGAGATAGTCGAACTCGCCGGTGGTAGGCATCTAGAACCATGGGGCAGGGTTATGGTGATGATATTGCAGCCCTAGTAGGCTTTCCATCTGCTGGGTCTGGGTGGAAAGTAGGAGGGAAGTAGAAGGGCTCACATCATATTGGCAGCGGCTGATTCCTTCTCCGAAGAGCGCACGATGACCAATTCCGTGATTCCTTTCGGTCGCAGTGGCTTCCGCAGACAGGATGGCATCCGACGAGCTCAAGGACAGCTTCCGCCGTGGGGGCAGTCTCCCTGGATCCGGGAATTTCGCCGATGACGGGGAAACGTTGGGGAGTGGTGATAGCGGGGCCAGAAGCTGTAGTTACAGTTGGTCGTGGAAAAATCATCTCGATCGCCAGCGATCCTACGTTGACGCTCCGGGTATTTTCCTTCTATACCGATGCGCCAGTGCTCGATGTTTGCTCTTCCTGAATCCTGCAGCAGTGCTCTGACGGCCAAGTAAGAGAACAGTATTCAAAGCACCAGTCTTTGGGTCGGTGAGAAGATGACCTGATCTCGTACACTCCGCTCCGTGTCGGCTTGATGGTGCCGGGTCGTTTTCCAGAACACTGCACGCGTGAATGTAGATGCATTCTGAAGGTCTGAACTCAGTAGGCGTCACGATGAAGAAGTAGAGGGGCATTTAACTTGATTGCACTGACGCCTAGATATCATGAAGCTCTGTAATATTTCTATTCAGGTAGTGCCGGGTCATAATGCGTGATACATGTTTTCAACAATATCATGGAGTGGAAACAGTTCGGATAAAGACACAGGCGTACTGCATGCCAGAGATTGACAATAATTCAACGAAGGTATCCGTACACTGTTAGGTCTGCAGGACTGGAATCAACGGGAAGTATTTGAGCGTTTCACCGGAGAATTAGTAGGTATACATAGAATAGTCCAGACTTTTATTGTTCTGAAATAGAAACTTGTAGATGTACCGATTCCATAACTGTGCCGCCCTCTGCTTAGATGTGACTTTACCTGAGTATTACCTTCGAGGCTACCTTAGTTGTTTGGGATATATATTCATGCATGATGATGATCAATATCACATAATTGTCAATACAGAGCAGTTCACTTGAATAGAGTCGAAGGTCGTTATGATCCGTGATTGACGAACGGGTATTCGAGCTCGAGTGCTTGGCAGCAGTTGAAGATGGCATGAACTTGTCCAAGATAGGACTAGGGCAGCGCATAAAGCCGTTCTCCCGCTCCCCATTGTTCTGCAGTTCAACGTCAAGAACAAATGATAGGTGCAGCACGGGACAGGGAGTGCTCAGTGGGCTATTAAACAGCCCGGGCGATTGGTCAGCTACCCCATACTGGGAACTCGAGGCCAGAACCCAGAACCTGGAACTTCCGCCGTCCGTCACAGAGCTGGCTCGAGCTTACCCTGTCGGGCATAACAACGGCATCAGCTGAAAGCTGGCTGTGCGCGCAGAAGGGGAGGAATCGCAGTTAAGGAAAGGTAGAAGGAAAAAAAACTTGTGGCCAGCGGTTGCCCAAAATCCCGCGTACCGATACCGATACCGTACCGTGACCGCCGTACCTAGCTGTGCTGTTTCCCTCGACCTCCCACCCCTGTCCTCGTCTTTGCGCGAGGGAAGCTCCCGCCCTCTCCGGTCTGTCATTGGCCAGAGCCCGTGACAACCTCCTGTTTACCTGTAACTCCAGTCCAACCTCAAGTCCATCCAACCGCCAACTTGCTCTCATCATTTTCTGCATCCAAGTTGACCGAATCCACTTGATTTTTGCATCACCCTGGTCGCAATTACTCGGCGACTCCAGCTGAGCCTTTGATTTGTCCATTCCCATTCTTTGTGCACCCAATTTCTCACACCATGGCCCCGGAGCTCCGTAAGCGCAAAGCTCCTCCGCCCGCTCCCGAGCCGGCCCCAAAGAAGACCTCAAAGGTCTCCAAGGCTGTTTCCAAGGCCAAGGAGGTCGTCACCGGCAAGCCTGCTGAGCCTGAGAAGGCCCCGGCTGCTGCCGCCGCCAAGACCGGCGCCCCAGCCGTGGGAGACGTCATCACCCTCGACGGCTTCGGCGGCGAGATCGAGACCAATGATGGCAAGAAGACTACCCTGAAGGCCCTCGTCGACGAGAGCAAGTCTGGAGTCGTCCTCTTCACCTACCCCAAGGCATCCACGCCCGGCTGTAAGCATAAACCGTCTCATTATCATGTTTCCGTACCTCGCGCATCATCATTGCTTGTAGTAGTAGTTGGAGGTCTGACTTGATATCTCAAGGCACCACTCAGGCGTGCCTCTTCCGCGACAGCTACGAACCACTTACCGCTGGCGGCCTCGCCATCTATGGCTTGTCCAAGGATTCCCCCAAGGCCAATACCACCTTTCAGACCAAGCAGAAGCTGCCTTACCCTCTCCTCTGCGACCCCAGTGCGACATTGATCGGCGCAATTGGTCTCAAGAAGGCCCCGAGTGGCACAACCCGCGGCGTTTTCGCCGTCGACAAGAGTGGCAAGGTCTTGCTCTCCGAGCCTGGTGGCCCTGCTGCTACAGTGAACGCTGTCAAGGCTCTTGTGGAGGGCAGCGATGGAGGCGAGGCCAAGGAGGAGCCCGCCGCTGACAAGGTTGAAGAGGAGAAGCCCGCCGCTGTCGAGGCCACTGCTAATAAGCCTGCCGAGTCGGCCCCGGCTGAAGCTTCGGCCGCAACTACCAACGGAGACACGATTACCGAAAAGGCACCGGAAGAGGCAGTCAAGGAGCCGGTTGACGCTTGATTGAGTTGCTTCCCCTTGAACCACAATATGGATATGGGAGATTGTGGTTGAGGCACCCACCTAAGTGTAAATTGTCGTACCATGCATCGTCAATACTCCATTGTAGCCGTACCGTGAAAGTCACGGATGGAATCCGTCAAACTGTTTGTAGATGGAATCCTCGAACGTGGGTGCCGGTGCGCATTCGACTTGCAGCTTGAGAATAGGAAGACGCTCCACATATTAGTGAGACATGCACCTCGGTTCCTCTACAACGTGGACCAAAGAGTATCATGAAGACTACATGAATTAAATGGCACTCCTGGATACTGGCATTGGTCAGTGACTGAAATGTGCTGAGCGACCCGATCAATAAACTCGACTGCCTGTAGAGTGGACCCGCCTTCTCACAAAAACCGACCAGCTCATTCGATGCGAGGTGAAATCCGGCCCACCTAGCCAGAACCAATCAAGACTTCCTTATTACAGCGCACGGGCCTCCCTTGAATCTCAACCCGTCATTTCGACGCCTCCAAACCAAACAGCCGACGGCCAGTGTGAAAGAGCTCAATAGAAATTCACATCTCTGCCATTGAGTCACCCATCCGTCACAATGGCCTCCAAGTTGACTCCTCTGCTCTTCAGAACCGCCGCCCGGTCGGCCGCCAGCGCCCCGCGATCCCAGATCCGCGCCTTCACAGCTGCGAGCGCCAGGAGGAGCGACACTCTCTCGGTCGTAAGTCAGCACCAATCACCTGCCCTACGAGCTTTCCGGGCGCAATCAAGATGTCGGACGCACTGGAATTGCTGGAGTTTGCCCATCGCAAGACGAAATACCGCGCTGCCACAGATCTGGGGGCAGTTCCATCCCGGCTGAGGCACTGCGGCATCAATTGGCCTTGGAAGAACATATGGCTAATTCATTCTGCGCTCTACAGCACCGCAACACTCCCGACAACAACCCGGACATTCCCTTCAAGTTCACTCCCCAGAATGAGGCCATCATCGCCGAGATCATCAAGCGGTATCCCCCGCAGTACAAGAGGGCGGCCGTCATGCCCGTGCTCGACCTCGGACAGCGACAGCACGGTTTCACCTCCATCAGCGTCATGAACGAGACTGCCCGCCTCCTCGAGATGCCCCCGTCCCGTGTCTACGAGGTCGCTTCCTTCTACACCATGTACAACCGGACACCGGTTGGCAAGTTCCACGTCCAGGCTTGCACGACTGTGAGTAGCTCCTCGTATTCCACGGCCCTTCGGTGGCAACACTATACGGCTAGCTTTTCGCGCAGCCCTGTGACAAACCAGGAGGACAAAGTTCCCGAGTCAAGTTGCTGTTAGGAAACGAGTCTAACGATCAATAAACAGACACCCTGCCAACTGGGAGGCTGCGGCAGCGACGCCATTGTCAAGACGATCAAGGAGGAGCTCGGCATCAAGCAGGGCGAGACGACCAAGGACGGCCTCTTCACCTTTATCGAGGTTGAGTGCCTGGGCGCCTGCGTCAACGCGCCCATGGTCCAGATCAACGACGACTTCTACGAGGACCTGACCCCCGAGACGACCAGGACCCTCATCAGAGCCCTCAAGGAGGCCGGCACCTCGTCGACCGCCGCCTCCAAGGTCCCTGCCCCCGGACCCCTGAGCGGCAGACAGACTTGCGAGAACAGCCAAGGACAGACCAACCTGCACGCTGAGCCCTGGGGCATCGAGACTACCCGAGCGGACTTGTAAATCAGGGAAGGGAGAATGCAAAGTTGGGAGTCGACAGCTGTATCTTGACATGAAGCGACAAACAATCTCGAACGCCCCATGGCCGACGTGTGTCACTATAGAGCCGGTTTCAGCCTCAGGTCATGGGATCACAGAAGGAGTTCTCAGTTCGAGATTTTTGTGAAGAGGGAGCAACTTTAGAGGATTGGGAACTTGTACATAAGAAAGAGTAAAATGCTTTGTATCCACTGCCACAGACCAAATGCTTGCGCCTGATACCATGCCTGCATGTTGTGATGTTTGGTATTCCGCCGTTTCCATAAGCGGCATCTAAGTACGACGGACATTCGAAGGTAGCATATAACTAACGATCTCTGATTCCACCTGATATTGGCTCTAGGACGATCAATCACGAAGTTTTGTGGCTCTTCCTGGCATAATATCAACGTGGCAAAGCGCTTGAAAATCATCTTATGAGCATGCCTATATGAAACCAGGGCCCAGTCGACTCGCTGTCGTGGGCCCTTTGGTACATGAACCTAGTTCATTTTTACAAGAATATCCAGATCCTCTGGTCTTTTTAGATGTCAAAACATACTTTTTTTCCTCTGAGACTGCTCCTGATGTCTCACCCCGTCCACGCCTTGGCCTCGCCGAGCCTGAAGATCCACGCGTCGCCCAGCCTCTGGTTGCTCTCGTCGACGCCGCCCAGGAGCACCACGCCCGTCTCGTCCTGGTCGCCCAGGGCGGCGCTGGCGAACCAGCCCCGGGCCCCGGGCCCGCGGGCGTCGGCCGCGACGTCGTCGTCGTAGGCCTCGAGGGCGAGCCGCGACCACTTGCCCTCGCCCGTCTTGCGGCCCGTGGCCTGCAGGAAGGCGTCCTTGAAGCTCGCGGCCGTCATGCCGACGGGCGGGACCTGGAACGCCCAGGCGTCGGACCAGAACTGGCCCGCCGCCTCGTGGCCGCCGCCCGAGGGCGCCTGCTCGCCCAGCAGCAGGACGAGGTACTCGCGGCCGCCGCCGCCCATGACCAGGTGCATGCCGCTGACGGACCGGGCGCCCGGCCACTCATCGGCGACCAGGGTGCCCTTCTCGCCCTGCGTCTGCGGCGCGGCCGGCGTCAGCGTGACCCAGCCGCCCTTGGCGCAGAGGCCCACCTCGCCCTTGCTGGCGGTGTCGTCGAACGTCTCGACGCCGAGCTCCAGCACGTCCAGCTGCCCGCCGATCTCGGCCTCGCCGTCGAACCCGCCGAAGCGGTAGAGGCGGCTCTTGGCGATGGCGAGGGCGGCGCCGCCCCGCGGCCGGCCGGGGGCCGGGGGCAGCTCCTTCCACGTCCGGCTGCGCACGTCAAACGCCCAGAGGTCGTTGGCCCGGGACCCGTCCTGGAGGCAGCCGCCGTGCACGAGGAAGGTGCCGAAGCCGGCGTCCTCCTCGTCGCTGGCGTGGGCGGCCACGTTGCCGACGACGGGCCGCTGCGGGATGCCGGCCTCGGCGCTGTCGCCCTCGGCCCACTCCTTCCAGGACTCGGCGCGGCGCCTCTGCTGCCGGCCCTGGCCCTGGTGGCCCCGGGAGGCGAAGAAGTCGCGGGGCTTGTCCGTGGCCACGGCGGAAAAGTAGGACCGCGCGGGCGCCGAGGGGCTCTCGCGGTTCGGGTCCAGGTACGACCACGTGTTGGTCTTGGTCTCGAAGACCCAGACGCGGCCCTTCTCGTCGAGCGTCTCGGCCGCGGCGCTGCGCCCGCCGAACAGGAAGATGCGGCTGCCGATCACGGCCGTCGCGTGGCCGACCCGGGGCGAGGGGACCTCGGCGCCGACGAGTTCGGGCGACTTGCCCTTGTCCTCCGCGGGGCGCGGGGAGGCGAGCGGGACGTCCGTCAGGGGCTCGGCTCCCTCCTCGGCGATGGTGGCGGCGGCCTCGGACGGCGCGGACCTGGCCGACGGCTTGGCCTTGACGGCGAAGTAGTCGGCGGGGGCGCCGCTGGACGGCAGCGTGATGACGTGCATGTCGTTGTCGACAGGCTGCCGCGGCTCGAGCTCGCCGCCGAAGATGTAGGCGGAGCCGCCCACGACGTTGAGGGAGTGCGACGACCGGGGCAGCGGCGGCAGCGCGACGTGCTGCCAGGTCGCCTTCATGGAGGAGTCGGAGCCGCTGAACTTGGGCAGGTTCGGCATGTTTGGCATATTCGGCATGTTGGGCATGTTGATGTTTGGCATCTTGGGCATCGTCGGCAGGTTCCAGGAGGTGTTCTTCGCGTCCTCCATGAGATCCGTCGTGCGGCGCTTGAGCTTCCCGAATGTCTCCATGCTGGCTTTGGTGTGTAGATTTCAGCTGGCTTGGTTTTTCCTCAGTTTCCAGCCGGAAGACAAACAGAATATACTGCTCTAGGTGCTTGTTTTGAGCTGGCGTAGATTTATGGTTCTGTAAACAGCAGTTCCTCGTCGCTTGATCGTGTCGACGTCTTACAGGGAGTGACGTAAGATCACGAAGAGGGGATGATCGCCTGTTTATACGAAGCTCGGGTTCAAGGGCGTTAAGCTGGAAGAAAGTCCCCAGGGTGTCTTGTTGGATCGACTTCCGAGCACGGTACACAAAAGATCGTATTCCTCGTATAAGCCAATGACGCAGCACTTTGTACAGAAGATTGGAATTGAATACCGTTTCACAAGACCCCCAAGCTAGAGAGGTTCCTTGCTGCAACGACCTCATCATGGCTGAGCTTAGGCGGGGTCCTTGTCTGCGGGGATCATTGCTTCCCTAGCTTGCTAGCGGGCGCCAATTTGGTGTTCAACTCCACTACAATCCGCTCTAAGAGGGTGCTATATTTGGAGCTCGCGGGGGGCTATGGAGGTGGAATGTGGTGTACAATTCCCAGTTGGAGCATGGTGATTTGTTTAGATCATGGTGAACACGCAATCGCAAATCCTCTTCTTGCGTCGACCATGTAATCGAACGTATAAGCACACCGGAAAGTATAACAATTTGCGAGTATTGACCATTCCATAAGCGTAACTTCGTATATTTTGGTATGGTCTGCACGGATACATGCAGCAGTCCTTAATTGGTTGTTTAGTCCCTAGGTACGGTAGTTTATCATACATGTCGTTTCATTTCCAGTCCCGACGATGCCGCCAGTGGATCTTTGTCCCTTGAGGTATCTACAAGGCCTTCTTCTCGTCGGCCGACTCCGCCGGACTTCTCTGAGGCGCCAGCTCCTCGTGCTCCTCATTGTCGTGGTGGTACAGAGGCTCCAACTTGGCGTTTCGCTGGAAGAAGACCCAGCGCTTAAACCACCAGGGCAGGGCTTTGGTGACCTGGTAGGACGCAAACTTTCTGATGGGCACGGCGAAGATGTAGTCGAGCTCTTCTAGCGTCCGTTGCTGGAGGGAGACGACACGCGTTAGCTTTGTCCAAACACCATAAAAGAAGGCCTCGGTGAGTACGGCTTACCTTGGTCTCTGGAACCAGGAAGAAGATCATGACGAAAGCCACCGCGTTAAAGGCGGCATAACAACCAAACGCGCCCGCCGTTCCTGCTCGCTCCAGCAAGAATGGGAAAGTCATTCCGAGGACGGCAGCCCAGAACAAACAGGTGGCCACGGCGAAGCCCATGCCGACCTCGCGATGGGACAGAGGGTATACTTCAGCCGAGTAGGTGAAGGGAACGGGACCCTCGCCGGGTGAGTAGAAAGCAGCAAACATGAAGACAAACAGCGCGACGAGCGCTGTTCTGGCGGTGTTGGCCTCTCCGTTGGCGTTCTCCATGGGCATGAGAGTACACAATCCGGCAGCGAGCAGTGTCCAGGTCTAGGTAATATCAAGTCAGTACACGGATTTGACCCCAGGGAGTAAAAGACTGCGTCAACTAACCATTTGCGGGAACGTGAACAGCAGCAATGTCCTGCGGCCGAACTGGTGGTTGTTAGCATGCAAGTCAGCGGTAGATGGTCGCACTCTCAACTAACCGTATCGATGGTCCAGAAAGCCGGAAAGGCAAAGACAAAGTTGACAAGACCGAATCCAAACGAGCAGATCAGCGACCGGAAGTCGTCATAGCCGGCCTCCTTGAAGATGGTGGTCGAGTAAAAGGCAATGATGTTGATACCGCACATTTGCTGCGCAATCATGACGGTGAAGGCCGCGATATTGGCCCTACGCACACGTGGGATTGTGAAGAGCTGGACGAAGCGCTTGGCATAGGTGCTGCCTCTTGTAAGCTGCATCTCGATCGAGAGCTGCGCGTGAATGTAGTAGATATCGCGGGCGACCTGGATGCGGTTGTTCCGCAGCACGACCAGCGACTTCCATGCCTGGACATATCGATTCTTCTTCATCAGCCACCGGGGCGACTCGGGGCAGAGGTAGATCAAGCATAGCAGAGGAACGGCGGGGATGAAAGGGGCGCCGAGCATCAGTCGCCAATTGAGAGGTGAATAGAAGACGGCGAGGTTGATGGCTGTTCCGAGCAGAATACCGAATGCAGTCCACATTTCTGAACAGGAATTAGCACATTCAAACAAGGGGAGCGGCTGTTAGACAAAACGTACGCCAAGACATGACGAGAGCACCTCTCACGGAGGCTGGAGCATTTTCAGCGGCGTAGATAGGAACTGTTCCATGGTGTCAGCTCATAATAATATTATCAAATAATCTTAGTAGAGAACACCCACCAGTCGAGGCTTTGACTCCCATTCCAATACCCATGAGCAGACGACAGGCCAATTGTTGTTCCCAGTTGTGACAGAAGGCGGAACCGATGACAGGCCAGATACAGAAGTGAGCCGAGAAGAAGATGACACCACGGCGGCCGAACCAGTTGTTGATGGGATCCGACAGCCAGCAACCGATAAAGGCACTTCCGATGTAAGGACCAGCATTGACGACACCGAGAATCTGTTGGGTACAGCCGCATTAGCCCCATGTCCTAGAACTGACAATAAAGCATGGGACAACTTACAAGTCGCGATCGAGCATCATCACCATCAATGCCGTATTCCGCGGGGAAGAAGATGTTGGCGCCATTGGAGCCCGTCTGATCCCAGCCCTGGACGGCGGCACCGATGGAGCAGGTCGCGATGGTTAAGAATAGCTTCCACGGCATATTCCACTTGTGATGGATCTCGTTGTATAGTGCGAGCTTCTCGTCCTCTTCGAGGGCCTCGGGTCCGTCGATGTTCTCGTAGTTGGAGGGATCCTGTGCTACGAGTGCTCCCTTGCGAAGCAGAGGAATGTGCTCCTCGAGTCCCTTCTCGTGAGCAAAGGCCTCGACATCTCTCACTGCAAAAGAACAGATAGTCAGCAATGGGTTATCGGAGTGATCTCCTGGAGTTAAAGGCAATCATTGTAGGGTAGAATGGGGAAGCATGGAATCACATACTCAGCTGGTCTCGCGGGATGCCCTTGAGAGGGTTCTTGATCCTAGACAGATATGTTAGTTGCGTTTCATAGTTGGCGTCAGTTTGTCCTGATTGCAAGAGAAACAACTTACTTGGCTTCCAAGTTTCTCGCGAGATCGACATGGTCAGCAGCAGCGACGCCAGTCTCGAGATGGTCGACAGCTCCAGTCGCACGACTTCTGGAAAGATGACAAATGTTAAGCTAGTATTCACTATGCCCAAGATACAATGAAATAACTCACTGCTGGGCCGTAATGACCTCAGTCTTCTCGGCGTCCGCCATATTTAACTGAGCTGATGACACAAAACAGTTGTGACAATATTGTATTCAGAGCAGGAAGGAAAAGATGCTGCCAGGAGGCTTGTCCAATATTGATCCTCCTTATGGAACAATTTGGTGGAGCAATCCCGATCAGTAAAGTCGGCACAGGAATATGGAAACGAGTATGACTTTCAAGTGGGAGGGAACGTCGGGCTTTTATGTCACTTTGCGAGGTGACACCGTCCTGCATCTCCCGCCAAGGACAGTCATCGAACGGGACCGCATTTTGCCCATGGGGAAGCCTTCCCCAGAATCCAAGGAGGGCGGGCCCGGCATGGTCTGCTCAATCCCTCCTCGGCGTCTGCGTCGACGCCACTTGGCAACCTCAATTATGACTAGATAGCCATCCAAGCTTCCTTGTCCCAGATGGCGTTGATCAAATCATCCTAGTTCAAGAGAGGTAGCGCGAATGGCCAATGTCCCCGTCGCCAAGTCACGAAGTTCGTCTTGGCCAGTCTTGGAAATGGACAGCGTCGAATGTTATCCCGCAGTCTCCACCTGGTTGTCAGGCTTGGCCTAGAATTGTCACAAGGCAGGATTCGCTTTTCCATGAAGTCTAAGAACTTGGAACAACATCAAATTGAGGCTGTATTGCTTGATTGTGTACGAGTTGTGTGACATTGACGAGGCTCATCGAAAGATTCTGTGCGAGGCATGGTGTTGCATCGGCGGTTTGGTAAGCGGCCATTCAGCTTTCACTGCGGCTCTGCAGGACTTCTTCTGTTGCATTGGCGAGCACTTGACGTTTGGAAAATATTATGTCTCAGTCTGCTCACACGTGCTCGCAGCCTTTCCCCAGACGAATATCCCCGGGCTAACGCGGAGTCGCAATCTGGAGAATATGTGGGTGCGGAGGATGCGATCCTTCACGCCGCGCTACCGACGTTGATTAGGATGCTTGCATCCTCACTACGAGGCAAGATCATGCCTCGTGTATTTTGAACTCCACACCCAAAATCCCGGCGACAGTTGGGTTGACCTTGACTTTTGGTTGCCCGCCCAGAAATGCCGAGATGCTCGAGTTGCTGATAGCGTCTTGGGCGTCACAAACCAAGACTCTGGGCGGCCCCGCAAATAACGTCATATCAGATCGAACGAGAGCACAAGAGCCGCCTGTTTCATGGGTTCAGAACCCGGGCGAGGAAACACTTCGGCACAGTTGTGCTGTCGGTCTGTTCAATGCTGGGATGGACGTCGTTGGTGTTTAGCGGTGTCGGTTGTCGCAATAACCACACCGAGCTAGTAAGCTCTCGAGGAGTACCGACAGTTCGGGTCAGAATAGGTTCTACCACAAGCCGGAAGTCGTACGTGTATGGCTGCATTGGAACGCGTCTATTTCCATATCTGTCGGCCTGCAAGTCGAGGTCCAAGATCTGGTCTTGCGAGTCAATGATACGCGACCACGCCATGTGCCATTGTGTGTTGTCACAAAATTGCCTCTATTCTGAATCATTTTGAAATATCATGGAACAGACGTGCTGGCCTGAGCAAGTGTCCCAGCTGAAGGAGTCAACCCCCCATGCGTGCACCAGTAGTGGAGCGCGCGATAGTACAGCACAGCGGTGCTTTAAGATCTGGGCCAGCACCTATAGTCTGGGGAAATAATGGGTCCATCATATTGCGAACGTTGACTAATAAAAGCCACCTCAATTATAGTCATTGGTTTCACTCGGGCTGGGCTTTACTATCATGAGTAGAGGAATATTGCAGCGAAAAGCGTGTTTGGGAAGAATCATGCGCAGACTGGCTCTCGGTAGGTAAGTACAGAGTATTATGGATATCTGAGTACAACTCTAGATCTAATTCGTATCCTGCTAGAGCATTGCATGCTGTAGGTGATGAATAATGACCCAAACAATCGTTCTTATGGAGCAGAAGGCGTTTTCCATTGTTGCCAAGCGATCCAAGTCTGAAATACGGAAACCACCAAAGTCATCAAGCCCAGAAGAATGGCGACAGAAATACCAAAGACAGTAGCCATCATGACGTGCCTCTCTCTACTCCTCCTCTCAAGCCACTTCTCCAACAAGCCTCGTGGTGTTGGATCGCTCAGTTCGGCATAGAGATCCATCAGGCGAGGTCGTAACCATTGGTACGAGATGTCTTTCTCGTTCTCGAGCCCATAGTCTGAAGCATTATAATGGAGGCATTCGGCGTCGAAAGACCCCTCTTCCACAAGAGAGCGTACGTATGCTTGCGACTTGGGGTCTGACGGAAAGAGAATATCCTGGACGGAATGGATAATTTCTAGGGCCAGTTGACGGGGCAATGGGCTTCTGTGACACCTTAGCAAATTGAAATCAACGGGATGAATATATTTCGTCCTTACACGTGACTTTTGGTACCGGGAACCGTGGCAGGGAGAACGCTGGTGTGTAGGTGCTCTTTGAGAAACGCGAACTGATGGAAGACCTTGACAACCCCCTTGGTCCTATCCAGCGCCAGATGCTCAGCAAGATTATCTGTCGGCAATAGGTTCAGGGCCCCAATCTTCTTGAATTTCCTTGCGCTCATCAATGGCAGAATCTCGTCCCATGTCTTGCTAGACTCTAGGTTACATGGTGGTGGCGCGACTGCCTCCCGGCCACGTTGACTGCTATTGAATGCTGACATGATATAGTCCGAGACCGACGAGCGATCAGCCAACTTTCCGAATAATGGGAACGAGGATCTTGACACTGAGATAGGTATGTGGGTTTCTGCCATGAATACGACCTGGACCGCAAGGGCCAATGCTCGAGACTGGTCTGTTATGGGTGGTAGACTGGCCGCATCTCGTTACTCAAACAAAGTATGCATTAGTTGTGAGAGGGCCAATTGGGGACAATCTCCCAAGACTTTGGCAATATTGCAAACGTCTTCATGGCTGCGAAGCGCAGGAGAACCTTCCAGGAAGTCTGGCACATAAGCTCTGGTCAAGCTCCTATAGAAGTCGAAGAAGCCTTTGAGTCTTCCGAAACGATGCCACGGACAAGTGTCTCTGCCGATGCAAGGTTGCAGGATACTGCAGTATGAGCAATCTTGCCATCTCCAAAGAGTTTTGCAAAGCTCCACCAGATCCTGATCTGTGGCTGGCTGCAGTGGTCGCGGAGGGAGCATTGGCATAGCAAGACTCATATTGAAATTGCTCAATGGCACCGATAAGGCGATGAAGATATTCCCATCATGATATGGAGAATACCTACCTAGGTAAACACTGCCCCCCCTCCCCCAAAGTTCCTGGCCCCAATACTGTTTGAGAATCAATGTGACATTGGGGCGACCCCGAAACGCAATGCGACTGAGAGTGCAGCTCACGTGGGGTGGATATGTCAAGACTCAGCCGAGCACAGCCTGATTCCATACCCAAGTCCTGGTTTCTGGCCAGCACTTTCACATTGCCATGCTTGACACCCCAACAGTCTACCAAGGAACGCATACGGGTGAAAGACCTCAGATGCGACTTCCGTGGTTCAAGCGTCCGAGAAAGGGTGGGAGCTCTCAGACATTCCAGGAGTTGATCGACTCCAGCCTTGGAAAACAGGGCAGTCTGAATGGCGCGCCATCATCCCAACAAGATGGCTCGCAAAAGGAAAGACACAGAAATACCAAGTCCGACTGTGAACCGGATCCAGATCATCAAAGATCGAATGATACGAATATACCGTCCTCAAATTACGACATGGTACCCCCACCCCCAGCTCCTCCCAAGCTCAAAAGATTCCAAAAGGCCGCATCGACCCATGAAATGAGAAGGTACTCAGACCTAAAGAATCGACTTGAAAGCCCACTGCTGGAGTACATGTACAAACACAAGGGTGAAAAACAACACCGGCTCGGCCAAGTTGCCCTTCGACCGGTAGTGCTCGGGACGACTCTCGACGATGCGAAGCTGTGGATGGTGATATTATGTGACAAGAACTTGGAGAGTCGGGCCATGAGATTTCTCAAACAACAATGGGTTTACGATCTTTGCAATATGTCTGGCCATAACCAGACAAACATCGAAATACTCGTTGCTGGATCTATTTGGCCGGTGTTCAGAATCGTCGCTCAGCTGCCCTTGAAACCCGACGATGCTCGAAAGAATGACTGGACGTTTTGCGGCGTACCTATGTGCTTCTTTGATACCGACAGCCATTCGATCTGCATGGCGACTCTCGGAGGAGCCTTGCAAGTGTCGTTCAACGACGGCTCTTCGGCGTTAATGGGCATGACTTCTGGGCATGTCACTCAATCCTTTGGCGGCGGTGACAGCAATGACCATAGCGTGGACGACGGAGAAATCAATTTTGACTCAGAATCAGAACCAGAACCAGAACCAGAACCTTTGAATCGCCCCCATGTGCACAGTGGCATGACCGACACTTCACCGGCATCACTGGACTTCGCAGGTTTCAAGCCAGCAGGCCAGATACGAGCAAGTCTTTGAGAAGTCAGCAGTGCCAGGTTGCCTATCATTACGCCAGAGAACAAGGAAAATGGCGATATTTGCAAAAAGAAATTAATTTAAACAATAGTATAACAAATCACATTACGACTGGACTCTGGTACAATTGAATGACATGCCTTTGCCTGACCAACAGAGCCGGCCAACGGGCCACGGGAATCTTCTACAACTACCGATCAGGACGGAACTGGAACGAGCGTATGAGATATCAGTCATTGTTCTCAGTGCCGAGGCACCAAAACGTGGATACCTTTACACGATGCCCGCACGGCTACAGATGCATCCGGGTAATTCATTTATCAACACACACTTGATGAGGCTACGTGAGAACTATTGTGAGTTGGTATCTTGATGAAGCTGATATATTGATGCTCACATGTAATAGCCATCTCACTTGGCGACTCTGGGTCGTGGGTCATTGACGCAACTACCATGCACGTCTACGGACACCTTGTCGCAGCCGATATCTTTGGAGATGGATACGTCGTACCTCTATTAGACTCGCTAAACGACATCAAACGGTGTCTGAAAGCGAGAGAGGTTGTTCTAGCTTTCAAGGAACCTACTTGGAAGTCAGGCGCTGAAACCCTCAACACGGATCGCAACCTTCCATCTGATTTCACTGGCCAAAGTTCACGGTCTTTGGCTTCTACGAGGCCAAGCATTGAGGATGGTAATGAACAAGTCACGACGTACTCAATGGAATCCCCCGGCGACCGAATTGCGAGTGACCCTTTCCGAATACATGAGTCAGTTTGCTAACAAGTGTTTGACAGTCTCCACGAGGAGCAATGGATACGGACGCCTCGAGTCCAGATCAATTCAATGATCGACGGAGTTCGCAAGGTTCCACTCTGGTTGACTTTGAGGACAATGCAACTAGTAGAGGCCACACCATCCTGCCACTACAAGATACTGTTACCCATGGTGATCTGCTCTACGTCAACCCTCAAGGTACACAAATGAGGGTTGAGATAGTGGACGTTCAGGGCACAATAGACAAGGGATTTTTCCTTTCCGAGGGCGAGTGGACATGCTACAGACGCAACTACTTTTCCTGCATGTGCGCGTTCAGTCTCGACCCACCCAACGTCGAATCTTTACCTTTGCGATACATACCAAACGGATCTAGTTCTACTTACGATGTGTTCGCATTCGCGATGACCATCACCGCCGTGGTGGCAGACAGCGACGCGCACACCATCGAATTGGTTCAGAGCACACCTGAACGAGACAAAGGGCCAACTTTCCAACTCAAGAGAGTCAAACTGGCACCGAAGCAACCTCACGAGATGGCGCATAGTGAACAACATCCTGAAGATGATGCAAATTTCGCAACTGCCACGAGTCGCTTACCGTCAACGTTGGAGGCCCCTCCAACCGAACACACCTTCGGGAGAGTTCAGTTCAAGCAAGCTACCGCAAACAACGGCAAGCGACGAGCATCACAGCAATACTACCACCTAGTGATTGAGCTCCATGCGCATGTCGGTGAGCTTGGTCGTGGTAAAGCAGACCACTGGGTGACGGTGGCGCACAGAAAGTCTGCTAGGCTGGTTGTACGATTGAGGTCGCCGGGACACTACCAAACGGAGAGACGAATGTCGGCAGATATCCAGGAATCCAGCGGAGCCGATATCGATGTCCCCGAGCCTTCAAATGTACCGCATGATGAGTCGGCGTCGTCGAAAATTCAGAGTACAGTAGATGATCTTTAGGGTCTGAGTCGTCTTGTTGCATAGCATCCTTCTTTTCCCGGAATTTTTCCTCTTTTTGTTTTCCTTTCCCGTTTTAAGGTCTTTTCTTTCTGGTCTTTTTCTCTGGGTCTCAGTTGGTCTTTTTTTCATAGCCTTTTGTTTTCTGATCCTTATTTCTGGTCTATCCATGATATTCCTACAAGGACATATCATGCATACGTATGTTTAGGCTGAAGTTGTATGAGTCGTATCGGTTCTTCGTCTGTTGCCACATGTATACATAATGACGATGATGATTGACGTTGCCTTGCTCAAAGTCGACCGAGCAGTATTGTCTGTCATAGTCTTTTCTTCGTCCTATTCAAGCCTTGGCTGAGTCTCTTTCATATTGCAGTCGATAGGTGTTGAATCTTTCGTTCCATGTTCAAGGCGGCCTGACCAGGGCGTTGCTCGGTATCTTTGTTCAGCAGTGCGAAGTTGAAGCTGAGCTCTGTTGGGGATGATGTGTCGAAGACATGTGTCGAGCTCTCTTGAGGGTGCTGTGTTGAAGATATGTATTGAGCTTTCGAAGTGGTCCAGGAGTGTCTTGATGGGTGACAGTAAGATGGCAACAGTGTTGGAAACTCATGACGTGGCCTCTTCCATTGTGTTTGACCAAGTCATCTATTCTCCCTTATGTTTCATCATGATACCCATCTCAATATGTTGTGACCCAAAGAGATGGCATGATCTGTGCTTTCCTGTCGTAGGTAGGCCGTGGTTCGCTGATGGTCGTTAATCTCAGGTCTTGCTTGTACATGAAAAGTTTTGGCAGTGAAGGAACAACTTAGCTCATCTGGCGGGCAGGATGGTCTATTATATACAAAGACCTACCTCTGACACGCTGAAGTTAGTATGACTCCAAGATGACTGTTCATCAGTACGTACATACTATTTTGGAATATCTGGATGGCTTTCCTTGCATGAAGGGCTCACGCAATACCCAGCCCCGAAAACGATGATACCTTCTTTTCGGCCCCAGCCGCCACCGACGGCAAGATATACAAGTCTCAACCTGAATCATCCACTTCTGACCTACGAAGAAGCGACCGATACCATTAGGATTCATTTGGTAGGGACTCCCACGGTCGCAGACTTGAATAGTAGCAGCACAGCACCATCGCCAACCATGCTCTTTGCGACAAGTCGACCTTGCAAAGAAAGACCGTGCCACGAGGGGATCAATGGAGTAGATTCTTGCCTTGAGTATTCATAAGAAGGCGAAGAAAAACGCGACCTCGGGGCTGCCTCTTACTCTCGGCACTTGAGAATCGAAGGCGCCACTCGAACCTGCGGACACACGTTTGTGAGTGGCAGGTTGTGAGGCAAAAGGCAACATTTTGATTACTGCGTTCCACTCAGGAAGAGATTAAACCATTCCTTTCAGAGCTCCATAGCTGACTCTTAACTTCACGGACGTCCAGTAGTCATACTAGGCTATCTTTCACATTACCCCCAGAAGACTTTTGGCGCCATCGTCTGTAATGCACACCAAGGAGCTTCCCCGTTGCTCAGGCGTATGATCTTCGCAGGCATCATCTATTCAGGTATCAAACGACTCACTCGCTGATTCACTTAACGACTACAATCTAGTAGAATCATGGCTTGTTTCTACCAATGGAATGGTTTTTGAAATTGCAGCAGACATATTGATCATCTCTTCTTTGCACGAAGAACAGAGAGAGATCCAAAATGCGACCATGCCAATAAACTCGAGGTGAACCGAAATGCAAAAGTGATTTTCGGATATCCCCCAACTTCGCGTATGCCTAGAGGGCCTCGGACGTGCAATGAGTCAGGGCCATGCCTTTCCATCTCTTCTTTTGAATGTTCTTGTGGCTAATCAACACGGATGATCCCCAGAATGTCGGCGTACGCGGACGTAAAATCTCCGCGAACACCATGTAGGACGACGTCGACGGACCAAAACACGCAAGCAACGGTCGGTCATCGGCCTGCATTCTGGCGGCGCCGAGAGAGACTTCGACTTAAGAGCTTAGAGAGTGAAGTTGAAAATTCACCGCGATGCGGCAGCATTTCCGAATTAGTTGGTGCTATGTAGATATGTGCACAAACTTATGTCCATGTCCTCAATCTGATCCAACACGGGAGGCACAAGTCCATTTGTACCTGATGGCGGCAGAATCATCAACCCTTCTCAGTCTGTCAAAGCAGCACGGAACATCTCTGGCTGGTGACGAATCTTATGAACAGAGCCGCCACGGCAGAAATTTTGTAAACATTGGACGATCGCCAGCAAATTTCCCAAAACAGCAGCATGGTTTCGGGGCCACGGGAACAGTAAAACATTTGAAAAAGTCTAACTCTAATGTTCTTGAATTTAATTAGGAAAAAAGATTCATATAGTGCCAAGCAAAGAAACTGCAGTCCACGGGGCTTTCGGTACGGAGTATTCTATATATGCAATCTCTCAGCCCAGAAATCGTCGCTCTTATCTTGGCCTCGTGTGTACGTAAGCATCCTCCCAACGAGCTCGACCACCTTTTGACATTACATTGATAATTAATCATTCTCCATCTTTCGTCTGAAGCCTTCGCCAAAGTTCTCGCCAGTTTCATCAATGGGCTGTGGGTCAGCATGAAAACATGCGGACTTTGGGGGCCCGTTGGGGACTCCGATGAGGTCCGAGTCCCTACTACAGAACACTATTGGGATCCGTGACTTATATCGTCAGTGGTGAGCAAACATATTCTAGCTTATATTGGTCAATATTTGGATATCTGTGGGCTCATAACATAACATGCAGGTATGGCTGTGACAATATTGTCGCTACATCATACATCCTCGACTTGCACCTCACTACTTCACTCGAATGAGATGCGACAACGGACACGAGACTTGAACAAGTCGACCAGGATCAGCCGCAGCCGCTCGAATCGATCATGTCAATGAACATCTCATAATACCGACACCAACCAGCACGAGCAATGTCGCCCGAGCGCACATAGATCGACGACAACGCAATCATGTGGATGAGAATCATAAGTGTCATTGACGAAGACCTTTTCAGTAAGAGGGGGATGACCAGGGTTGCCCACGCCCACGACCGGATCAGAGATGCATGAAGTCCTCATCGAGAACTCCTCCCTACTGTCTCACCGAGCCACGATGGTTGAGATATTCGCCAGTTCTCAACTCAGCCAACGACTACTTGCCCTACATGCTCGCCTCCACCAATCAGACATGGAGTCGACAAAATCGCATGTAGTTACGAAAGCCACACCGACGTTGGTATATTGGGCGACATCGGCTCCGACCTCAAACTCACTTCAGCCCATGGAACTGCGACAACGTTCATGATGGCCAGAAGTTGCTTTTTCCATTCCCAAGCGACGCAAGCCCACCGTGGTGGCGCCATCGATCATGCACCCTCACCACCACCCACGTCGATATCAACGACGACGACGACACGAAAACCAGAGAAAGGTCATCGCGTCAGCGAACTGCTATATCCCCTCCACGAAAGCCGCGCCGGATACCTAGGCACAAAGGCAAGATCGGGACCGAGAAGGGTGGCACCAAGCAACGTGGAGACTTCCGCCGCCGTTGGGCTGACCGGTGCCACTTTAAAACATTTGTACCGAGGACTGGCTGGTGGTCACACCGCATCGTCCGCATGGCACACACTTGCCCGAGCGAAAAGGAAAGAAGAAACCAGACAGACTGACTTTTGAGAAATAGGCTGTACCGCGGCGGAGACGAGATCTGACGTGCATCCTTTTTTCGCACCGGAAACAGGAATGAAAAGGATCAGCGGGCCAAAGCTACACTTGGCCGTGCGCTCGCGCGTGTTGGTGTTAAAGTGTCAGCTTTCTTCCTTTCTTTTGCTCGACTAGAAACCCAGCAGGCCAAACTAGGGCGTAACCTCCCGGGACCGAGAGACGGACGCAAACCCAGCACTGGCGCTACCGGCGAGGCTCACTCATTCACACACTTTCGCTCTCTTATCTCTGGGGGGGCCTGGCGTTTTTGCTATACTCGCACATTTCACCTGCCGGTAGGTATGCAAGATCCGAGCATGCCGCTTTCGAGTCTTGTGTAGTGTAGAGTAATCAGTCCGAGTTACCTTCAGGTCTAGCTACGTTACAGGACCGACCGGAACGAGACGACGCGGACCTTGTTACAGGACGAACACCACCATCACCAGCAGCACAGTGCACCATGAGAGGAAATGGAGAACCCGGGGCGTTACAAAGGGCCAAGGCACTATACTATTTCACAAGTCGTACCTTTTTTCCTTAACCGTCCGATGATGCGCGCAATCTACTTCCGTCGCGGCGAGCTTTCGGATCGCCAAGGAAAAGTCACCGTGGTTGTCCCCGGTTATCTGGCTTTCACAAGACGACGACTAGAGAGAACAGGAGCGAAACCGAGCAAAGGCAGATGGAAACGGGTGAGTCGGAGCGAGAGAGTACTGGAATTCGCATCTCGAAGCATTTTGCATTMACAAACTCTCGAAATATCGACGCATCATCCAAGAGAAAGATGAGCAAGCACAACTTTGCGGCCCAGCCCTCAAAGGCAGCGCTGCACGCCTCCGTGGACGCATTCATTACTAAGAGCGCCCCCTTGCTGAATAAGTGACACGAACCAACAAGGTGGAGTGACAGGCAAGTATGTCGTTTGTTTCCAGAATGATCTTGTCACAGCGATGAGAGGCGCCTGTCGGGCGTATTGGGCGTGCGCCTGGCTTGCGTTTTGGCTTGACTTGGCTGAGGCTCTATCCAAGGCAAGCAGGCGACGATCTCTCGCTTCGGGTTGACGACCGAGCAAAAGACGAAATCCACTTTCTTTTCCAAGATAGATGCACATGTAGACAATATACAATTTGACTGAGGAACTTCTGCTGTTACTACTGTTCCAGGAGAAGGAAAACGAACTTCAACGCTCAAGTCTCATCATATGCACGCATTCTCACCTGAAGTTGTGTATATTGAAAATAAGCGGGGGCAGTTGCTAGAACGAGGGGACCAATGGCAAACCAGTGTCACGAAACATCGGATGATGAAAGACCTTTCGAAGAGAATTAGATTGCAAAGCGTTCGGGCAGAGCACATTTCGAAAGAGAGAGCCTCGTAATTCTATTTCGCTTGCTTGCACCGAATCTTTCCGCATCGGGCAACATTTCTTGGTCATCCAGCCGTTTTGTGTGAGAAAATTCAATGGTCGGTATTTCTAGGTTTCCTGGGGACTGGCTTGTCTGCAAGGAAGAAAAGAGGCGGCTCAGCAGAATGGAGAGCAAGCATTGTAGGGCTCGCTTGGCAACCTTGAAAAGGCGAGCAATTAAGGTTAAAATCAGCAGAGGCTGGATTCGGTCTAGAAGAGGCAAGGAGCTTGGTCATCAGCTTCCATGGGGCGTTGAGGCAGTCTTTGCTGCTTGCCAAGCAAGAAGAAGCTGCTGCTGCTGCTGCTGCTCGCTCGCTCTCGGCTCTTTAGAAGAGTAAAAGAAAAACGTCGAGGGCGTGGGTATGTCCCTACAATGATGGTAATTCTCCTATTGGCACGCCCGCGCTTCCGCGAACAAGAAAGCAAAAGCCTAACTAGCGGATGGTCGGCAATCAATTTTTAGCAGCGACCCTAGGATAAAATAAGCACTGTAAAATATGCAGTGACCGGCGACTAGCCGCAGGAGCGAGCTGCACGACTGAGCAGTCCATGCTGGGGCTGCCAAAGGGTCGGGCTTATCAAAAGCTGCCTGCATTATAGAGGTGTCATGGACGAAAACGAGAGAAAAGAAAATACTCAAGGTGAATGGCAGACTCCCTACCCACGTGGGCGATGCTGTGATAAGAACATCTCGTATATCATGACTTCTTGTCGTCATGACTTTGGCTGGCTGGAGTCTGGCCTATTGGGAAGTACAACATTTGAAGACAATGCCCCGGTTGGGTGAATTGAGGCAGACAGGCATCACCATTGCGGCTCATCGGAGAGAGAGCGAGAGAGCTGCCAAAATGGCTAGCGAGCCGAACCCGAGCTCAACAGAAGTACTGCAAGTCGTACAATTGGTGATTAGCTAAACCTTTCAAAGCTTGCTCCAGCTGTAAAAGAGAAAGATGGCATGATAATCCCCCATCTGGCGCATTGGCATGTCCCTCCGCCCATGTTCGGCCGAATTGGGCAAAGAGGGCCAAGTTGTCGAGTTCAAGGCCACCAGGTCAACATCCGAGCACGACTTTTAGAGTCCAGTCACCTGTTTTTCTGATGGGTCGACCCCACGAAGATCGCTGCTGGAATTTTGTCTGATCGAGGCGGTCGGTCGGTCAATTAGGTATGTAGGTAGTATTTGCATCTAGAGGTACCTACGTATGCAAGATCGTATAGGTGGAAGGCGATGATCTCCCCCATGTTTTGGCTCGGGCGAGTCTTATGTCGGTTGCGGTCAAGTCGTTTCAGGGACGCTGGGACGAGATAGTTTGACAGCCTCTGTGCGCAGATCATCTCAGCCGTAGCCTCTTCGATAGTCTGGCTGTCTGGTTGTCTTTGAGCCCCAGCACCCCTGTTGTGGGACTTGGTAGGGGCGCCTGAACGAGATTCGATGCGCGTTCCCTTCGGATGGTCATCATGTTCAATTTCAATGTTGATGTCAATTCGCCATCTCTGGTTTCACTAGACGACTAAAGTGTGTACGCGTTTTGTTGCTCGTCATTTCCCAGCCGAGCGGTTATCACAGATTGAGTTTCCCGATCTCGTGGGAATTATTTCGCAACGGCTGGCTGCCGTCCTGCAACAGTGAACAAATTGGCCGGGGCGTGGGAAACAGAAAAAGCAAAAGTAACAGCAAAGGAGCAAAAGCTGATCCGCATCGCGTCCCACGACTCAAAACGGCCGCGTGCGACAGGTCGAACGAGGTGATAAAGAAGGATAAAAAACCATCTCAAGTATTCAGAGACCTGACTGCGCGGACGTGGTGAATTGATTAAGTGATTGAACGAGTGCCAAAGTGCTCAGAGACCGTGAGGCGTACGAAGACGAAGACACGAGAAACGCAGAGGCCTCATTGCGGTGGCAGTCCTAGGACTCCTAGGCCTGACGCTGGCCAGTTCAGGTAGGGCCGATCTGGTGTTAGCATGTTTGACCCGACGCTAGAGCCGTTTGTCTATCTCGTAGTTACCGCGAGCCGCCCAACGCCGTCGATGCAATTCATTCATCCTCGACAAGTCTGGTCAGCCAGAAGGTAGTATAGGTCGTAAAGTAGAACCTGCCAATCTATTCTCGAAGCCCCAGAAAGCGGGATATCACATTCTATGAATTCTTCCTCTATACACCCACCGATACATCCCCTTTGGTCGCTGCTGTCCTTTAGAGTTGGCAAAATATTGACCATGGCAATTCTGCTGTCAGGCCAACCATAAGCTCACAACCTTCTCGAACCGTGAGCCGTGTCACTGCATTTGTCCAAAGGTTCATCACAAAATGAGTCCCACGTGTAGATGACTTAGACACAGAGAGCAAGGTATTTCTTCGCGATTATAATGCTGGGCAGATCTGCTTAGCTGACGCCACACCGGGCCCCTCCTGGAAATCTCTGCCAGGGTCTACCCTGAGCTATAGCATACCCCACTGCTGGGTGGCTTCAGAGCAAACCTTGCCGACCTTGTGCAGCTGTGAGTGGACTGCTGCAAGTGTTCAAGTGGTAACAAATCTGTATGATGGGTCATATAAGGCGAGCGCGGCGTATCATACAGCATACAACAGGCCCGAACTGAGGTCCAACAAGGGATCTGGTTACATAACAATTGCATTCCAAAGTTCTGTGGATATTTGCAAAGTGTCAGCGACCACGATGTTTCCAAGCCGTTGGCCGATCGGTGGCTGGACGAGAGTAAAATCAATGTGCAGGTAAACACTAACCAAAGTCTCCGAAAACGCCGAGGCACGATGAGGTCGGCAAAAGTTTAGCCAAGGGAGGCTCAGAACCATTTCTCTGGGGATATTTTTGTTTTCATTTTCCAAAATGAGTATATGTTTCATATCTTGTTATTCTTCGATTTCAGTTATTCTTAGGGGGTGCCAACAGAGAATAGATCTGCTCGCTCCGATTCCTCACTGCGGCGCCTGTAAGACCTGGAGTGAGGGAGGTACGGATAGGCAGGCGAAAGATAGATCTAGTATTGGATCTCGCTCACCATTTGCCGAACCTCGCAGTAGTGGCTGCTGCCCCTCCATGCATCACTCGAGAGTAGAGCCGGCCATCCCACATACGTATAATCGTCAATCATCAATCATCAGCCCAGTCTGGGTGAGATTTTGCTTGCTTACCTTTCATACAGTCGATGCTTAACTCTGCTGTCAGGGCCCACACAAGCTTCTGACGACGGGGTGTAAACATAGCTGCAGCCGCTGTGATTCGCTGCCTGAAGCCATACAAGCTCTCCCCCATTGTGCCTGGTGCTCGCATTATCATTTGGCTTTGAGTAGTTCTCATTCTGCAGTCAGTACTGTACCTACTAGACAAACCCTGGCTAACTTTGGAAACATCTTGCGGATTTCTGCAGCAGAGACGAAGATTTCTACCATCAGTGCACTGCCCAGCGCCCAGCAGACTGACCTAAACTCTATGACTGGCCACTCGCCTTACACACAATGACAGTCCCAACAACTCGTGCCCCTCCTCTGCCTGAGAAAGAGACCCCTGATTGCGATCTAGTCGAGCCAAGGTCCCGTACATCGGATTGTGCGTTGATTCGATGCTTGGACAGGGACTTTTTCGCCCACCACACACATATCGATCTTGTTACGGCAGACGCACATGCCTGCTCTCTGTATGGCGAAACGTCCTATACTCGAGCAACCCGCAGATCTCTAGGCAGGGATCCCCGATCCTCTGGCGTACTCACTCGCGCGCCACGATCCCAGCCTAGCTGCTGGACGAGGTGGGCATAGTATCCCTAGTACGCACTCGGGCCAAGGGTCCAGTCACGAATTCTTTACAAAGCGTGTTAAGCCCATTTGGGGAGAGCTGCCACCAGAATACATTGCCAGTGTTGCTGTGCATTGTGTCGTATAATTGAATGAACTTGCATTGCAGTCTTAGATTTGCTGTGCGTGACTGAGGCGCCGTGGTAAGGCCTTGGGAGAATGGGCGGCTTGCATGCAACGCAACACTGGAGGCCACCCGTCTTACTATGACCTACAACAGAGAGTTGTCTTCCTGAGTGAACTGAATGGAATACTGTGGAGTGGGCAACGAGTGCTGATGACAATTATAGACAATGATTACAAGTCATGGTAATCAGTAATAGGTGAAGGATGTATATCTCTGACGAGATTTGGGATGTTTGTACATGTGTTTAGGGCATAGTAGTGGGCTTTCCCAATTAGGCTTAACACTCTAATGTCTAATGCTTCCCTCTCGATCGGGTTGCTGATTTGGTATTTTTATTTTTATCCAGCCCACTCATCATTCTACTATTGACACGGGCCCCGTTTCTTTGCAAAAACGGTCCCTTCTCAACAGCGGCTCTGCTCTGCGTACCTGAGAAGCCACAACCCACTCGGCTGAAGTAAGTGAACCAACCTGACTAACTTTGTCTCGTTACATGACTGATCCCTGGATACCTTTTGGGTGTGGACCTGTGCTGGGCCCGAACTTGTTCGATGGTTTACCTTGTCGTACGTACCCAGGCTCCAGAAAGGTGCTCATTCATATGCCCGCGGTTTCCTATCTTGGTCTTGCCCTGGGCGATGAGATGGATCTCGACTGTACTCACTTATAACTGACAAGGTTGCCGTGCTCGTTCGTGGCGCCCAGTTGCTTGCATGTTCATTGTCTTACCCTCTTAATACCGCCTTGCCACCACTATTGAGCTATAAGGTAATCGGCTTGCATCTTCTCTACTCTTCGCGCAGTCGATCTGCTCAGTATTTTGCAAACAACACAACTTCTATTTATTACTTTGAGTTCTGCCGCTTAGTCTTGCTTTCCCTTGTCTTTACTTTTTCTCTTCGTAATCCGTCCTTGGTCATCATATTCCCCATCAGACCCGGTATATACAATTCAGTTCCATGATAGAATAGAACACTCGCCGAAGCCACTCGGACCCAGCAACAACCGCCAACATGCCAGGCCAAAGTCGGCAGCCTGTGGCCTCTCCCGAACACAACAGCCCCGATGATGGCGGCCTCCCCGAAAAGCCATCGATATACTGCACCTATTGTGGAAAGGCCTTCTCTAGAAAGGAGCACTTGGAGAGACACATCCCAAGCCGTTGGTTGACCACGCCCCAATAACTAAAAGGTCCACTTCAGCTTACACGACTTGCAGACACCAATGTCAAACCCCACAGATGTGGACATTGTATGATGTCTTTCACGCGGAGGTAGGTCGTGATAGGTCTTGATATTTCCGAATAGCAAATCAATGCTAATCCTTTACCAATCCTCCAGAGACCTTCTATCAAGACATATCTCCACGTACCACGAGGTTCAACCCGTTGAGCCACCCTCCGGAGGACCACCAGCCGTTGCTGGCAAGACGCCAATTGCCTGCCAGAACTGCGCCTCAGCCAAGACGGGATGCGACAAAGGGGTTCCGTGTGCACGATGCAAGGACAAGGGACTACAATGTTCTGCCAGATATGCCAGACGGTCATCCAAGGCTGCTATGAGAGCAGCACAGGCACAGGCAGCCCAAGCTGCTCAGGCTTCACCAGCGATGATGCAGCCGCCAGTAGTACAACAACCCCTTCCGCAGGAGGGCATGATGCCTGGTACCACTGTGAACCCAGCCATGATGGACATGAATCCCAACATGCTGCACCAGGGCACTGATTTCAGAACACCAGACGCCTCGTCCCGGGGAATCATATGTCTGGATGACAAGATTAAGATGTCGAATAGCCCGCAGCCCATGTCTGGTGTCATGGGAGACATGTTGCCAGTCTCCAACCACTTGGATGAGTACATGATAGGGACCGGAGACATCTTTGGGAATGAGGCATTGGCGGCGGAATTTTCCCAGTGGTTGGACTTTCCAGCCAACTCTACCATGGACATGTATCCGGGCACCGTGCAACAGATGGGACAACCTGAAATGGCTATGCCGCCTTTCACAGGACCCGTCTACGGTGGAGATTCGATGTATCAAGAACGCGGCGATCTGTCATCGTCGAATCCCTCACCCCTCGCCAGCACATCTCACGAATCGGCACATTCGCCAAATACTAATATGACCAGTGGAATCCCGACTCCCAAGGATGAAATCTCGGAGTATGATGTTGTCATCGCGGCCGAGGCCGCATGGCCCCTGGCGCGATGCAACCCGCCCATATTTTCGAGTACATGCCCTAGGACTGCCCGTGTCCATTTGGAAAGCTTGGAGAACAAGTCTCACTGTGAAGGAACTAGTCTTTCTCCATGGGGAAACTTGGAGATGTACCTCTCACAAATCCACTGGGACCCGGCTGATTTGGCATCGGTTGTGCCAATGACCACCCAGACACGAGATAAGATGTTGGCAATTGCACAAACATTTTTGCACAAGGCGCTTGACATTCATCGCGGCGGCATTCGGAATCCGGGCAAGACGTCATTCATGGCATTCTTGGTGCTCCCCCCGTCGAGCACCTTGCAGTTCTTCCTGCAGAGCTATGTCCGCAGCCTTACCAGTTTCTATTCCCTCGTCTCCACGGGCTGCATTGACCCCAATGAGCTGCTCCAAAACAACAACCAAGCATCAACCCTTCTTGTTCTGTTGATGATTGCGCAAGGTGCTTCAGCCGTGCCCACCTTGGATGCCCGAACCCTGTCCTCGGGCCTTATCGAGACCTGCAGAATATCCCTATTCGACATTATCGAGAAGAATGTCGAGATGTCCGCTGATCCGACAGCACTTCGCTCGGCTCTCCTCTTTACCCTGCTCGGCGCTTGGAGTGGAGACAAGTGGTTGATGGACATTGCCATGGGACAACGTGGCATGTATCTCTCGGTGAGTCCTCGAGCTTTGCCACCACACCCTGTAAGGGCTTTTGCTAATATCGACCAGATGCTTAAGCATGCCGGCATGCTCACGGCACAACCATCCATGATGCAAGATTCCTTGACCTGCTCGCCCAACACGACTGACCAGTGGAGAATGTGGATGGCAAGAGAAACACGGAACAGGTGTGTGCCCTGATGTGACCTGCCCCAACAAACTCATGCTAACCTTTTTCCAGGCTCGTTTACAACTGGGTCATGGTCGATCAGGAACTCAGTCTCTTCCACGATACCGCCCCTATTCTATCCATCAATGAGCTTTGTGCCCCGCTCCCTTGTCCCGAAAGGCTCTGGACATTGAGAAATGCCGACCAGTGGAAGTCGGAACTCAACTCCATGTACAACAACATGGACGGCGTCCCTCCCCAATTCCCAGGCTATCCCCTGTTGACGCCATCGTTGTACGATTTGTTCCAAAATTTCCTTCACGAGTCAGACGCGCAAGTCGCCCTGTCGGCGCACCAGCTACGGCTTCTACTGCACCCTCTCCAAAACATGCTATGCTCTCTCAAGCAGGTGTTTACATGCCTCCCACCGAAACCAATTCACCAGCGTTCTGCATCGACGAGCTCCCTGACGCAAAACTCGACCATGGAGCGCATTGGCGAGGTGAAGCTGCTGCTAAGCCGATGGTACGATATCTCGATGAAGTATTGGCAGGCCAATCCAGACTGCTCCACTACCAAGACCAACCTAGTACTATACCACTTGATAACTCTCAACGCCATCACCAACTTCCCAGAGATCGAACGTCTAGCACGGAAAGAAGACCTGTACAATGCCCGCTGGGAGCTGCCCGTGCGCTACAAGAGCTGTATCTACAGCCGCGATGAGGCTGTCCTCCACAGCGGGCAGGTTCTCGCCCTGGTCCGCAGCATGCCTGCAGACAAGCGACCGACCTGGTGGGCTGCGGCCATCTATCGTGCCATCATGACCCTCTGGGTCGAGAGTCTATCCCGACAAGATACAACGAGCGCGTTCGACAGGACGGACCCAATTGCCATACCGGCGAACAAAGCAATGCAAAACACTGCAAACCCGTGGGAAACTCGGCTCGATGACACGGTCATCCTAAATGGCCCAGCCGAAGTTATCAGCTATGCACTCGATCGGATTGACGACGGCGTCATCTGTCGACTCGGCGACGGCATCAAGCGCAAGCTGACCACCCTGAATAACAATTGGAGTGCACATGCCGTGTATCTGTCACCCGCATAGACACTGCTTGTTCAGCCACGTCGTTTTTCTTTTTTGCTCGCTTCTCCCTTCTCACTAATGATGTCACGAAAACTACCCTGGAATACCAAAGAAATGCCATTTTTGTATATAGAAAGCGTCATTGGCCATTTCCATTCTTACATTTGTTTCCAGGCGTCAAATACTTTGTCGGCTAGTCTGTAGGATTTATGGTCATGGGAGTCTCGAAAGCGTTGCACATTGGTCCTTTTGCTACTAGCACTCTACCATAGGCTCCTAGAGAGACAAATGGGTAATATAATTATTTATATTGACAAAATCTAACGATATTTGCGAGATATACTGTGAGATCAATGTTTCCCACTGACCAGTTCATCGACCAGAACAGAACTCGTTTCGCATCCGTGATGGATATGGGGGTGGCATATCCAAGAAGACGATTTCCATGCATTATTCATCTCACCTTAGGGAGCAGACATGGGCAAATTTTGCTGTCTACCTAGCATATCCAAGGGTCGTCAGTGAGCCAGTCCCTCGGGTCCGTGATCGAGAAAGAGATGACGTGGGACTCGAAGCTTGACCCCTTTGCAAAGACCATTGGGCCGTCATCCGTACCAAGAACTGGCTGGACTGAATCTAAATACTGGTCCAAACGGTATGCTACCCATCATGTCGCGGGCGTGCCGGAAGCCATCGACGACGTGCGATTCGAGAGCAAAGTCATGTCGTGGAAGACTTTGAGGGCTAGGCTAGAAATGTCCAAGCATTGGGACGTTGTCGAATGAGCACGCCTGCTGCCATGGATTTCCGAGATTAAACATCGAGAATGCCCACTTGTGGCTCGGCAGTGGTGTGTCCAGGTGGGCAGCCGATCTTGGTATCGTTGACTGGCTGGCCAGAGTTCGTCACTTGTTACAAAGCCCAATGATGGCAGGCAGAGTCACCGTGAGCCAAATTGACTGTCCCAAGGGCATGGGTGGCCTCTAAACCAAGAACTCGGCCAATCCAAAATGTCAGACGGAATGCGGCAAGACGGAGAGCGAATGCAGTCGCTAATTCTCCGGCGGGACTGGTACCGCGGCATTCCACTCTGGGGATGGCCTCGTTTGGAAGGGTACATGAGATCTCATATTGCCTGTTTCCGTGTAATGCACGTCCCATAACCAGAGCCGCATTTGGAACCGATTTATAGTTCTCAGGTTTTAAGATTTCCTTGAGGGATCTGGATAGTTTTCTTGGACAAAAGCTTGTGAAGATGCGGCGGGGCGGGGAGGCTGGCGCTGACTGGATGGGCAATGGCAGAGAAGCTGGTTCTTTCCAACCCCCAGCATTGGTAATCCTAGAGTGACGAAGTTAAGATTTCATCATATTTCTCGTCAGCAGTAGAACGGCAGTTTGGGATATGACACAATTATGAACAATTCTCGACGTTGGAGTGGCCGAGGAGCCGATGTCGAAAACCCCACGGGGCCTAGATCTATTCCATCCAATCTCACCCACCCTCTTCCTCTTTCGCTGCGCCCGCTAACCCGGCAGTTTGGACTGGATGGGTGGGGCGGGTTCGCGGCAGTCAATCATCCAGAATCTACTATCCGAATCCGAAGGGGTGGGATATTTTAAGAAGGGAACCAATGATGGTTAAGATCTAGTCTCCCTCGGAGAATTTCCTACTACCCGTCGAAGGGAGAAGAGGGTGTGGGGGAAATCGTTGCAACCATCACGACCCAGCCCATTGGGGCTTGGCATGCCGCTTCGCTTCCGACTGGATGTGTGTGACTATACGTGCGTGACATGTACCTAGGTATTGGTGTGTGCGAACTCTCCTCCCAAAACAGCTCCCTCTTATCGTGGATTGAGAGTGGTTATCTGGAGAGGAAAAAAGTATATGTATTTCCAGAGTTTCCGATGGTTCGTGGGATCCAAGGTATTGGTAGTGAGCTGCATTGGCCAAAGTATGCTTCCAGTATCAACGCCTCGAAATGTGTGATCATTTCTAATTATGCCCTCAGACTCCTGATATCATGGATTCAAGTGGGATATGTCGACACGGGGGTTTAAAATCGACATATTGTACAGTTTTTAGTGTCAAAAAGATATCTGACAAGGCCGTTTGTGACAAGATTCATCATCAAGTGACAAGATTTGTTGATGCGCAACTGCCAACCCGATGCGCATCTTTGCATTCCTGTGCAGATGAAGTGCAAATCGCGACGTTGAAAGAACGCGAACTATAGACCATGACAGCTACAGTTTGTAGATACTGTTTGCATTATGCAGAACAAGGACCAAAACTAGTATAGATGGATCATAGAAAGGCAAGAACCTGCGAAATAAAAGAAGTGGAACCTGTGTAGCCAGACTCAGGTATCATACAGGCATCGGATGAAGGCAGCTGCCTTCATCCTGTTGCTTCAAACACATGTATGCTTAGTATGAACTTGATATGTATGAATGTGGCCGTCTAAAGATGCCTGATACTTTTTTCCACCTGCCGCGGATCCAGACTGGCGTTGTGCATTGGATCGCGCATGAAGCATTACGACGCGAGAGCAATCATCCACTTCGATATAGCAAAAGTCCAAAGAACCTTTCAACTGCATGAGTCTAGCTATAGCATCGAGTAGAATATCTTGATGGTCACCACTCGAGCACTGCTGGACCCTGGAGATTGCAACATTGCATGAGGGTTGCCACATAGCTCATCTTGGCAGCAAATCTTGTGATAACATGTTTGCATGACCGCGAAACGACACTGCGAAGCAGAATCGAAATGTTTCCATGTGCTTGGAATGGTGATTCATGGTGTTCAAAGATAAGGGCAAGATGATCTATTGGGCGGCTGAGTGGTCTTAGTAAGAATTGGTTATATATCAACAATAGTATGACGAGTAGTATATTCATGACTATCCGGGTCGATCAGGCCAACTAGATCTGACATATGAACAGGTGGAAGAAACAGGTAAAAGGAAGACTGAGTGGTGTGTGGAATGTGTTCTGGGAAAACGGCGCCGTCGGACTTCCGTTGGGGGGTTCTTTGGCACATGTAACAGCGCCCCCGTTACGAAAAGGGCCGGTGGCTCGGCTATGTCAACCAATCAAAACCGAGCCGGAAGACCCAAAAGGGCAAGTGGGCTGGGCTCCATTTCCCTATGGGGCCATGCGAAAGCAACAAAGCTTCCATAGAACACTGTGAGCTGCGATTGGCACTTGTGCTGCAATCTCTTTTCAATATGGTCATGTGTACGTATGAGATTCCATGTTCACGCGTTTAAAGTACATGGACAGATTGAAGCCATCGCGAGGGACAGAGATTGCCAGAATCACGTCGACGGCGCGGTTTCTCACCGCCGATGACCCCATGAATGGCACGAGCCTTGTTTCTTCGGGCTCCGTGGGATGATTGATACCAACGGTCCGTAGATGCGACCTCCGGGGCTAATTCCCCCACGCCTGTCCGGATCCCCAACAGCGCTGCCGTCGAGGCCGTATAAAAGAGGTCTTTCGAAAATCGCTTTTGATAGTGAGAAAAGAATAGAAATCTATATTCTATCAAGAGATCATCATTATACGTTTCTATTGTACATAGTTACCAGATCATTCACCAGTCCTGTAAAAGTAGTGCATTGTCGCATTCCCATACCGTTTTTCCATCTCCCATTATGTCGCCCTCGGCCATCCACGAGATGTCTTCTTCAGATACGTCACCCAGCCAACACAGGCCGCTGGCCGGCAAGGTGGCCCTCATCACCGGCTCCGGCCGCGGCATCGGCAGGGGCATCGCGCTGGAGCTGGGCAAGCGCGGCGCCTCGTGCGTGATCAACTACGCCAACAGCTCGGGCGCCGCCAACGAGGTCGTCGCCGAGCTGGCCAAGCTGGGCTCCAAGTCGGTCGCCATCCAGGCCGACATCTCCAACCCCGCCGATGTGGCCGCCCTGTTCGAGAAAGCCCTCAAGCACTTTGGCCGCGTCGACTTTGCCGTCTCCAACTCGGGCATGGAGGTCTGGTGCGAGGAGACCGAGGTGACGCCCGAGCTGTTCGACCAGGTCTTCAACCTCAACACGCGCGGCCAGTTCTTCGTCGCCCAGAACGCCCTCAAGCACTGCAGCGAGGGCGGGCGCATTATCCTGACCTCGTCCATCGCCGCCCAGATGACGGGCATCCCCAACCACGCCCTGTACGCCGGCTCCAAGGCCGCCGTCGAGGGCTTCGCCCGCTCCTTCGCCGTCGACTGCGGCCGGAAGCGCATCACCTGCAACGCCCTCGCCCCGGGCGGCATCCAGACCGACATGTTCGACGAGAACAGCTGGCACTACGTCCCCGGCGGCTACCAGGGCATGGACATCAACACCATCAAGACGGGCCTGGCCAAGATGTGCCCGCTCAACAGGGTCGGTACCCCCGCCGACATTGGCAAGATCGTGTCCCTTCTCGTCAGCGAGGAGGGCGAGTGGATCAACGGACAGGTTATCCGATGCAGTAAGTTACTCACCAATACACAATCCCCGAGATGACCATGGTCTGACTGTTGTGTTCGCTAGGCGGTGGTGGAGTGTAAAGACAACAATCAATAGAGGGGGAGTAATAATGAACAAGAAGGGAGAGTCAACAGGATTGGCAGGACCTATAGGGTATGAATGTGATCCGAAAAGGGTTCTCATACTCGGTGTAATCGAGAAGGAGACGGGAAGAACTTAGAGACAGAACGATACAATACGACTTTTGCAACACTCAGTCATGTCGAATTCCTAATTTTGATCACGTGCTGATGAATGATGGACATACATCGTATATGCTTCCAGTAAAGAACAATGCAGCTCAGGCTCGCCTCATTTATGAGTTGGTATACAGGAAGTCCCTGTTTGTACTTACAACATGTGCAGTATACGAAACTATCAAGATCAGTCATTATCGTACGATTCTCTGAATAACAACGAGAAACCACCTTATTTGATCCGAATCTGCACAACACTAGACAAAATCTTGCAAAAGTCAGTCGCGATATCGCAGCTTATTCGCATTGAAACCGAAACTCACGTTGGTCGTATGGCATATAGCGAAGAGATGCGACAGGACGAATAGTAAAACGACATACTAGTATATGCATGCACATGTTGGCAGGTAGAGTTTTATTCATGTATGCCGAGACTTGAAGGCCCGAATATCCTACAGAAATGGCATCGTCATAAAACTCTCAGTCTCAATCGCGACAGAGCCTAGACTGGGCAAAGATTGTCAATCATTCCCGCGTCCAACGATATGGTGAGGGGGAGTAGGGTCGGTCGGCATGGTTCTGAATAGAGTCAAGGAGAATCTGTAGGGCAATGTAAATGCACATGCAATCAGTCGTGCTACGAGGGGCTGGGTGGAGACCGGGATGGGCGCAGACTGGATCTGCGCAAAGCAGAGACGAACGCAAAAGGAGGAGAAGATCCTGAGAAGATCCTACTCCAGATCCCATCCTGGATGTGGCTGGGGTTGATGGTAAAATGCAGGCCAGATGTATGCGACTGCTCATAGTGTTGTCAGCATCATCCCCGTTGATCAGAGGAAACAGAGTTCGCGACAATGCTCATGGTTAGTCGGCGCATCTGAGGAAGACGGTAACGGTAACGATGACGACGCCCAATCGTCTCTTGCTTGCTCCCATGTTGGAAAGTGGCGAAAGTCTAGAAAATACCGTCATGTATTGGACGCCATCTAGACATTGGCATCGTAAAAGATGTAGGGATTCATTGAACGCCGTCTGAAAGAAACATTGCTTTCTACACTCTACTCCTCTCCCTCTGCGCGAGTCGTTCTGTCGCACTCAATGGGCAAATACCTAACCATTCACAATCCAGATGTGGCCTAGGATCCGAATTGACTTTTCTCCCAACGATGCGAGTCGGACGGGAAGCGGGTGGATAGAACCAAAAGTAAGACAGGCGTATGAGACAAGCAGGTTTGCGTTTTACGTTTGGGACAGAGATCTTGCCCTACCACAATGGTCTAGGATGGGGATTCGAACCGGAATCGAGCGAGCATATGCAAGATGGTCGGTGCCCCCCATCGTCTTTTTCCCCTTTGCGCATGAACGTATGGCCTGTTCTCTCGGAAGGCAAACAGCCGAATAGACTGGCGAATACGAAATGTGGCATTCATATCTTGCAACCATACATTTGAACAAGCAGAAGTAGGGCGAAGAGAGCTCGGTCGTTGGCTTACACTTGCGTCCTTTGAGCGCATTTGCAAGTTGATCGTCAATGTGCGATCACACAAAATCAAGTGTTTGCTTTCAGATCGTAAACAAACTAATGCGCAATGGACTTTTGCTCCGCGGTGAGGTTCCTGGTCGGAGTGTGCGCAAACACTGGGAATAACGAGCGTTTGAAAAGGCAGGACAGAACAGGAACCAGGGGGACCCTGACCCAGAGGTGCTTCGTGGCTTGGGAGCCGCATGTGAGTATAGACTAGCACAGCAGGGACATCCCTGTTGTCTCAACGTCTATTCTCAGATCCCCCAGCTGCTCGGATTGAGCGAATCACATGTATGAATTGGGATCTCTGTGGCGTTGGCTATGGATGGGGAAGTGGGGTGATACAGTCATGATTCCGTTGCTGACGCTCGAGAATCTGTGGGAACTCTGCAGGACATGGATCTGCAACTGTATATCGTTCGAGACATACAGGTTGCATGCATGCCCAGCCGGGTAGTATTGGGTCCTCGAAGCATTGCTCTCATATCTCAGACCCTCGAGGCATATCCATCATGAGAGTGGCTGGGCCCATAATCATATGTGCATCGACTGGCCAGACTCAGAGTTCATCGGCTCCATGCGAGCATAGCTTATGCACTGCCAGCCTTACAGATGCGAATGTAATATGATTGATATGCAGCGACAGCCATTATGGAATCAGTTAGCGTATGAGTTAAAGCATCCAGATCAACATCCAATTCGGCTCCGAGTGGACGAGCAAGATCTACGAGGTCGCGATTCAGCTGGAGGATCATAATGGGCTGGTTGAGAGTCAAGCACGACAAAGCTCCGAAAAGATTGCCTCGCAGTTTCGTACTCGGAGAATTGGAATAGAGACGAGGGGTAGTTCAGACTCCCATGCGAAGAATGAATTGAACTGCTCTCCGATAGTTTCACAGTCGACTATAGTCATGACTGTAACAAGGACCCCGATCCTCAACCATGTAGAACCTCTCGCTCGCCATTGACCCGACAGATATGCATCCCCCTCCACACACCATATAGACCTCTCTATTGACCACCCGGACTTTCTTCCGCTCCCCCAATCTCTCTCCCTCATCCATCCCTCGGTCATGCTTTCAGGGCGGCATGATGCATAATGCTCTCCAAGAACGAGAATCTCCACTTCCCGCAAAAAACCGAGTTTCTAAGCGCTTGGCGGTCGTGCTTTTCTATTTCGGGCACAGATATGTGACCATGGTCAGCATACTAAACTTCTGACCAAAGCAGGCCTCTAGCGTACCTCCTTGATCCTGGCCAATCCTTCCTCCTGTTCGAATGGGGCCATCCAGACCAGGATCTGTATACTATTGGACATGCAAGCAGTAACTCAGAAACAGTTGTGTCCGCTAGATTCTTGCTCAACGCTCAAGCCAAAGATCGGCGGCGAAATAGAACTTGCCTCAACGTCGGATGAGAGCGTCATGATGTCTCGAATAGTCAATGGCACCCTTGTTGACTGACTGAAGGAGAAGTGGTCGGTAAAGTTCTCATTTGCATAGAGAATGAATGGGTCATGAATATGTTGAACATATCAGACAAGTCTCACAGGGCGATTGCACCAGTCATCCATGACCCACATGAGGCAGTATCCCATGGCGAGGTCCTGATGCGACAAGGGCGTTTCCTTGCTTACCAAACGAAGGGGGCTGGTAGCATCTGTCTTGCACTTTGATGAGGGAAGACAAACATTTACTCTGCTTTCAGGGCCGTGCATCCATGCACCTGTGTCTAGGGAAGGACACGGACACAATCGACGGAGAGTTGGAACTTGAATATGTGGTGAACGAATATCTATTATCGTTCTAACCTATAACGAATGAGGAAAGGAAACACTAAGAATAAAGAAAGGAAATACTAAGTCAGAAACCAATGGGATTGTTAACATATCCAGCACAGGGACTTGGCGAGCGCGTGGAAGCGTCCACCTACCGACCAAGTTCCTGGATCCAACGACAATAGCGCCCCGGCTTCCTGGCCACCATGGATAAATGGAAAGGGTATCATGCGCAATTCGTGTTCTCGTATTCGTGACTCGTGAAACCCCGCGGCCATTCCCATATGGCCTACCAATGCAAATAGAATATCGTTACTTCCCCCACTGTGAGCATACCTTGCGGTATGAGACTTTCTGATTGTGATGTCAATTACGAGCGACCCTCGGACGGTGCGCTGTTCATAGCAGCAGAGTGGCCACCCAGTTCCGCATGCTTCTGGTGGAGAAGTGTCCTGGTGGTAACAAGTTGGTCCTGCACATGAGCTGTGATGCAGTCGAGGAGTACCTGCTGAATGTCGTTGACGTATGATCTGCTCTTCAACTCGAATGCAATCTCTGCCATCCCTTTCATTGCCAACTCAAGGTGTTGGACGTGATCACGGTAGGACACGGCCATGGCTACATCGCCGGGGATGTGCCGCATCAGAACTCGTCGGATAGTGTTGCTCTGCTTATCGAGCATCAAAGACACCAGCATTATGGTCTCGAAGCTGTCGCTCTTGGTGCTAACCCTGCATCTTTGGCATCGCATCAAGGCCATGACCACGTTGTTGATGTTCGAGCTCCAATTCATAGTCTCAGCCAGAGAGACGACTGGTGCGCTATGTAGGTTGTTCAGAGTTTGCGTACAGATTGCTACGCAATTGCAAGCGTCCGGAGGAGTCATGATGTTCGGTGATGATCTGTTGCGGATGTGGTTGGCCGGGCCATTCGACGGCTCCGACTTGACGGTGGGACTAGAGAAGCTGCTGCTCGGCGGGTGTGCAGCGGGAGTCGGGTTCGCAATCGGACCATATGAAAAGGGCGCCGTCTGTCCATAAGTAACGGGGGCCATGGTCCTGGCGCATGGGTTAGCCATGTGAACAATTTGCGGTACCATATAGACGACTCACGTAGAGGTGTTGAACATGCTTAGCTCAGACAAGTCCAGCGACTGCGATCGCGCATGATCCGGGGTTTGGAACATGAAATCTGCCAAGTTCATATTCGGGTCGAAGCCATCCGGGCCGTTCATTGGCAGGTTCATCAATGGGTCATTGGCAAGCTCATTCTCAAGGCCATCTGGCAACGGCATGTTGTCTAGCATGGCAAAAGGATTCGGCTGCGGGGCTGCGGGATTCTGATTGTTCATCGGAGTTCCAGGAGCATTCTGTGCTGGCACGGGTCCCTGAAAGAGCCAGGGGCTGGCCATCTGCGGATTGGCCATCTGCGGATTGGCCATCTGCGGATTGGCCATCTGCGGATTGACCATCTGCGGATTGGCCATCTGCTGGTTGGCCATGGGTTGGTTGGCCATGGGTTGGTTCGCGTATGGGTTGCGGAACCGAAGTGAATTGTAGATGTTCTGGTACCCCATCGGGAATGGGACATCATCGCGGTTGAGTTGTGGGTGAGGGGGAATGGAGATGCTGTCGGCCTTGACCTTGCCAGCCCTGCTGGAGGGCGAGTACTTGCAGTCGTGGCCCATCTGGAGACAGCGGCCGCACATGGGTCTCTCCTTGGAGCACTTGACCTTGGCGATGAAGCAGCCGTCGCAGGAGGCTCTGAGGCGAGGCTGTCTTGCTGGTTTTCCGAGGGCTGCACCACCGTCGGGAGGCGACGACATGTGCCTCTGCCGATCACGGGGTGAGCGATGTTGCTTCTTGGGTCTAGGTACCATTGGTCTGACCGAGTGAACTGTGATACCGAGTGATTGATGTGTGGAAATGATTCAACTACTGTATGTTGTGTGTGTTGGGGTCGACTACGAGTTGATGAGTAAAGAGAACATGGACAGAGGCATGGCAGTGGAGGTAAGAGACCTAGGCAGACCAGAGAGAAATGGAGACAGATCTGGAACGCGACTTACTTGGTGTGGTGAGTGAGGGTTTATCAAAGGCACCTTTCCTTGACTGAGCAGCCGACCACTTTAGATGGTTGAAGAGAAGGTTGGGTTGGCAGTTGTGATCCAGATGTGGAACCAGGGTTCTACTTATAGAGAATGGGGATGAGAGAAGAGGCAGGCACCAGGGGTCCTCAGATGTCAAAAACGTAAAATATAGAGCATAATACAGCGCCAAGGGAAAAATAAAAAAGTTTATCAGTCCCTCGCATGTAGCAATATGTTTAAGGACGATTCTTTCGCCTTCGTCCTGCAAGCGTGTGGTTGTCCAAAAAAGAAAGGATAATAATCGAAGGACTTTGGTGGAAGTAACGCGTTCTCATTTTACCCCAAAACGGGTATTGTCTTTGCGTAGTCCAAGACTGGAGAATGTGCGAGGTGTCTGTGGGAAGGAAGCATGTCTGAAAGCTTATTGAGTTGCGCCCAAAGTTAAGTCTGACAGCACTACACGCAACTGACATTCAGCCCCCCCGCCTCCAGGGTCTTTTTGTCTTCGCTTTTTCCCCAGGCAAAAGAGGTCTAGGCGTGAATGACATGCGGAAACGTCTATATTCTGTTGGGCAACGGCTGTCACGAGCCATGCGCTTGTACCATGCAAGACGGCCAGCGCCAAGCTCTGTCGGATCTTTTCCAGCCGACTGCTGAACCACGTCGTTCCCTTCGCGGTTCTTGGTGCAGATAGTGGAACAGAACAATCGCTGGTTCAATGGTTGACGATGCGAACCAAGTCCAATGACGCATTTGTACGTACATGCCTGAATTGTGCCGCGCTCCATCTTCCGAGGCAACCCATGATGCATACATATTTATTGAATTCAGATATGCTACTTACTGAGTCCCAAGTCAGTACAGGTGCTGCGTACCCTCCATACTGCGGCCGTATCAGACACATGAGAAATATTTGAAATTCAAGATTAGATGCATGCGCCACATAGATCTCTTCAGTCTTCACCAGACCAATGATTGGACAGCAGGTGGGAGCTCACGCATGGCTGCTTGGACATTTATCAGGAGAGATTTGCGACCATTTTCTGCGTCAGCATCAAAAGCCCTTATATCAGACTGCACTTTTTCGACGAGCGAGACCGAGAAGAAGTGATCTATACTTGGAATTGGGCTGTACCCAGCAGAGTTCAGCGCCGTCGATCTTCTAGTCCCAGCGCGACAAAAACGGCAACGCTATATTAGACAAAGTAGGTAGGTAGGTAGCCTCGAAAAGACGCGCCTACCAAGAGGCTCGAGTTGATCTTGCACATTCGGATAATAAGTGTCATTTCCCCACAATGCCTTCCTGAGAACCCTGGATATCCATCCGTCTCTCGGATCATACTTGGCGACCTGGTCTCTACTACTCCCGACCCTTTCCGGGCCCGCACATGGATGCATGGGAAGAGGCTAAACTCCGCTGGAAGAAGACATCCAAGATGCAGAGAAAGAGATCTGATCTGGAAGAAAAAGAGGGGAAGTAGAAATAAGAATACAGTGACTGCTCTGAGGCTAGTGGAGAACTTTGTGATGTTGAGAATTGGCCGATTTGGTCGAGGACCCCTGTCCCTGACGATGGCCAAAGTCAATGCTTCTTTCTTTCCAAACGGACGCGCTGCCTCCCTAGGCCTGTTCCGGCCGTTGAGTATGGCTTCGAGTAGCGCGGCCTCGCCTTGTCCACCAAGTAACGCCTCATGTACGTACTAAAACGGAAATGGGGTCACATAACAGATATGGCACAATTTTCTTTTTTCCTTCTTTTCTCCCCAGTACCTTTCTGAAGCATATATGCGGGTACAACGAAGCACTTTTGACCGTCATAGGATAGATTTGTTGGTGGAAAGAGTTGTGGCAAGCACATGATGAATGAGAACAAGCCACGGCAGCACACATGCACAAGCAGAGTTTAGCCTTGGCTACATGGGAACATTGATGTATTCAGTGGTTTTCAGCGCGTTGAAGCCAGCAGGTACTTACACATGCTGTTTTTTCTTTCTCTCTTGGCGAAACGATGCTGTAAGTCGTAATTACAGCGACTGTCAACTCCGATTAGTGGGCTGCATCGTCACAAAAAGAGAATACCTGCCACATAGTGGATATAGACCGAGTGTGGCCGGCAATGTAATAGTTTTCTCAGACTATTTGATTGGTGGTTTTCATAGCAAGGAACGCGGCTGTCGAAATCTGAGCTCGAAAGAAAAATAATGATTCGCCACCAAGACCAGATTGAGAGACTATTGACTGTTTGTACAAAATCCGGCGCATTGCACTCGGTCTAATGGCTCCTCCAAGCTTTCATGGAAGTCCTTTGCGAGTTGCGCGGTCAGAAACAGGAGAATATTATACTGATCTCCTGCATACATATGGGTAATACTGGCTGAAAGTGCATCGCATCAGATGTCAACCAATGAGGTCACAGGAACTTCACGCCATCGGCCCATTCTGGCAACAAGCTTGGAGAGAGGCAGGAAGCAGCCATCTACGAGTCGGGACTGAGAATCCAGGCAGAACCGGAACTTCCCCGATTTTTAGGGCAGGGACAGATTCGGCGTAATTTTGTGCGTTGCAGGGGGGCTAATATGGAGAGGAGGGGAAAACACCACCTGCATGCGGCTTTTGAACTCATCATGACTCTTGTCAGCACATGTGTGATGGTAGAAATGTAGCTGACGTTGTCTAGTCCAAGCTGTTGTCCCGTCAGCGCTGCGCTTATGTCTGCGTCTATCTTGTGTGGTGAGTTTGATATCTTCTACTGGACCCCAACTCTTGGCCTGCTAGCTGATCACGGAATAGTTACGCCCTAGAAGCCGTTGGGACGATCCATCCTTGGCCATATCGAGGCAGCCAAGTCGATCGATCAGATCAGGTCAGGGGCTTATATCTATTTGGATTGTGATACTTGCGTTCCTGCGTTGAAGCGCAATTATCGGATCTCTAGATCCCCTCCGCTACTGCGGCTGTCCTTCAGACGGTCGAAGGGGGAAATATACGGTGGTTTCAATACAAGTGCCAAAGTTCTTACAGATGCTTGTCTTGTCTTGTCTGCCGTGCTTCACCTTTGTTGAAGACAGCCTGTTCTCTGCGTTGTCGATGAGCGGAGGCCTCGCTACGTACCTGCCTCACTACAGTTATTGATGTACAGAATATACAAAGTACTTCCGTCTACCTCCCAACGAAATCCCCCGAGAACCGCATGCGAACGATATGCCCGATAACCGGTGCCCTCATTGAAATTTATACGATTGCATAACTCACGAACACGCCTCATGACACAGCGCTCGAGATCGAGTTCGAACAAGGTGCAGAGTATCGAGAAAAAGGCAAGAAAAATCAAAATCGCACACGCCTTGAGGCTTACTCAGTGGCCCTGGTTTTCAAGCCACAAGGAATCCCCAATGTTCGCAACAGACGCACAATCGAGCATAAGACCCTCTTCATAAAAAAGACGATACGGTCGCTGGATTTTCTCTGATTACATAAGTCGCGACTACGCATAATGACGCAGCGTTCGGCATCGAATCCGAACATGCAGAGTATCGCACCTATTCAGGCGCAGAGGCACGATGCGAAGACGTACGACGCGGAATTTGCTCAGTGCCCTGATTTCCTGGCGACAAAATGTTGAAATCTTGGGCACATCATGCACATCCCAACATATACGGATCTTTTCCTACAGGCGCGATGCCGTTCCTGGATTTTCTATGACTTCCTGACGAGGTTGAGTCCAGATGTGTAGGATAACGCATCTGTACAGATGAAGAGGCGCGACGCGGAGTCTTTTTCGGGCCTTCTAGCGATGAAGTGTTGGACTGGGCACATCAGGCAGATTCGAACATGTCCGAACTTACTACAGACTGGCGTTCGGCACGCTACTACACTCCAAAGAGAGCGAACCATCTACCCCGATTCTGTCGTTCAAAAGCCTCCTAAAGCCACGAAATTGGTCAGACGTAAAGCCGCCGAGATATCGAGAAGGATTTCGGAAAAAGCCTGGACCCTGGGGCCTCAGAAATGACAAAAGCCAATGCGCGACTAATGAGAGTTGGGGTGAAGGAAGGAACAGTTTGATGCAGGTACACCTAGCAGTTCTCGGAAAGAGTCGTCCCAGAGTCGTCTTTCTCCGTCCCTCCCACCATCCCCTCGCCCTCTCCCTCTCATCTCTCACCCTTCTTATCTCTCACTCTTTCTGTCTCTCTCCTTCTGCATAGACCAACTGCACTACACATAATAGACTCGGCTTTTACTGGGGGCAAATATACGTATGGACTTCTGCAGCCAATATTGAACAAGGCAGTTGCGCCTTCCACCTTATTTCGGTAGCAAGACGATCAACTATTCGTTTAAAATTTACGGCGCGACAAGTTTGAGCTGTCGAGGATATTGAAGCGCGTTTTCTGCGATACCAAGCCTGGCATTCCCTCGCTCGTTCTCTCCTTCCATCGCCTCATCCTGCATACTTTGATAGTCGAATCTGTCGCATCACGCGTAAATCGCACAAAAAGCCACAGACGCCATTTATGCCTTGGCATTTTCATGAACAATGCTACTACAAAATGTCGATTTTCTGAGCGCGATGGAGACTTCCTCGATCCACGTATGTGTGTAGTCGCAAGCAGTCGTAAAAAAGGCCGAGTGCGCCTTGCGCTCGAGTCTGCATCGGAGCATTTCCACTGACCATCAGGGGAGTGTAAGCAGGTACTCTGGAGGCCCTGATGCGCTGACCCCTCTTTGAAAGTTAAATCTTCATTTCTTTTCTCTTTTTTCACTCAAAACACCTGTACTGTTTCGAAATACCACTTCATTCGTAGAGAAAGTCATCGCGCGCAACGTCCAGTCCCTCTATGTAAAGTCCCACTTGATTCTCATATAGCTCGCGCTCTCGGGGTCGTGGGGCGGCTGAATTTGACTTGGTCGGAGAATAAGATTGCGGGATTGGGTAAGGGAACTTGAGACCCCGGTATTTTCTCTCTCTCTCTCTCTCTCTCTCTCTCTCTTTTTTTTTTTTTATTTTTTTTTTTTAAAGATCTGCCAGAAGAGATCGGACAACCTGAAGGCGCTCCAGCGGAAGAAGCGAGGAAAAAATGGCAGACACCAGGCGCCCCACAAAGAACTTCAACATAGTCACCCGTTTGACTCTATGCGACAGCTGGCGAATGAGCAACATGCCTCTTCCACTTTCAAATATTTCAATATACACAATCGACATCGTTCGGATGCGTCCCAAGCGGATGCATTAGCTCAACTGACGGAACATGTGCTCAAGCTGTGGCCCCGCGGGGCCCCTTCAATGCCAGATTTTTAGGATCGGGACGTTGTTCATGGTAACGAAAACGCGTCATATTAACCTCCAACCTAGCGTTTGGCCTGCATATAAGGCTTCCTGCAGAGCCTCAGCAGGGTCCAGCGACAAGAGCGGAGACCAATCAAATCTCTCGTTTTGTTCTTCTTCTTTTTGACAAATGAGAAAATGAGCCCCGAGATCATGCAAGCCACATGCACGAGACTCAGAGAGAGCAACTGGCTTGTCTGTATGGTTTCATTTCGGACTCGAGTCGTCCATATTCTCCCAAGCTTTTTGATCAGCGATGCGCGAGCGGCTTTGTAAAATCGGCCTTCATCGGAAATGTGCTGTATACACCAGCGCGAGAGTGAATCAGATCGTGGGATAGATGACCAAACTCTTCGAAAATCGGGGGAAATCGGTCCTTCTTTAAGCTTTCAAGTCATCACGGCATACCATGTGTCCAATCTTCGCACGTCCGCCCTCTTCCGAGGGCTCAAGGCCGTGGGCGGATTAGAACAGAGGGTTGGGCGGTCCGCAGCGGCGCAGCCGCGCTCAGTCATGGCCCCGGTTCCGACGCTGTTCATTGAAGATGCTCAAAATTCTTCCATTTGATTTTTATAATTTTCAGTGCATGCTGAAGTCGAGGCCTTGCACAAAAAATGTACCTGTGTGCTAGGTCAGTTTTGCCATGTCATAGCATCTTGATCGTAAACGTAGCCCATGCGGTCCTGCCTGAATTTCCTTTTTTAATGGTATCGGACAGACCACAGGTACAAAGTCCTCGCGCCGATAAGAAATGTCATTTTACTTTTGGTGGTGGCGACCTGCAGCAGCCATATATGCAGCCATCAAAGTACGTATCGGATTCGAATCAGGCTCGCCAAGTAATTTGTCAACCAGAGCGTTTGCTCGGCTCGATATTCTGTCTGCCCACACACGTGACCTCTCTCCTAATCCGGACGATGAACCACCAGCAATGCCGTATTCAGCCATATTTTTCCATCGTGAGCCTCACTTTTCCATAGATGCGGGATCAGAAACGTAATCTGATCATCTGATCATCCGATCGTCTCGACTGTCACCAAGGCCGACATCTCAACATTTGGGACTGGGCAGGCACTCCGCCACCAAACCATGAAAATCAAAATATGAAAAGAAAAATTAAATCTTGTGGGCTTGATGCAAGAGAGAGGGCAAGTGCAGTCACAATGACAATGAGGTACTTGCGTTGTTGTAGCTGTCGCCCCGGAAGACGGCATCAGGCTCTCCATCTGGTCCTCCGACCTCTCACTGCGAAGGCGACTCAGTGGGGAGTCATTGGGGGAACTGGAGCCAGCATGCATAGGGGCAAAAAGAAAACGCCAATTGCCACATACAGACACACAAAGGTACATGTCGCGAAGATATTTGTTCACGTCTCGGACCTTCCTTGAAGCGCCGGGCTTGGCTTGTTGCGGTGGCTTTTCAGGGTCTTCGAGACTCCCACCTAGGATGGTCCCATCGAACACTGGCAGGCCATCTACAGCGCCTTCAAAATACAGTGTAGGAGCCGAGTAGTGCTAGGTCAGGCTAGTGAAGACTTCTAGGTAGGTATGCCCGCCATGTAGAGGGGGAACGCCCATCCAGCTGCCCCCGAATCCATGCTTCCTGTGACTATGTCTGATCCGACGAGCAAAGGTCTCCTAGATAGTGTGACATTGACGAGAGACCATCAACATGTCCATAAATCAGTTTAGTAGTCGTTCCAGAGCGACGCTCTACTGACCTTACTGCCAATATGTCAAATGGGATGTTGTAACAGTGCTGTGTCGCGGTGGTGATGGCCTTTTCCGTGGTTGTTCTTGCCGATGTCACTCCCAACGTACACCCACACCACTGTCCCAATGATTTAGTAAAAAGCCCGATGACGATGCGCTCGAGCCCTTCCAGAGACCAGAGGAAGAAGGAACCACCAGCCGCGATTCGTCCACGAATAAATGGTTGTTAGATGGAGTAACATTGACGTAGATAGCCCTACAGCATATGAGATATCCTAGGTAAGCTATGCCGATCTCCCATCGATTTCATCATTCTTTCATTGTTTCTTTTACCATTTAAACAACTTGGAAAGTATCTTTCTGCCGATTGCCAGGCCGACTTACTTGTAAGGTTACGTCGCTAAGCTCAGAATGAATCGCTTGAGATATCTACTTTACTTCTAGTTCTATAGTTCTGTAGATAGATCACCATCCATCGTGGAATGGAGGTGCCGAATCTTTGCAAAGCCTCACATCCGGCCAAACAACTACGCGATCCTACGTATGAAGTTCCCGACGGACCTGGGACATGACAAGAACTTTACACGTAATGGCATTTCAGGTCACTTTGAACCCCAAAACACAAGTCATTCGGCCCTGTAACAGCTGCGACAACTGATGACTGGATTTGTACGATCCAGGTCTTGTCCAGGTTTCGCCGTAGCAACGGCGTAGTCATGATTCATAGGCTTCTTTTCACCTTGGGATTCTTACGAAAAACCCATTTGACCTCAAATTGGAAAGTCTCCTCATTTCCGGGTCCTACTTTACTTGGACCCTGTCCAATACTATTTCACATGTTGCTTTCATTAAGGAATAATGACAGTACCTTATTCGCCTGATACGCCCGACACCTTCAAGAAGGCTCATGGCGCCGCCTCATTATTGCCCTCGGGGCGTCGAAACGGTAAACAAAACACAATAGGCACTTGCCAGCGGCAAGCAGACCTAACCAGGAACGAACCCACCCACCCACCCAACCCAGAAAAATGGGCTCCGGGAAAGAACAACAGAAAGGCGTTCCGCGTCACTGACTTTTGTTTGTCGCGATCGCTATCCTTGGGAGTTCTTTCCACCAGAGGATCCTTCCTGCACCGTTTCCAATGATAACGTCATCAACGAGAATAGGAAGAACCCGCGAGCCCATCTTTTCCTTGCGCTGCTGAAACCCTCTTCTCGGTACCGTGTAACATAATGTGTGACAGGTGCAACCTACGTGGCCCATCAAGTCCACGTCGGAATCCGGGTACGCGAACCTATTTCCATCATAACACATGCACACTGTGTATCATTGTCCCATCCGTCCATCTCGGCCGCGGGAAACGGAACATTCCGCGATGGTGTAGTATTCCACGGGAACCAAGATAGCTTCTACACAGTAGTTTGAGGAGCTTTCCAACGACGCGAAGCGGGTGGGTAGGGTGTGTTGTTACACACATTCAACCCAACGGCTGGTGAAACTTCGCCTTGTCGTTCAGAAATAGGAATAATCCAAGAAACGACGTCGGGAATTCATTCCCAGCCAAAGTATTGAGTCGTGACTGACGACCACGTGCGACATGTGACAGTAAACCAGATATGCACGGAGGGTCGAACAGCATGACGACAGCCCAGGGCTGATCAAGCGATCAAGCGGTTTTGGATTGCAACGGCGTGGGGTGATCTTTCATGGCCATTGGAAGCACTGCAAAACCGCAGGAGGAACCGTTGAAACTGAATGCGACACTACCAGAGTTAAGCACTGAATGCCAGAGTCGAAGAGGTCCAGCATATGATCGCCTCATCTGGCGTTGAAATGGCAACAGAGGAATTGAATCAAGAGCTTCGGAAGAAGGCTGAATGATAGCATGGTCTCTTGGGCCGGTGTGTGAAGGGGAAAGCGTGAGCGAGGAGCTTCCGAAGAGTGTCTGAGTCGACCGTGAAGAGATAGTTACAAAAGAGTTTTGTTTTATTTTTTATTTATTTTTATTCCTAGAGTTACAAAAGAGATGTGCTGAAAAGTGATCTATTTTATCAAAAGAGTAAGCCCACCAAAGCGACGTATCTCAAATCGACGAAGGGAGTGGATGGAGGATAGAGCAGGGGACAAGTGAGGATAAAAGCACAAGACAACTAAAGAAGTCACTGAGCACAGAAGCAATTCACATTGAACCTGGAGAATGCCAGATATTGAAAAGATAATCTTATTTCGTATTATTCTTAATCCCAAAAACAATGCGGATTTCGCCAGCCTGTGATTGTAGTCTATAATAATGACAAATTAGATGTAAACAGATGTGCACGCCATATGCTCTGCTTCCCAAGTCCAGCCACATTAGTCCAGTTCTCATCCTGCTGATGAAAAACAAGATCGTAAAAATTATACAAGGAGCGTATCGTATCAGTCTATGTACAAGCGCTGAATGGATTTGGTGTATCAATTTGAAATGAGGGTAATCCATGACAGGACTTAGGAAGACTTCATGCCGTCACGCATAAAGTCGCCAAGCTGCTTCGCCAAGGAACCGTGCATCATGGAGAAGTGGTTGCCAGGCATGTGGTGGAAGGTCATCTTCTTGGTGTCGAGGTACTCATCCCAGCGGTTGGGGCCGAAGTCGTCCCTATTGTCAAGGAGGAAGAGAGCGTGGCCGGTGGGATAAGGATCAGGTCGAGGGTCGGTAGGGAGCTTGCACACACCATCCTCGCACCAGATGACAGTGACCTTGGGGCATTTCTCAGCCGGGATCGGTTCAGCGTCGTAGTTGGACAGGGCAGTAACAGATGCCGCAAAGTGAGGAAGCAACCACTCGGGAATCTTCTTGGCTTCCGCGTCGTCGCCCTCGCCAAGCAGACCGATGGATGCAAACCAAGCGTGGAGTCCAGCAGGAAGGGGTTCAATCGTGATGGGGCAGGGTGCATCGATGATGAGGAGGTTGGACACTTCCTCATTGGCCTTGGTCAATTGGTTCACAATCTCGTAGGCAATGACACCTCCAGCACTCCAGCCAGCAACAGCGTAGGGTCCAACAGGCTGGCGACGCTTCATCTCCTGGATGAACTTGGTGGCCATGCCGTAAACACCACACTTGTACTCCTCGGGAGTCTTCATGAAGGGTGAGAAGAGTCCCCAGACTGCAACGTCGGAACCAACCTCTGAGATCTCAGTGTAGGAGGTGGCACTGCCGCTGCCATCGGGAACCATGAAGAGCTGCTTCTTGGCGGTGCGGTGGTTTCCTTGGAGGAGAACCGATGTAGCCTTGCGGTGGGGGTAGTTGTCAACCACGTTGGAGTGCACCTTTTCAACCTTTTCAACATCCCGGGTCTTGGGCTCTGGCTTTGCGGGGGCCTGCTTCGCGGGCTTAGCAGTAGCACGCTTGGGCTTGTCCTCAATGCCCAAAGCCTTCTCAATGTCCTTGAGTGAAGGGTTGTGACCAAGGAGATCGGATGGGATGCTGAGGCCAGTCTTCTCACGAAGGATACCCAGAATGGACAAGCTCATGAGCGAATCCATGCCAAGAGCTGCCAGGTCTGGGGCGGCGATGATCTCCTCGACCTCAACTCCCATCTCAGCGCTGATGGTCGAGCGGACAATGTCTTGGAGCTCGCTGACGTTGCCGTCGGCAGCGGGTGCATCGCCCTTGACCGACTTCTCGCTGTCATCGGAAGGTGTGGTGAAGTTAGACTCGGTTTCCATGTCGGCGCTGTCGGAAGAACCACTGGAGTGGGTCTCCTCAACAATGACGACCTCGGCAGTCTCAAACTGTGCCAGGAAGGTCTTGAAGACACCAACAGTGGCATGGTCGTTGAAGGCGTGGGAGTCAATGTTCAGTTCCAATTCCTCACGAAGGCGTCCGCTGATGGTAAGACCCATGAGAGAGTCGACACCAAGATCAGAGAAGGCAATGTTGTCAGCCAGCTCGTCGTGGCTGACACCAGTCTCCTTGGCAATGATGTCCAAGACCTGAGCAACGACTGAGTTCTTGGTAAGACTCTTGTTGAGAGCAGGGAGATTGGCCGAGGTGACCTGCTTTTTCTCCTTGACAGGAGCCTTTGCAGCAGGCTTGGAAGCAGCAGCTGGTGCGCGAGCAGGAGCGGCAGCGGCAGCAGCAGCACCCTGAGGGGGGAGGACAATGTTGAGGACCTTGCGGGGGATGGCTTGGAAGCGAACATCGCCAGCAATACCAATGAGCTTGTCACCGTCATAGATGTAGGCATCACCTGACATCATCTTGGTGCCCTTGACATTCTGCATGCGGATGTAGGTCTGGTAGGTCTTGTCGGCAGATAGGCGCTCGGCAAATCTCATGGAACCCCAGCCGTGGGAGATAAAGACCTGGTCGCGAGAGTCAACAGCATCGGAACCGTTCAGAATGAAACCGGAGATGTGGCAGACGCTGTCAATCCAGTAGGGAGCAGTGTGGAAAGTACCATCCTCGGGGCTGGTCTGGAATACCACCTTGGCAGTAGCCTCGCATGTCTCGCTGTCAAGGATGACCGACTCCATGCCACGGTAGCGGCGGTCGTAGTCGACAAGGGCAGCGAACAACTTGTAGGCAAGACCACGTCCAATCTTGGAGGCGTCGCCGCGTTGCTCGGCAGCCCTGAGAGCCTCGATGCGGGACTTGATCAGGTAGTTGACGCGCTCGAACTCACCGAGCCACTCCTCGTTGTCACCAAAGAATACCTTGCAGTTGGCGTGCTCAGCCTTCTGGGCACCTTCACCAGTGGTCCAAGACAGATCAGCGAAGCCTTCAGCGGCATTAGCCTTGACGGACATGCGCAGGATCTGGCTCTTGGCCTTGGTGTCGAAGATCAGAGTCTTGGGCACCTCCATGTGGCTGACATTGCAGCCAACGTTCTTGGCATCGGGGCGGAGCAACTTGTAAGCATACTCGCAGGCAGTGATGGCCATGTCACCATAGAGGGAAGAGGGTGTCAAAGCGGTGCCGTTCACCAAGTGGCCCGAACAGACCTGTCGAAGATCATCACGAGTCATCTCGGATTCGATCTCAAGAACAGCAATGTCGCCCTTGATCTCCTCCTTGACAACCTTTTGAACGGTAGTGGTCGAAAGCTTGGGCTTGGGCGCCTCAATAGCCTTGGTCGCTGCTGGGAGCGCACCGCGGTTCTTGGTCAAGCTCCAATCACCGGAGTACTGCAGCCAGTAGTTCTTGTAGTCAAACGCGTAGCTGGGAAGGTCCAACAGCCTCACACTGGCATCGAAGTCTCTGTGATACTCATTCCAGTCCAAGTTCAGGCCGGCAGAGTGCAGAGTGCAAAGAGAGCTGCTGAGTGTCTTGTATGTGGATTCGTTGCGGCGAAGAGTGGGCACAGCAATAGTCGTAGCACCAAATGCTGCCTTGACCATGTTGGCGCAAACAGGGTGGGGACCAACCTCGAGCCAGACAGTCTTCTCATCAATGATGCCAGATTTTTGAGCGGACACAAGTCCTCCCAGGAAGTCAACAGCCTCACGAGCGTGGTTGCGCAGGTAGGCAGGGTTGATGGGCTCATTGTCCACGAGCTTGCCCAGAAGGGGCGAGATGACAGGTACCTTGGGCGTCTCAAAGCGTACGGAGCGGGCCAGGGTCTCAAAGTCGTCCAAAATGGGCTCGACTTGAGCAGAGTGGAAAGCGAAGGGAACCTTAAGCTGTGTGTACTTGAAACCAGCGCCGCTGAGTTGCTCAGCAATCTCGGCAATTTCGTTGGATGCGCCGCTCAACACGGTCTCACGAGGCCCGTTGATACAGGCGACATTGGTCGACTCGGCCCGGGCGCCAAGAGCCTCCTTGACAGTGTCAACGGAGCCCTGGACAGCGAGCATAGCGTGTGTGCCAGCGGTACACATGTTGACAAGGAGCTGGGCACGAGCACCAACGAGGTATAGGGTATCGCTGGCAGAGAGAACGCCAGCAACGTGCAGAGCAGCATATTCGCCGAGGCTGTGGCCGAGCACGACACCTGGCTGAATGCCCCAAGACCTCCAGAGCTTGGCAAGAGCCATCTCGAAGGAACAAAGACCAAGTTGGACAATGACGGGGGACAGCTTCTGAACATCTGGCTCACTGCCATCGATGAGAGGCAGGAATGATGGGAAACCGTGGATCAGGGCAAGCTGGTCAAACTCATCGATCGCATTGCGGAAGATGTCATAGTGCTCATAGAGCTCTTTTCCGAGGCCAGCGTAGTGGGATCCTTGTCCAGTGAACATGAAGGCAACCTTGGGTTGTTCTGGCGAGACTGGGACGAATGTGGACTTGAGGCGCTCCTTGATAGCCGATGCAGCGTCGGAGAGTGTGCTAGCAGCGACATTCATGCGCCAGTAGTGCTGAATCTTGCGAGCGGTAGTAGTGTATGCGACATCGCAGACAGGAGTCTTTGGGTTCTCCTCCATCCACTGGACGAGGGCCTCTGCGTTTCGAATCATGGCAGACTTGGACTTAGCAGTGACAGTGACGACGTGGACGCTTCGAGGGTCAGCCTCGGCGGTCTTGTAGCGAGGACCATCCTCCAGGAGCAGACCAGTGTTGCCACCAGCGGCGCTGAAGTTGTTGACGAAGATGCGGCGGGGCTTGCCATCCTTGCGCTGGAAGGGTGTCTTGTGGAATGCAATGTTTACACCTCTGGCGCCAAGATCCTTGGGAAAGGTCTTGTTGATCTCGCCCTTGATGCCAACGTGGGGTGGGATGGCGTTCTTCTTCATCATGAGAAGAACCTTGCTGAGAGCAGTGATACCGGAGGCGGCTTCACCGTGGCCGACGTTGGACTTGATGGCTCCCAGAAATAATGGCCTGTCTGCAGCTCGGTGACGGTTCGCAGGAGCAAAGACGTCAGTGACGGACACCATTTCGGTGCCATCACCTGCCTGCGTACCTGTGCCGTGCATCTCAACGTAGTCGACATCGAGGGGATCAACACCAGCCTCATCCAGAATAGCCCTGGACAGCACAGACTGAGTAGGGCCATGAGGGTGGGTAATGGAGATAGCATCCGCAGAATGGTTTGTCTGCGAGCCAAGAACGACAGCCAAGATATTGTCTTTATCCGCTAGCGCATCATCAAGACGCTTGACAATGACGGAGGCGCACGCGTCAGCACGGCAGTAGCCGTCTGCATCGTTGTCAAAAGTGTTGCAGTTACCCTTCTTGGAAAGGAACTGGCCTCGACTCAATCCGGCAAAAATGTCAGAGTTGGTCATGCAGGATAGACCACCAACGATAGCTGTGTCGCAGTCCTTAGCCCACAGCGATGAGCAGGCCACCTGGAGAGCGGCAGCGCTAGACGAGCAGGCAGTGTCGATGTTCAAACTTGGGCCGCTGAAGCCAAAATGGTAGTTGATTCGGCCTGGGCCGAATGCACGGACACCACCAGTGATATAGTAGGTGTCCACTTCCTGGGCGGCGTTGATCTCACGCCAATCATCAGAAGTCTGACCATAGAACGTACCAATACGGTCTAGTCGAGTGGAAGGTGTCCGATTGGGCACATATCCTGACATCTCCAGAGCCTCATAGGCAGTCGTCAACGCCATGCGCTGCATGGGGTCGGTTTGGAATGCCTCGCGCGGCGACATGTTGAAGAATCTGGGGTCGAAGAGACCAGGATTCTCTATCCAGCATCCATAGGGCGTGTGACTCGTGTTGATGGCCTTGCCAGTCGGGTCAACATGTGTTTCGGCGGGGAACCGATCAGAAGGCACGACGCGGTGAGCATCGATACCCTTCTCCAGGAGTTCCCAGAGCTTCTCGTGGCTCGCAGCATCGGGGAAGCGGCCAGCCATTCCCACAATGGCCAATTTGCACTTGCCAGAAGATCCGTGGTTGCCGATGGTTGCGCCATTGATGTCACGCGATACTTGTGGCGGCGGGCGTAATACGACTTCCAACTTTGTCTGTGCTTTCAAAAGGTTCGCAAGTGTGCTGGCAGCTTGCGTGGGGCCGTATGGGATCACCAGGACCCTGGAGCCGTCGAATTCTTTTGCCTTGTTGAGACTTCCCTTGAGTGCTTTGTGAAACAAGAGCGGCTCGTTGAGGATCTCGTGAACAACAGCTACTAATAGAGACTCGGTATCGGTCTCTGGGAAAGGCTCGCCTGTCACGCAGGACATGATCTGACTGCGCGGCTTCGAATCTTTGAATGCGGCAGTAACTGCATCGTCACCCAGCCTCAAAATCTTTTCAATATCCGCATTAGCGTGGAGGTGCGGTGCGTGATATGGGCCATAGACCGGAATTGGCGTCGGCCTTGAATCGAAAAGATCTCTGCTGAAAAGGGACTTCAATGTCGCAGGAGGACCTGAAATCGCAATATTGCTGGCTGACACAGCGCTGACGTAGGCTTGAGCGGCCTGCGAGATTCCCTGACAAGGCTGTCAGTAATGTTGGTGTAAGATTGCTAGAGAGAAAATCATACCTCTGTCTCGTGAAATTCTGCCAATATGGGCTCTGCCTCTGTTTCTTTGGCTCCAGGAATAACATATGTCCAACTCTCAGACTGTTCATCCGATGGGCTTAGCCGTTCTGCTAGAGACGCGACATGAGACCCAACCCTGTATGCCATCAAGCATACTTGAACCGCTATCGGAATGAGCGAGGACAGCGATGGACTCGAGGCGATTGCCGTCGCAGCGAAAAGACCAGTGCAGAGACCGGAGAGGTATGTGTTTTCGGCCGGGGTAGCATCTTGATATTCTTTCTCGGACCGGCTACTTTCGTGTTAGTGACTGTTTCGATTGCCAAAACGCTCCTGAACTCGTCTCCGCGCAGGTGACCTACTCAATGTAGTGTGCTAGCTGTGTTATACACAATAGGGCACTGTCGATACCCGGAAATTTGATCCTCTGGTGGTGATATTTTTCGTTGAGCTGCTGGAGCGTCCGGAAGACTGGGATTTTCGTCCTCTCGAATCTTGGCAGTCTATCGATCTCGTCCCTCAAAGCATCTCCTACTTGCTGGAGGAACGACTTGGCGAGAACACTCGGGTTCCCTTGTCTGTAGAAGTCGGCCAGAAAACCGTGTGTGTCGAGAGACTGGTCTCCAAAGAGGAGATAAGACATCTGCTCCGCCATTATGTAAGGCGCGGCTCAGTATCTATCTTGCTGAAGTTGATTGATCTGATTTCCCAAGACTAGGTTGGGAGCAGGAGAATGACCTTATATATGAACCTGCCGCTGGTAAGGTGAGAAGCATGTACCAAATATAACACCCACTAGTGGCTTCCTGGTAGTAGTATCTCGATATAGCACTTGGATCATCTACTCAGACGATAAAGCTTAAGGGTGTATATGGATGGGGCGCAGGTGGACATACACACCCCCCTCTCAGACGCATTCCTATCAATGTACCGGAAAGCAGATCTTGGTCTGCGACTGCTTCGGCGACCGAAAGCCTCCTAGATGATCATATCACTGGATTTTCCGCTTTGGGACGGTGAGTCCAGACGTAAGGCGACCACCTGAAGCTAAGGCGTGGCTCGACATGCCGTGCGAAGCGTTGTCCGGCCAGGGAACAAGCGTCATGGGAACATGGCCGCACATCACAGGAAGCAGGCAAGAGCAGGACGAACTCTAGAGATCCATGACCCTTGTACGGTGTCTGGAATACGCATACCCACCGGATGAGGCGGGATCATAGACATAGGTCTGGCGAGAAACGCACCAGGCATACCGTGTGTGTCTGTCCTAAAGTCATAGTCCAAACCCGAGCACGCACTTTGGACTATAGCAGGCTCAGGACCGCCAGCGCCGGCGGAAGCCAGTATCAGTCAATCTGATACTTGAGGAAGGACATAGGCTACCTGAAACGGCGCACAGTCCAGAGGAGATTGGAATAGTCGACGACAATGCTCAAGAGTTCGCGCCGATCCTGCTACGAAGCGTAGCTCGCAAGCGCGCCGCCGGGTGGGTCGACCGCGTGCCGTTGGGGAACTCCGCGAAGGGCCGCAGCGCACGCAGAGACTTTCCGCCTAGACAACGATAAACGAAAGATTAGTACGAAGTACACAATCCGTATTCACTGCGCCCGCCCCTCGTGCGCAAAGGGGAGTCCAGACTGACACAGAGTAGGGGAAGGGTGAGAAAGAAACAAAAAAGAATTTAAGGTAATGATTGGTTTTTTTTTAGCCACGATCCCAGTCAACACGTTGGTCGCAAGTCGCTTCGCTGGGCATTGCTGGTCTGGCGCTGCGCGATCGCTGCATGTGGGACGAGCCGTACTGTGACTGCTAGCTTCGAGTCCGATCACTTGGTTCGTGGCCGCATCCCGCATAACGTAGAGAATAGAATACCGACCAACATCTTGCCACCGTTCGGTACAGCACTGCCAACAGAGGAACGGCGGCTGGATATGTTCTGGAAACTCTTCCATCTCTGATACGCGTGTGCGTACCTGGCGAGACTGAAGGCTGGGGTCTGCGTCGAGCAATTCAGAGTTCCTGCCTCTCACTGTCAGACGCGATTAGCCATACATGATGGGCAAGTCAAAGCCCCCAAGCCTCGGCAAAGGACTCGTGGCGGACTGCAACATGCCTCGTTCAACAGTGGAGATTGAGGTGAATAGCCTTTCGTACCGACAGGTCTGCCGTCGGCGAAGAGATGAGCCCACTGAACCTATCGATGATGGTCCAGAACTACTAACATAGGTACGTTGCGTGCGGGTGTGGGAAGAATGAGTGATCTACACAATGCCTCGATCGAAAAGCAGGAACGTTCCCGAGTGCTTCGACGGCGTACTGCCTGGAAGAGACGGCGGAGTGTGTAATCCAGCCTTACTCATGCCAGCTGTATATGAGATCATAGTCGTAGTAGCATCTTCTTGTGGGTGAATCTGATATTGGGCGAGCAGGCAACGTCTCGCGTGCTCTTTCGAGCGGTCATCAGTCGGTAGCGAGTGTGGGACGAGCTGGCCAACAGCAGCAGGCTCAGTCACCCGAAGTTCGTTCTCGATAACAAGCTCATCATGTTCATGGGTCGAGGGGCATGGCAATGCTTCGCGGTGGCTGCAGCGTGCAGATTCCACGCACGCGCAGTCTTAGTATACTCCGTACGCGAGCGAGATAGAGGCAAGGTACCTATCTATGCTCTCGCTCTCGCTTTCTTCTCAGCTGCTGCTGTATGTTGGGCTCAGCACACGCCTCGGAAGGTTGGCTACCTAGATAGATAGGCGGAAGGACGGGGGGTGAGGTCGTGAATGAGTGAGTGAGCCTCATGCCCGATTGCGCTACTGCAATCTTGTCTCATGTCCCATATTGGATGGCGCATGTGCTGAGCTGAGCGAGAAGAAGACCAGTGAGTGGTACATACCGGGTGTCGCAATCATCTGCTGCTGTTTTAAAGTTGGACATATAAATGGAAAAAACCATAAAGCAAAATAATAATCGAAAAAGTTGGAAGCGTTGTTGACATATGGGGTGACAAATTCGTGGGTGAGCACTTGTGGGTTGATCATCATCTCCTCAGAAGCTGAGCGAGAGCCTAGATAAGTTACCTACCTAGGTAAGGTAGGTTATGGAGGTTCCCTGCGCCTGCCCTACCATGTCCTGCCCTGCCCTGTCTGGGTGGCTCCTGCCATTGGTCTTGGTCTTGTTCTTGCTCTGCCAACCAGACGGAAGTTGGTGTAGAATAGAACCAGGAAGGGACGCCCCCCCCCCCCCCAAGACAAGAAAGACGGGTGTGGAGAAACCGTTCGACCGGGCAGGGTTCGGTACCATCAGGGCACTAGAGGGCACTAGGTGAAGTCCCCCAAAGCGTTGTGCACTCGCTAGATGACCCTGCTAAACCGCTGGAGTTATAGCGGCCGTCGCCTGCTGCGGATATACTATCTAGCCTAGTAGCTCCCTAGAGGCTCGCCGAGCTAGCCAAGCACCACCGTACTGGTAACGTATCGAGTATATTCATCCTGTTCAGTCTATAGAAATGCACCCATCGACAGACATGTGAACCCATTCAAGACCTCGTATTCCTGCCAAGACGAGGCCTTCTCCGACTCACTCCAATAATCTTCTGAAGGGGGGTTTTCCCCTTCTTCTTGTTCGCCTCTCAAGAAACCCAAGACACTGCAGATACAGGCTCATTTGTCAAGAATAGATCTGAACATGTTTACTCAGGTCCTATTTAGAGTGCTTGTGCTGTTTTTGCCTTGTCAACCTTAATCATGGCCCCAGAGGAGCGCCGCCGCAACTCTCGTCCCATTCATCTCGCACTAGAGTTGGATCACAGCCGATGACACAAGCCGGTGACGGTTGCGTCGGAACAGCAACACCTCATACAGTGTCTCAAGCCGTTTCTTGTTTGGCCCCGTACACGTTGGGGCCGGGGCCCTGTCCTGTCTCTCTCGTCTCTGTCTCTGTGTTCTCGTCCCTCCTCTCGTAGGTACAGTAGCTTGGGGTTACCCGCCCAGCCACGGTGTCAGCTGCGAAAACTCCTCTGCATACTTCCTTCCTTTAGCGACAAGTAAACCCCCCAACCATCAATGATTGAGTTCCTGTCAGAATTTGGTGTTCTCGTCTAACGGTCATTCATTTCCTGATCACTGAGCAGACGGGTCGCCTAATTGGCCTGTCACTGGCGGTTGCGAAGGGTCGCCGACCACTACAGGTGCAGCCCATCTGTCTGTTTCGGACATCCGGTCACAAATAGAAGTGCGAGCAAAAAAGCACGAATGGGAAAAAGGTGGGTGTAGCGTAGCAGGGCTGATGGGAGAAATCCTTCGCGAGGCGCTCAAAAGCACAGTCACCGAGACGCTGTAAGCGAGCTCTGATGAGTTGTGACCCAAAGGGTCCATGAGATGGGTAGATAGCATTACTGACCAGACCTGATGCCATTTCACAGCTTACTCATGCTTGTTCATCTGCATTTCTGCTATGGTCTAAGTACAAGCCCAGCCCGGCATATACGTGCACGGCTGGTGTCAGGCAACTTTATTTTGGTTTCTTTTTTTTGTTTCCTTCTTCCTTTCTCCTTATCGCAAGATATGACTTAATATCGACGCATTACTCCCAGAGAATGTGACAATCAGCTTCTTTCGGAAATAAGAGTGAGAGGGATTGAGTGCGCAGTCTCAATTGTCAGCCTGTGATCACCACGATCATAGTTTACCAGCCCTGAACCGCGCAGCACGATCTTGCATTGGCTATGGGGGCTAGGCGGCATACAGAAACATCTTCAAGTCAGTACATCGCATCGTACCATTCGGCCCGGGATGAAAAATAAATTCAAAAATGATAGTGCAAAGGGTACGCGCACTTGACGATCCCTCCTGAGCTTCTTCCCATCGTTTCTTTATTTGGCAATCAAGCTTAAGTCTGACAACCCGAACTTTATGCATGTGCGCGAGGTCCCAGTAGTCCTAATTGTTGTTGAATCTACACGTTGGGCTGATGATTATGGAATGCCTCTGCCTGGCCGAGACTCTGACAATGAAATGAGGAAAGCTTCGCGACCCGCGGAGCCGGATCCGCTACCGCAGATCTGGTACAGGTTGCCTTCTAAGACCCGTGACATGTCGATGCTAATAAGATGCTAGAGATGTTCGTCTCTGCGTAAATTCTGACGTACAAGAATACCAACAGGAAGGATTCACGCGGATGATTTGGTGCTTGTGGCAATTCTAATCATGAACTCATCCGATGTGTTAGTGATAGTCTGGCCAATCGCCGCTGACGGATGGCTTGCATTGGACACATGGTTCAGCGGAACAGAAGAAGTCGAGAAATTTCATGCGCACGCCTTGTGGCATGGGCATGACAGTGCTTCAGATGGAGTCTTTTCAGCTGAAAATTTGATAACCAACAACTTCAAGAGGATAATAATCTGTGGGGGGGATTTTGGCAGCTGAAAATCTTTCGAGTCCAGAATCCACAGAACCTGCGCCGAAGACTTGGCTGCTTCTTGTTCTGAGAGCCTCGATCGCCTGTCTGCATCCGTTTTCACATGACCAAAAGGACTGATCGCCAAGGATTCTCGCCGCATACCACATGGGGACGATACTTCCAATGCGCAGTACCTAATCTTCAAACTCTCTACGGGATACTATGTTCCCTTGTGCCTTTCGCACGTACACTCTCTACATATCGGGAGGGCCTGGAATCCGCTCAACGGAACGATTCCCACGATTCCCACCAAGGTGGACCTGCATCCATGAAGCTCGACTCTCTAAGGCATATCGGTTCTAGGTGCCGATAAGATCGTTGTGAAACAAACATTCAGCTGTTTGCGAGGAACAAGACTTGCAGAGGTCAAGGTTAGGTGTAAGTGGTGATATCTTATATTGGTGTCTATGTGACGGTATTACCCTTCAGCGCCCTTTTCCCTTCCATCGTCATTGACACATGGCCTCATGAACCCGCTATATACGTACGCTTGCTCCCATAGATAGCATTCTTCATATCTACTAAAAATAAAACATTTTGACTTCATTTCATAAGGTGTTCGTAAACCATCGCCTTTTTGCTCCATGGGAAAGCACAGTCCAATAGTCAAGAAACGAAATCGTGGCGTATCAACAAATTACATTGCCCCCCTCTTGTATCAAGTTATAACTTGGCACCAGAGCCGGACGGGTCAGCAGACGTCTACCAGGTGATTCTGTGCTGGAAGGCGTCTTTTTCTTCCTCGCTGAGCTGCGTGATGCCAGGCGACGGCGACTGGCCGCTTGGCTTTCGCCTCACCTTGCTGCCGCCGCTGGCGCTGCCTCCCTTGGGAACAGGCCACTGGGAGCCGGAGTAGGTGGCAGGCGGGTTGGTGTTATATCCCGAGTCGTCCCAGACGTCCTTGATGTTGCCCGCAGCGTTGCCCGAGACCGGGTAGCCCTGGGACTTGCACGAGTTGATCATGGCCTGGGGGATGTCGTAGTCCTGGAGCATCGCGGGCGCCTCGATGAGCGTCGCCGTGAGGCCCATCTCGACGTGCCACTCGATGTGGCAGTGGAAGAGGAAGACGCCCGGGTTGTTGGCCTGGATGCGCAGCCGCGCGTACGAGCCGCCGTTGACGCTGATGACGTCTCGCCTCGGCGGCGTGTCGCTGGGGTTGCCGGACCAGTCAAATACGCCGGAGCCGCTCTCCGGTCTCTCAATGACCTGGAACTGGTGGCCGTGCAGGTGGAAGGGGTGGATTGCCGGGTCGAGATTGTTGATGACGATCTCGACAACGTCGCCGTACTCGACGATGAACGGCAAGACCGCTCCGTACATACTTGGGTCTGTATTGTCGGTTCCGACCGAGGCAGCAGTATACAAGGTCGGTGTCTTCTGCATTACGTACGTCTGATTGTTGAAGCACATGCTGAAATGGATTTACAGGTTAGTTTGAGACTTCTGGCAGGAGATGTTTTGGGAGTACTAACCGAGGGATGTTGTTCACGTCCTTGCAAAGACCAAAGTTCAGGGTCCAGGTCCTGTCGACTGGGCCCAATGCCGGCATTTCGTCGAGAGGAGTGAACAGAGCCTCATCGAATGGGCGCCACTGGTGGACGACATCTGTTGCGGTGCAAGGTGCGTTGGAATCGGTAATGAGATATCCAGTCTGGTTGAAGCTCCATGTACCAGAGACGGTAAAGTCGCGGTTCAGATCCATGCCGACCAGGTAAGGGATATTCTTTCCCTTGTCCTTGCCTGTTGCTGCGACCAGGATGTCGTATCGCTGTCCTGGAGCAATACGTAGTTGGTTGATGGTCTCTCTCTGGACGTATGATCCATCACTCATGATGACATCCATGGTGCGTCCGGAGAAATGGAGCATGAAGGCCGTCAAGGCACCAAAGTTCAGGATTCTAACGCGAGTGGTCGTGCCAACATTGAGACCGATATCTGTGTTGAGGCCCTCATTGACGATCATGCCATCGGGCAGAGGCGGCCGCCATTGATCATTGCTCGCGACCAGCATGTTCTGCACCAGCGTCAAGGTCTGTTGGTGGTACCAGTCCGACACAGTGAGTATGACTTCATTGTCGTATTGCCCGTCCCATGGATCTTCGGGATCGCGGATGATCAAAGGGCCACGCAGGCCGTCGGGGTATTGTGCCATGTTGTGGGAGTGGTACCAGTATGTGCCCGGCTCGTCTGCTAGGAAAGAATATGTCATCGAGGATCCGGGGACCACTGGGCAGGAGTTGACCATCGAGGCGCCGTCCATGAAGTTCGTATCGATCTGGTTGATGCCGTGAAAGTGAAGCCCTGTCGTCTGGTTTCCGAGGCCGTTTTTCATATTGACCACCACCGTGTCTCCTGCGTTCGCATAGATGGGAGGGCATGGCCATTTTCCATTAATGCCAATCACTGGCCTGTGGTAACCATCAGGAGCAGCATTGACCCAGGTGATCTCCCAGTTAAGAGTAACTGTACCGGCCCATGTCCCAACTATGTGTGAAAGCACAGCTACAGAACTGAGCTTGGTTGTCCACATGGTGGCGAGTGGAAGCAACAAATATTGCAGAAGACTTGTGCCAAGAAACTCAAGCGGCCAGACGATAGAGCCCCTGGAAGGTGACAGGCACGAAGAATGGTGTTGAGAATACAGAAAGTCCCTGGGTAGGATGCATCAAGGGCTTACTTATAAAGCGCAGGTCACCGCCGTTGTGAATCAAACATCTGCCATGAAAGTGCCCCATCCATGGTGGACTTTAACGTCTGAGTCGACATCCATGTGGCCGTTCGGCCTCGCAGAAACAACATACTTTGGGTAAAGAACATGCAGCATACCGTATTCAGTAAACACCTGCAGAGGCTGAAAGCAGGCATGGCTGGTCAAGTGGCAAGTAGGTGCTCCTGCAATCGATGTATCAGACTGGGATATGTCGTCGGAAGTCCGTCGTGTATTGTTGTATCCGTTCGAGAGATTCCTGTAAGAAAGGCAGACCAGCCAGCCCAGGAAATACTGCGCTGAGGCCAAAGGCTGATGAGTAAAACATGATTAGAAAATCAGATGGCGTCTTTTCCAAGTCAGGAATCAAATCGTGGAAAACAATTGCTGTTTTCATTCGCCGCGGCGCAGTCAGTCACCATGAACATGTCTTACATGATCTATGTGCACTTGTGGTCACCTCTACGAAGGTGACAGAGCCGACTCCAAGGGGGATCATTGCCCGAGTCCAGCAATATGCCTCAAAAGGAATGTCACTCATTGTGACTGGATGAGATATAGAATTTCCAGACCCAGGTCCTTGGGAAGTGGAAAACCGAAAGCTGCATAAATCGTTGTAGCTCGTCCCAATCCGACGGCATTGCCAGCGCTGCAAGTGGAGAGCGCAAACGCCACAACGGCATTCATCGACCCTGGACGGGGATGCACGCGAGTCTTGCGCGTGTAAAACAGGCCACTCACGTAAGGCTGTGATATGTGTGGATTGGCGGGCAGTGGCAGGTAGAAACAAATGATAGCAACAATTGATCCACGCTTCGAGGCAGCCACTCTTCGACCTCTGCGTTTTCACGCCTACAAGAGACACGGCGAACGCGCGGATCTGAGACCCCCCAACCCTTCAAGTCTTGCCGACGTGGTCCATGACCACATGGGCCGGTAAAGAAGACGCGATGAGCCTCCTCGTTCCCGGGTTCCTCCCTGCTGGGACAGGACAGAAACCTTGATACCGGGCAAATCGCACACATACAAGGACATGCCAAGCTTTTCCGTGATCTGCGGAGAAAAACTCTATTCTGACCAAAACAAAAAGAAACGCCGACATCTGGCAGAACACGACATGTTGATGATTGCATCTACTGGCATACAGTATGCAAACATCTATAGTATCTACCAGGTAGTTTTGATCTCGTGAACAGTTGCTTTTTCTGCCCAATTGGCTGCTGAGGTGAGCGAACACTATAGTCTACGGGACCGAACACGCATCATGAACCGGCGGGCCATTGGCATATGATGCAGGTTGATCGGCAAACGAGGACTCTAGCCATCATCAACTTCCCATCTCTCCCCCCGGAAAAACGTCTTTATGCGTGATAAAACGGGCACGCAAGCAGTACACTACGAAGATGAGAACATGACTAGTACCCCGAGACCCAGCCAGCTGCGTGCAGAAAATGCCAAGCACCATTCGGCCCTGGTCTTTCTTTCGCAAGTATAATGTATGGACTTATCGACTCTGCATGAGACTGAAGGGTTGCAAGGCCGAGAGCCAATCAGATCAAGGCGGCCTGCGAAATTCTGGCTTGACCCGAGCACAGCGGTCCATATTGACTTGTGCAGTGCAGTCAACTGTCGGTGGCGCCAACAGTCAACAGTCGGTCCCCTCGAGGTGCTGTAGAATCTTGCACAGCATGATTGTTCTGAGTCCGGTGGTGGTCTGTTGGCCCAATCGTACGTTTAGGCAGAGCATGGCCCATCCATGATTCGACCTTGGCATCTAACATCATGGCTCGGCTGTCGTATGTATAAGATGGACCCGAGCGGTATGGGGTAGGAAATGTGTTTGGTGGTATGAGTTGAAAACAGGATGTAGGCAATGCAGGATACGAATTGTCCGAAGTAGTGTAATACGTACGGAGGGCGTTGAGCCATGGTGACGAGACGGTGACACGAGGCGCTGTGTGCAACTCGCTCTAGCCTGATCATACAATCCGGGTAGGCACCTGGTGATCATGACTGCAGGACGCTATTCATTGATCTCTTCTGCATTACAGGTCGCGGGGTGCTTGGGTGGCTGGGAAAGGAGCGAAACTTGAAGTGGCATTCCTGCATCACGTAGGAACAGTAAGGGCTATCTTATCTTTGGTGATGCAGACGGCATTCGATTTTGGCCTGTCTACATATCGCGAGTGAAGTGGCCTAGTACAACGCGTTGTTTTCCGTGCCCTCATGCCGCCGAGCCGCTGCCCGCCCATGTGTCGATGCATGGACTGACCCGGCCGCGGGATGATTTAGGCGCCAAGACGCCTTAGGTTCTGTCCAATTGTCATTCGAGGTGGCTGGAGGAATAATCGAATGGTCGAAGAATGATTGTTTTCATCTCAGCGGAACTGCCATGTATGAGTGCACTCGATTATCGCTTGCCTGTTCCCAGATCAATGCAAGACTGAAAACAGAACGCGTAGACATATCTGAATCTAGGTGCATTTCTTGGCACTTCGGGCCGACCAAATGCACATGATTATCTAGTACAGAATTCTACGAGTTACAGTCTGGACCATTATACCGGGTTCTTCGCAACCGAGTGTCGCCCGAGTATGGGGTGGATCGATCATGCGCAGTGGGGTGAAAACTCAAGAATGTTTTATCCTTGTCGATGGCTTTGTGCAAGGGGAGTTGCAGGTATCTTTGCATTTGGAGGATCTTGTGCGACCATGATTTTGATATCCGGTATGATAATGAGTCATCACGACTTCAAATGGCAGCACGAGGTTAGATATCGCCACGAGGGAAGCAAAGACGTTGACCGATTCAGCGGTCGTCTGTATGAAATCTCGCTGATAACGTTGCCATGTACATTACTTGCGCGTCAATCCTGACAGTTCTGGAAATTGATTATTTACCCAGGATTCGATTTGGTCATGACATGTTGCATGGTATCTTTGGATCTTCGACAAAACGCAAGGAGACCATGACTTTAATCCGGAGCGCATCTAGCCAAGTATCTGCGTCGTCTCTGGGAACCCATATAGCCAGACCTAAGCAAAAGGCAATTATTGCCCAATGGTCGGATATACACCTGAATAAGCCCTGACTTGTATCATTTGCTTACAAATGAATACCCAGACATTATAATAGATTAGGAAGACGGCCATTCATTACTTATTCGATGACGTATTATGATACTGCGATGAATACAACTTTTGGGAGAAGTGGTGGTAGTTTATACATTGGCATAAAGAGACGTCCTAATTGTCCACAGCAGATGCTTACACTTCGCAATAGTACATTGTCAGCAAGATAATTGTGTTAAATATGCTCTCAGAAAGCTCGCAAAAAGAGCATCACAATGAATCTTCTGAGCTGAATACATACAACAGCTGGCTCAACGTGTCCAAGACTTGACTCTCGCCCTCCTGGCTGTTCTATATTTGTCATGTTACAGTTCTCTCTTCGACCACTTCGTACGAGATTATGAAATAGCAGCGTTCAACAGAGTTTATGTATTGTATTGCACTTGAAAAAAAAAGTATCCCCACGTCTGCTTTATAATATTCAGCATTTTATTGACAGATCTAGTCCCTCATTGCATCTACCATCAAGCATCAACTAACACGCCAGAAAGGAACACAAGCGCAAAGAAGTCTAGGCTGCTCAAATAACCCGATATGGTCTTATTCAGGCCATTATATAAAGCACGCGCATGGACATTGAGACGACTCTTGTTCTTGCCTGTCTGAGAGGGACTGGTCTTGGCGCATACAAGAGACTCGAGAATAGTAAACGCACCACCGAGATGCATTGCCTGCACAGATTGACAGACAATTCTCCGACGTACCAAAAATGCCGGAGTTGGGCCTAAAATTCTTGCAGAAAGACTGCGAAAGAAAGCTAATAATAATAAGTAGTCTTTCACTTCTAGCGACGGTGGATAAAAAGAGACACTCCAGTTCGTAAATTGTAGGGGCCTGGAAAACAAAGGAACGTTGTGTTCAATCGCCGCAGCACTGTCAGGTGGCACAGTTGATGAGCATTTTCCTAGGTACTCCGTAGCCTCAGGTAAAACCACGAAATTCGAATACTCTTCTCAGAAGTCTCACCGCCAATGCTATCGACATTCCCGTGGATACAGCAAAACATTATAATAATTAGTATTGTTGAAGAGGTCCAAGAATATAATTCAGATCTCTTGTCAAAGATAATGCCCTGTCGTCTCCCCGCAACGCGCTATCGCTGCGGCGCTGATCCATGCTTATTTAGCGCTCACCTAAGGTATCTGTACACTAGGCGCCAATATTGAGCTTCGACGTCACTCATCCAAAGGGCCCCCAGTAGCTGAACCTTTTCAACTTCGTACCTGGATCATACCGACCTATCGAGCCAAGTCAGGTGTTTGTCTGCAAACCATCCAATCTTCCCACCGGCATTCATACATCCCACAAACACCTTTAGCAGCGTGGACCGCAGGAGACAGGAGAGAATGAAGCCCATCATCGCCGTCCCGGCGACCCTCGCCCTCGTGTACCGGGCCTACTCGCACAAGTCGCTGACGCCCGGAGGCATCGCCGCGGCGGCCGCGACGGCGGCCATCCACGCCTGGCACCCGTGGAACCTGCCGTTCGTGCTGCTCGTCGTCTTCTTCCTGGCGGGCACGCGGGCGACCAAGGTCAAGAAGGACGTCAAGGCGCAGCTGACGCTGAGCGCGTCGCACGGCGGCGGCGGCGAGGGGCCCCGCACCCACGTCCAGGTCCTGGCCAACTCGGCCGTCGCCTCGGCCCTGATCCTGCTGCACGCCTGGCAGATCGAGCAGCGCAAGCGGGCCGTCGTCGCGGGCGAGGTCCCCCAGGGCACCTTCTGCTACTCGTGGGCCACGGGCGACGTCCTGGTCGTCGGCATCATCGCCAACTACGCCGCCGTCGCCGCCGACACCTTCAGCTCCGAGCTGGGCATCCTGTCCCGGGGCCAGCCCCGCCTCCTGACCTCGTGGAACCTGCGAAAGGTGCCGCCCGGGACCAACGGCGGCGTCACCCTCTGGGGCCTGGCCGCCGGCCTCCTCGGCAGCTTCATCATCGTCACGGCGTCCCTGGCGTTCCTGCCCATGTGCAGCGGGCAGACGACGGGCGCGCTGGCCGGCGGCAAGGCCTGGACGACGGGCCAGAAGAGCATCTTCGCCTGGGGCCTGGTCGTCTGGGGCGCCCTGGGCTCCGTCCTCGACAGCCTGCTGGGCGGCTGGTTCCAGCGGAGCGTCCGCGACGTGCGGTCCGGCAAGATCGTCGAGGGCGACGGCGGCGTCCGCGTTCTCACCTCGACGGCCGGGAACCCCAACTCGAGGGAGCACTTCAAGAAGACTGCCGACGTCAAGGCGAGCGTGCTCCAGGGAGAGGGCAAGGCCGCGGTGGAAAAGGTGGATGCGTCTGCAAAGGATCCCTACAATCCCCAGGACGCGCACCGCACGTCGAACTTTGGTGACCACAAGCCAACTCGGGTCGCCGAGAGCGGGTATGATTTGTTGGACAACAATGATGTAAACTTTCTCATGGCTCTGACGATGAGCCTCGGCGCCATGGGTTTGGCGGCCATGTACTGGGATGTGCCTCTAACGAGCATTCTTCGGGCTTAAGCAGGCCTCTTTTAGAGCGTTTGCTGGAGTCATGCTTGAACATCGAACCTTGGAAAGTATAGGCTTCTAGACATTATCTGTAATTCTAGCTCTATTATTATTATAGGACTCGGTTCATCATGATCACGGCTAATTGGGAGTTGTGAACGTGTAGTACATGATTTTACAAAATAATTCAACGGTCAATCTTTACAGGAGTTGACTACTTTCGAGTATAAGATACAATAAGGACTACAAGCTGCTCGTGTGAAGAGTAAGCTTTTCTTTCGTGATATCGGCAACCTAACCAACGCCTAGTTCGCAATGCATTCAAACAAGTCGATGCTTCCATACCCTGTTCCATTTATGAAGCCTGTACTCCGGCGTGCCTGCCTCACCCCCTGCCGGGGTGCAGCCTACCTCAATCTCAACTTCTTCCTCTCCTTGGCGTCGGCAGCCCATGCATCTTCGAAGGTTGTCGGTAGCTTTTGCAGGTGTTGATCGCCCAGACCGAGCTTTCGCACAACCTGGAACGCGCCAGTGCCCACCGTCATGGTTTGTCCCATGATGATCTTCTCCGAGACACCTTCAATCTTGTCACCCTTCATACCAGCTGCAGCCTCGAACAAGTGGTCGGGCGTCTTCTCGAAAGAAGCAAGCTGCAGTACCGAGTCACGCATCTTGGACAGACCGAATCGCGTGATACCCAGCACTTCACCCTTGTATGTCATGACATCTGCCAGCAACTCCATGTGTCGAGGATCAATGTCCATTTCACCCATGACAGCATCGATTTCCTTGGCGATGGTCGTTCGGGCTGCCTCGATACCAAGAACCTGGTTGGCCTCCATGACGTTGTTCGAGATGACCTTGGTGCCAATCACACCTTCGGTGTTCATGCATTGTCGCAGACCGTATCCTTCCACAAGAACTGTGTGGACATAGGGAGGCGCTTCGCCGGGCTTGTCGGCCTTTCCTTCGGCGGTCTGGATGATGGCACGAGCGGCTTCCGGGTACCCAGAAACCGGGACTGCTGGCAGGGCGCGCTTGAGATGACTGACACGCGTCAGCAGGTCCGCAGGTGCCTCAGTCTTAGTTCGCACACTTCGACTCTTGGTTTCGTCGGGAAGAGTGACTGCAATTTCGATAGTGCCGTCTATCGGATAGACTGAGATGTCGCCTTCCAAGATCTTGAGCTTCTTGGCTTTGGCAATGGAGTTCTTCACGTCGTAAAGGCCAATACCCAAGTTCATTGCTTCTAGTGCTTCCATGTCGATGGCCAATGTGATGTATGCCCTGTGAGGTTCCCATTCATCTTCGATGTGTCTGAGAATATCCTCCACGAATGTCTTCTCGACACGACCTCTGACCACACGGGCGGCTTCGATCTGCCTGTTATTTTCCAGAGGACACGTGATGACTGGTGTGCTGATTGTTTTCGATGCGTTGATGATTTCCTTGATACGGGGCACACCCTGGGTGATACTCATGCCAGCAACACCAGCAAAATGGAAAGTCTTCAGGGTCATTTGAGTACCAGGCTCACCAATGGACTGTGCACCTACGGCTCCGACGGCGTGGCCGGGCTCTACGTGTGCCTTCTTGAACTTTTCCAAGCACAGGGTAATGAAGTGGACAAGCGTTCGTTTGGAGACCTTGGCTACCCTTTCGGTATGTGTTCTTGCCGCGTCACGCTTCTCGTTCTTGTCGATCGTGGCAGCGCTCAGGTTTGGCTTGTCGAGGTATCCGTCGAGTCCAAATTCTTCGCGAACTCGTGCTAGCTTCTTGGCCAGATCGTATACGTATCCTTCGATGGTTCTCAGGAAATGTCGACTACTCTCGTGTTCATCGATACCGTAATCGGTCTGGTCTTCGTAGCCGAGAGCTTCGCCGTGCAACAGACCACGTCGTTGGTACCGTGCTCGCTCCTTGTCAATCATGGAGTCGCAGATATCACGGATTTCGAACGGCAAGAGTGCGCGCTCGTTGTTATCCCAAGTCAAGTTCTCGGCATGCGACCACGTGCGGTTAAAGTGTACCGGCACAGCAGAGCCCTCCATATCTACCGGGTCGAGCTTATCAGCTCCGAATTGGAACTGAACAACATGACCGCCAGATGTTCGAACGGTGTCATCGTACTGTGTGGAAAGATCTTCCAGAGACTTCATGAGACGTCGTGACATGTATCCCGTCTCTGCAGTCTTGACAGCGGTATCAACCAGACCTTCACGTCCTGACATGGCGTGCATCAAGAACTCAGTCGGCACAAGACCTGTGTAGAAACTGTTTGCAACGAAACCCTTGGCGGCAGGTTGACGTGCCAGCTTGTGGAAGTGCGGCAATGTGCGATCTTGGAAACCGTCCGCGACACGTGATCCTCCTATAATCTGCTGACCGACAAGGGCAATCATTTGAGCAACGTTGATGTTGGAACCCTTGGAACCTGATGTAGCCATGATCCACGGGGCATTCTTGGTACTGAGTGTTGCGATACAGTACGCACCGGCTGCGGAACGAACTTGACTGAGAGTACCGGAGATGGAATTCTCCAACGTCTCTTCCATGGAACAACCAGCTGCCTTTTGCAGTGTCTTGTCATTGTAGGCAGCAATGAGCTGATCTGTTTTCTTGACCGCGTTCTTGACAAGCTCGTGCTTCTCGGCGGTGAGGGAAGCAGTAGGGAAGACATCACCAATACCGATGGAAAATCCTTGATTTGTCAAAGCTCGAGCACAAAGCTTGGCAAGGCGGTTCATGGCGATGACCGCCTCGTCCGGGCCGAAATCTCTCATGATGACGTAGAAGATCGAGTCCTTCTTGCCGGCTCCGACAGTCGACTTGTCCATTCTGCCACACATAACTTCCGAGTTGCGTACAACAAGCCAGCCATCACTTGGGCACATATCGGGAGCTCGGGATCGTTCCCGAGGGTCGCTTGATCCCTTATTCGGAGGCACATATTCTCTACATTTGGCGTCCAGGTTGATTTTGACGTTGCATTGCTTGTTGGGTCTCATGAGAATACTGAACACCTGCTTTCCGGTCCACATGCGCTGAGGCTTGAGGATGGCAGGGGGCGGGAGGTCGAGGTGCGTGTTGCCGTCCATCATGTGTTGACAAATGTATGTAAAGGTCTTTCGGTCGTAGAAGACATCTTTGCCGCTCAATAGGTATGCTGCAGTGACGAAATCCTGTGTTGCAGCAATGACCGGCTCACCGTTCTTGGGTGTAGCCAGGTTGTTCTTGACTCCCATGAGATTGATAGCTTCGGCTCGGGCCTCTTCGGTCTGCGGGACGTGGAGGTTCATCTCGTCACCGTCGAAGTCGGCGTTGTAGGGATTGCAAACACACTCGTTGAGGCGGAATGTTCTCCATGGTCTGATCTTTGCCAAATGACTCATGATACTGAGCTTGTGGAGGGATGGCTGACGGTTGAATAGAACAACATCGTTGTCTTCGAGATGTCTCTCGACAACATCACCGAATCGTAGTTCCTTAGCTACCTTGGCTCTGTCACCAAACTTGAGCGTCTGCTTGTAAGTCAGATCACCGTCCTGCTTGACAATTCCTTGCGCTCCGGGGTAGACACTAGGTCCGTTGAGAACACATTTGCGAAGCTTTTCGATATTCTCCCGATGCACTCTTTCCGGATATGTCAGGTTCATGGCCACCAAGATTGGCACCGCGACTTGGTCGATACCGAGATTCGGATCGGGGGAAATGACTGTTCGTCCTGAGAAATCAACACGCTTTCCAGAAAGGTTACCACGGAATCGACCCTGTTTGCCCTTCAGACGTTGGCAGAAACCTCGCATGCTCTTGACGATACCGGTGTTTGTCAGACCGGGAACATCACTGTTGACGTAGACAGCAATGTGCAATTGAAGGTAGTCCCACTGTTCCATAATGGTCTGCAGACTTGCGCCCTTCTGCAGTGCTCCTCTTATGAGACTGCAAATGAAGACGACTTGACTGAGGGTCGTGGTCAGATCATCCTCGTTACTGGCTCCTTCTTGTGCAACGGACGGTCGAATACAGACCGGAGGAGCCGGGACGAATTGCCACAGGAACATTTCGGGCCGTCCCTCGGTGGGATCCAGACCAAGTAGCTCGCAGTCTGTGGAGCTGATTCGCTTGAAGAGATTCAAAACTCGGAGAGGATTCAAGTCCTCCATGGCCTTGCGAACATGCTTCTCCAGATCGTTATTGTGCTTCTTGGCTTCGTTGAAAGAATTGTCGAACTCGATCTTGGCTGGAGGGGGCTGCTTCTTTTGCGATGTGGACTTGTTGAAGGCGACGAACTTGTCGTGTACCAGCTTGAGAGGACCTGCCTTTCGGATCTGGCCATTCGTTGCTTGGCAGTATGGGCAAGTCTTGGTCTTTCGGCATGTTTCGTTGATCTTTTTGAGAATCGCTTGACGGTTCATGTTATCGGGTGCCTTGCGGAGCATCTTGGCAAAGCTGCGGCGTTCGGGTTCGGTTAGGAGAACTCGCGAGCAGTCCTTGCAAATCTCCTGCAGAATCTTCATAGTGAATCGAAGGTAGCCAATGTGAAAGACAGGAAGCGGCAGGCGAATGTGACCAAAGTGGCCGGGACAGTCCGTCAGTCGCAGGTCGCAAGTCTGGCATGTAGCTTGTTTGCTAGAGATACCAAGACGCTTGTCGAGGGGACCATGCTTGATGGGCTCTCTTCCACGGTCGAGGTCGTACATTGTTCTATCGGCAACCTCGACGACCGCTTGGTTGACAATATCTTGGTTTGATTGAATGCCGAACTTGATCTGTCTGAAGCGCTTCGGAATCTTGTCAACAACCTGGTGCTTGACCGGCGCGACGGCGCTTGTGCCCTTGAGGGCGGTTTCGGTTGTCGTCGCCATCTTATTTGGGTGTGGTGGTGTGATGCGGTTTGCGAAGGTAGAAACCGTGTTTGCGACGACGGGTCGATCTCGTTGATCGTTTAGGAAATGCGAGTGGGTGTCTGTGTCAACCACTCAATCGTGTTGCTACCTCAATTGCAGACCAGGAGTGATCATGGTCTCGTCCGGTATGGTGCTCAGTATCTCGACCACAGCTCGAGTTGAGCTGGTCGTGGTCTTGAAGCGTTGCGACAAGCAGTGATGAGGTTGAATTGTGACTCTTCCGGCGCTACTGTAATTTTTGCTGCCATGGAAAACTGCGGCGATCCGGATTGACAGGACCCCGCCTACCTTCTGGAGAACAGCTTAGCCGGCAAGTGGTGGGGTACGAGCTAGATAAAGTTAGTGTAGCATGAACCACAGGCATGGACTGCCTAAAAGTCGCAGGGACTTTGTTTAATGTAGCTGCGGCACGTGATCTGGTGCCCCTCGATTGACAGGCAGCAACTGCCCTTCAACACAGAAAGCGCGTCTGGTCGCGTCTCCGCTTGGATCAATTGGTCATCGCAGCAGTTCACACCAACACATCTTGCAAATCATCTTCAATCAATAGGCTCAACAACGCTGACGACTTGTGGTACTGCGCTTCTGTCTCGGGCGTAGGAGCTTCGATGATTTGTATTTGATTTACCACTCACAATGCCTCTGTATGTACTCTAACCACGCGTGTGGGCAAAGCATACTAACAAGAGGGACACAGCCCGGGCGACCAGCACAACGTCGCTGCCAATCCGTTCGAGGAAGTCAAGCCACGGATCTCAGAATTCACTGCCACTGAAATCGCCACTCTTCAAGCACGGCTGGAAAAGCAGCTCGGTCCCGAGTACATATCATCACGAAGTGGCCCTTCGGGACAGAAAGTCCACTACATTGCCGCAGAAAAGTGCATCGCTTTGGCCAACGAGGTATTCGGCTTCAATGGGTGGTCTTCTAGCATTCAGAACATCCAGGTCGATTTTGTGGACGAGCACCCTCAAACCTTGAAGATCTCACTCGGACTTTCCGTTGTTGTGCGGGTCACCCTGCGGGACGGAACTTTTCACGAGGACATTGGCTATGGCCACATCGAGAACTGCAAAGGAAAGGCAGCCGCATTCGAAAAGGCCAAGAAGGAGGGCACTACAGATGGGCTGAAGCGAGCTCTGAGGAATTTTGGAAATGTCTTGGGCAATTGCATCTATGACAAGGACTATCTGGCAAAGGTTACCAAGATCAAGGTGGCTCCCACCAAGTTTGATGAGGGCAACCTGCACAGACATGTGGACTACGCACCAAAGGAGCCCGCACCTAAACGGGAGGTCAACACTGATACGAAAACTGGCCAGCTTTCATTGCTGCCGCAAGGTGCGTTGGACTCGGATGATATCGATTGGGAGGAAGCTGATCTCTTGGACGTGTAGATACAATCGACTCTCTAGACGATGACTTTGGAGATTTCGACATGGCCGATTTCGGCGTTACAGAAGATGAGCATCCTGATGAAGTGGTGCTTCCTGTCACGAATGGGGTTGCATCCAAACCACTAGAGAGACCTCAAGGGGCTGTCAACACAGGCAATGGATTCAATCGTTCGACGAGCAGTACTTTCGGTGCCTCAAAGCCCATGCAACCGCCGAATCAAGCGCCCACGAGTCGTAGCAGCTCTTATGGTCAGCAGGCTAGACCACAGCCGCAAACTCCACAGACTGCAAACCGGCCTGGACCTATAGGTCAGAGCCGCCCGCAAGTGCAGCCGAATAGCCGGGCAAATGGTCCAGCTCCTGCACAAGTATCGGCGGCACAGGCCGCGGCCAACGGTCGTATCAATACACCACCTCCAGCGAACGGAAATGACCAGGTGCCTGATGGACCGGTTGCTTTCTTCTCGGCTCGGTCAGTGACAGCACTAGCCGAAGACGCGCCTCCTGGCACTGCGACTCTCCCTCCCAAGGGTGGCAAGCTGTTCGACCCGAAACTTGAAAGTCCTTCTATTCGCAAGACACCAGGCATTGATCATGGGTCATCCAAACCCGTGGGCAAGGACAAGCGCCACGCGGCCCCGATCAAGCATGACGATGAGCAGCCTTCTACACAATCTGGAGGTGGCGTCGGAAAGTTCAACCCACCTGGCCGCACAAGCCTGGGCAATGTGATCAATCCTTCATTAAACCAAGCACGGCAAATAGGCGCCCCTGGTAGTCAAAGCCCCATGGCCAACAGAAACCAATATCGGCCACCAACTATGAAGCGGCCTGCAGATGGCGGTTCGCGGGCGCCATTGAATGAAATGACGACCAACGGCAGTGTGGCTGTCAATGCCGCCAACACGGATGCGAAAAGACAGAAGGTGGGCTAGAAGACTAGCATAGAGGCCGCAGATGCTAAGGTTTCTTTTCTTTTATGGCAAGGCGTTTGGAGTAAAACTGTCGATTCGCAAAGGGGTCACGGTATAAGAGTGCTCGTTTGGTAAACACTGCCTGGGTCACCAAACTTGCGTGTTCACCTCGCAGCATTTACTGGTATATACGTTGAAGCAAGCGAATTTACATACTCGACAAAGGATCATAGAGTACGGCGATCGTGACAAGCGTACAGAGAAAGAGGGGCGGTTCGACATGGACTATGATGATTGAGAAGATTGTTTGCCTGCAGAGGTGAAGTGCCTACTTGGCTACCTCTACAAATACGTAATCAAAGGAGAGAAAAGGGGCCACCCCTAGGGGGATGCCATTTGATTCACAGCTGAGGGCTCACTTCGTGCTCAAGAGCTGTGCGTGAAGCAAATTCAGAGTATTCGCACTAAATGAATCAATATGGACGAAGAATTGTAACGCCCCTGTACCCAGTAGATCATTCCCCTCTGAGGTTTAATGGAATGCGTTGGCACAAGTATCATCCTGATATGACTGAAAAGCATTGAACAGCCTATTGTTCGTTTTGGTCTCAATTTCTCAAGTCCTTGGCCACATACAGGAATGCGTATGGCTTTGCTGTCTCAGTCTCTACTACGGGATGCAAAACTCAGGTCTCTTTCAGCTCTAGACGGTTGAGAACATAGCCAATATCATCATCCAGGGTGCCTCACGCGGGCGCGCCACCGGTCTCGTGGCTTGCTGGCAAGGCCCGAGCCGAGAGTGTCATACCAGATGGCGTGAAGTGACACCAATGTCTCCCTGTGGGGGTACGGAGTATAGACTCACCGGTCGAGTGGCAGAACCAATGTTGCGGCGGTTGCTCCCTCCAAATAGATATGTAAGTGAGCAAGAGCATGTATCGATGTCAGCACACTTGAAGAGTCTTCAATAAGGACTCGTCAATAGTAGCAGTTGGTCATCATAACCATTCCATCGTTAGATGTTCTTGTCATCTCAGCATGTTGAAGTCGTCTCTCTTCCTTCTGACGCTCGCCAGCACTCTGGCTCAGTGCCAGGTTGACGACTCCTCTTGTCCTCAGTTTGATACCTGTTCATATGAACATGAAACCAACGTGAGTGAACGGTTTCCTCACCAGCCCACCGCCCACCGCGATATTTTTCTTTTTTCCTTTTGAATCAATGGATGTCGTGTTGACGATTTTTCTGCCCAGTACGATGCCCTCCCCGCCACCGAAGGTTCGCTTCTGGATACCCCGAACTAGTGTCTCGCGACGTACGGCAAGCTCGAGTACGAGAACTTCAGCGTCTTCTCCCTGCCCTAGCTCGGCTCGACGCACCTGGCCGGGTTCCAGCTGGGCACCGGGACGCACCGGATCACCCGGGGCGAGGGCATGCGGATCTTCTAACCCCCGGTACTTTGACTTTGTGTGCGCGCTGCCGACCTTCGCCCTCGGCGTCGCCGCCGCGGTCGACTGCACCATCCGCATCACGCCCAGCGGGCCCGGGATCGAGGGCCACTTCGACGAGTGCTCGTTTACCGCTGGCGGCCTCCTGAGCACGCCCCAGCCGACGACGTGCTGGCTCACCGACTGGGGCGGCTTCTTGACCGAGGCCATCACCATCGAGGTCGTCCAGCCGGCCGTGCTCAACACGCTGTACGCGTTTGGCATGAGCAACTTCGGGTACGTTGATTTACATCCCTCCCACGGTAGACCTGGTGGTGACCTTGGCTGTGGAAAGGTGAAACTGATGCTCCCGACAGTTACTTTGACGAATGTACTTTAGATCCGAGGTCGGGGTGACCCGAGGGTCGGGGGTCTAGCGGCCGGCCCGCCGGCGGCAATTAGACATTGGGCGTGATGGCATCAAGGGGAGTTGATGTTACTCGTCTGGGAATCCTCAAACTTTCTATTGCCTGGAGACGCTATTGCATTCTCGATGGATTGCAACATCTCAGCCCTTGGGGTCGAACATGGACTGTCCAAACTTCGAAGCAAACCGTCGCAATTGTTCTGTGCCTAGTGTGGGCGTCGTGTATGGCCATCATTTCAATTTCATGTCTCAGTATAATGCGCCGAGATCACACTTTCCGACATCATTCCCAGATGCAAAATGAGGTGCGAATGATATTGGGGCTGTCCTTGTATTCCCCGAGGGATAATATCGCCCGTAGTGATACACCGCTGCCGAGACTCGCAAGTTGCAACAATATGACAGACTCGATATAAGTCGAGTGGGCCATTGTTTCCCCGATGCCCAGTGCCAGGTGACCCTCTCGAAGAGGGCCTCTTCTCTTACGCTCATCCGTAAATCCGCACTCCGTTTCTACTGTACAGTAGTACTCAGAAAGCCGGACGATCAGCGGTCGCGCAAGAAAGAAAAAGGGCACGAAACGCACGAAATATGCGGTATGACGTCGGCGGGTATCCTCCCGAAGCCGCAGTTCGGCGCCCCATTCCGCTGCTGTCTGCCCTACTAAACCGCTGTAGACCGTCGGAGCGCCAGCGCGAAATAGTTGACCCTCGAAGTCCCGTCCCGTACCGAACCGAAGCTGGTGCTGACTCGCTGCTTGCTTTCGCTCGGCGCGCGACCCGACGGTCCGCGATTTTTTTTGGAACGAGTCTTTTGAAAGCTTGTGAAGCCAATCCGATTTCTGTGCTGACACTTGGGCATTTGGGCCATCTTCGCCAGCGCTGTTCGCGTGATGGCTCAATTGGGTCTAGAACTGATGCCGCTTTGAGCTTCATGTACTGCAGTGCCAGCCCTATGTCTGGACACCTCCATGAGGACAACGGACTGGCAGTCAACAGCGAGCAGAATCGGTTAATCTCGTGGAATGCTTTCCTTGAGACCATATACTTATGCTGGTGGATTAATACTTTATTTTACTCTCGATATTTATGTATACGAAATCTGTCAAATTGGATCCAGATTATAAAGACTCATCGAACAATAACTGTCGAGGTTCAGAAAGAATTGGTCTGATTCTGTGTTATACTTCAACTTGTCAACAATTACTCGATTAGAAATGCTCGTCATGACCAAGCTATTTCTTCTGGCTTGTGTTTCCCCTTCCATCTTTTCGCGAGCTACGATCTTGAAGTCCATTGTACTATTAGTGATATTTCTATTAATAGTATGAAAGCATCAAGTGTTTTAAGCATAGTACTATTAAACTCCCTTCCCGCGGATTCAGTCATGATCTCCAGTCATCCCCCTGATAAGCCTGCGATCCAATCTAGATATTCTAGATCGTGCGGACCGGGTGTAGACCTTGAGGGCCAGATGAGAGTCTGGTCTCAACCAAACGACGTTGCAACGGCGCCAGCTCCAACTCTTCGTAACCTAGCGACACGCGTAGATTTACCCCAGGATTTTCGTCGCCGGACTGGGTACACCGCATGAGCTCCGAGCATGGCAAAGCATGGGTTGCAGACATGCTTGACATGACGTTGTCACATCCCCGTTGTTTATAAATAATATGACTCTGTCTCCATATAACAGTCGGTAGTTGTTGCAGATGCAGAACCATTAGGTGAGCCGTGCCCTTACTGTATTACTTGAATTATTGAGCAGAGAACTACTATTTGACATGTGGTGGTACTATATCCGCAGGACACTTATTCCACGGAGCGGTTTCCAGAATGGCAACCTGTATGGTCCATTCGAATACACGATATGAGGCTGTGATCTGAGGTCTCACTTCCATAGAGGCAATTGAGTTTGCTTGTTCTTCCTGCAAGTTCAGTTTCTGGCTTAAAGCAGCGTGCCTCGTGACCAAATATGGAAACCCAGTGTGGAGTCGACATCAATGCTGCGATGGCGCGGCTTCTTGCAGGGTCGCCTGTCAGGGACTCAGGGCCTGGGGAGAGAGCAACATGCCATAAACCGAACCCAACACGAATAGAACAGGGCTAGTGCCCGAAGATTTGGTAATAATGCTTCGTGGAATAACGTGATTATGGATGTTCTCGAATGGGTTCTTGCCTGTGTGACTCACATTCCGTAATGAGAAGATGTGGTTGCCTGTAGCGGGTTCCATGTGTTTATCTAATGATCACCAATACAGAAGGGGATACCCTCTTCCAGCCTTGAAAACAACACTCTGATTGCCAAATTGCATTTTAGCATCTGAGCACGTAATCGAGAGGAGCTCTGGCGTAGTCATCTCAGTCAGCAGCAGGAAAAGGGCAGGGCAGTGCTAGAGTCTATGGTGTGCTCCCCCCGTCTCCAGTCAGTCCAGTCAGCCCAGTCAGAAAATGGGGAGGACCTAGCCGCCTAGGAAGGCCCCGACGGCTTCGGGCGGAGCTCCACCCCAACTTGAGAAGCACCATCGGCAAAGGGGGAAAAACATCGAACCACCGGCCTGTGTAAATGGCATGTTGGTCGCATTCGAACTTTCCTATTCCAAGCGTCGTAAGCGACAGGACAACCGACAATTAACGTGGTCAGCCGCATTGCTACGGGTTTGATTGGCCAGACATGTAACCTTCTCCACGCGACCCGGGTGATTGAATTGCCTGCCCTGCTGCCCGCTGGAACATCAGGCCATAATAAACCATGGGCAACTGGCCATACACGCCTATTGCCTGTCGATCGCCGCATACCGTAGGTACCCTTCCAATGTAACATGTTACTTCACTAGCAACTCTGTTTTCCCCCTTCCCACGCAAGGGCTGGCACGCAAGCACACCATACCTGCGGTACATTACATTAGTAGCTCATGATTTTATTGATTACCAGCCAAAGGGGTGGGCCATTGTCACGCCAGAGAAGCTGCTTTTGCCCTTTGAACGGATCCGGTAGGTCTCATACAATGTAAAAGGCCCTCCTCCTTGGGGGGTTCGGCTGCCGCGTTACGGGTCGACTCGGTCCAGAAAACGACTCGTAGGGTCAGGTACGGTTTGGACTATTCGGGGCCAATAGGTCTGGAATAAAGTATCCTTTGTGTCCCACTGGCATGGGCGTTCGTGTTCCTTGCTTTTCTTCTTGGAAATTATTTCTATTTCTCTGATCTCTCCCCCAGGGTACCCATCTCTTGAAACCACTTGACCTGACTGTGACATATACACCCTTGTGACCACCACCACCACCACCCCGCGACCTCGACCTTGCTGGCCCTGACTATTTCATCCGTCTTCCTCCTGCTCAGACATCAAGACATACTTGTTTCTCTTGTAATACCGTGTTCCCCTTTCTTGAAAGCTGGAAATTGCCGTGCAAAAAGGAATACAATACCTCATCGTCTCCAACAAACCCACATCGTACTCCACGAAACGGATCGATTCTATCGCCGGAGGATCGTCATCGCCATCACTTCACCCCACCACCCGACTTACACGGAAATCAGCCCACTCGGCACAGCAGCACCCAGGCAGCGCACGCGACAGCAAGCGACTGCCCACACCCAGCCCTGCGGATCAAAAGACACATAAGAGAGAGGGAGACCCTGACGATCCATACGACTCCTATTTCTGGTCTTTGCTATTATAAGACGAGGAAATAACTGCCGATTCTTGTTTCTTTTCTGTTTCAGTCTACAAACGAAAGAACCACAAGTCCAACAAATAGAACAACCTCAACGACGACAACACCATCACAACTATACACATTCATAAATCAGCCAACATGTCGCCATCCCACACCATCTCCACCCACCTCTGCAAGCAGATCTACACCTCCTGGCAGCAGACGCGCAGCGGCCCCCAGGGCGGCAGCAGCAACGTCGTCGTCGAGCCCATGCTGGTCCCGTCCGTCCCGTACCCGACGGCGTCGGTCCGGCGGTCGCCCTCGCCGGAGAACAAGCGGTCCATGGACAGCGACCGCGGCAGCGACGCCGGCGTGCCCATGAGCCGCTCGTCGAGCCAGGGCAGCTGGACCTGGGGCGGTCGCTAGGTGAATAGTACTCTTATTTCTAAGAAGAGTATTTTCTTCACCTCTTCGGACAATGAGCAGAGACCAGCCACAACACCCCCAAGTTCACGACGACGGGACACCCCAATGAATCCTTGCGAACGAACTTGAAAACATCTTTGTCGCAACTGCAAACAGTCGCAGACAGTGCACCCAATCAAATAGTCGCGGAGGGAACGAGAGAGAGAGAGCTGCAGCTTGCAGCAGCCGGAGCACACATACATACACTTATTACTACGGGAGTTTGCGGCGTATTCCATGCATCATCACCAAACACCCCACATCCCACATACCACATACCACACAACAAGGAAGTCTCGGGAGTCAATTCTATGAGAATCCCGGCGTATGCGAGGCAAGCAAGTACGCCGCTGCGCCGGGGAAAAACCAAACATTCGCCGCACGGTGCCCCGTCAGCTGCATCCATCTCGAAGCTGGGGGTCCCAGTTGTGGCAAATAGGAGGACGATGTTGGTGTTTTGGTGGATGGCTTTATATTCAGGGTTCTGGAGTTTTGTGTCTATACCCGATTGCTTTATTATGAAATTAGTCACTCCCTCTGGATTGAAATGAGGGAATGTCATCAATCAAAAAAGATTCCATCATTCCAAGACGTATCCTCGAGACGTAACCCCGGGTTTCTGAAAAAAGTCGACTTGTGTGTGTGCATCATCAAACCATGATGTGGAAAAGCGGCTTGCTTGGTGATTGCCTAAATCGCATATTGTTTGCAAGTCGATGAGAAAGACACTTCATTTCCAACCATGTTTTCAGTTCTATATTAAAGAATAATCATCGCTGATTCATACTGCAACGCTACATCTATCTCGGCACCAGTATCTACTTTTCTATCGTTATGTATATCGAACTGAAATTTAAATTGCAGTCCGACAATCCAGCCCAGAAAGTACTGACATACCTTTCCGGTCGTCAAAACCTAACATCTACGCGGCATTGCCCAGCGGAGGCCCAGCATATTCAATCTTGGCCCCAACAAGCCTCTTCATAGCCAGCCACCACTCAAACGCCTCCAGCTTGAGCTCGACCCGGAGGAAGCCGATCCAAGCGGCCGCAAGCCTGAGGGCGTTGCCTGGCCACCATAGCCCGCCTTCTCTTTCCTTGATCTCATCCACTTGTTCTCTGAAAACGGTCCGCGCGCAGTATCGGGCCAAGATCATGAAGCTTCGCATCGGGCCTTGACGAGTGTGAAGGTTCTCGTCCAGACTCCTGGTGAGATCGTTGGTCTTCAGGATGAGCAAAATGATTCGAGGGACTTGTCCGAGTAGCTGCACCAGATCGCTGAGCAGACCCTCCTGCAGAGCATCGCCCATGGTCTTCTTCTCGTCTTCGGACTTGGACTGCATGATGGAGGAGCTGACAACGGTGTAGTCTCGTCCTGTGATCGCGGATGCGAACAAGGGGAACTGCTTGTCTGTGATGCCTGCCACTTCGTGCGAGTATTTCCTCATACGGTCAATGTCGCCATCGATAATTGCAAGCCACATTTTGGCATAACTCCTTTGAAGACGCTCGGGAATGTCGCGGTAGAGGCCATGGTCGTAGATGATGATCTCAAAGTTGGCGCCACCAGGTCCCCTCCGGTTTGTCTTGCGGACAGCCAGGTTACCGCCGTGGGGATCGCAATGCAATGGCGCATTTCTGCCGAAGATCATCTCATTGAAGGTCTTTGCCAGGGTTGCAGACACCTCGTCACGGTCGATGTTATTCTTGTCTAGGTACTCCAAATCGTCGAGGCGGTGTCCTGACTCGTTGGCCATGACCAAAACGCGCTTCTTGGCCCAAATGACCTCGGGCACAACAAGGGGCAGTTCGGGGATCTGGGCAAAGTGCTGCTTCAGCCGGATCGCGTTGGCTGCCTCACACTGGAAATCAAGCTCTTGCGGAAGCGATTCCTCCATTTCCAAGGACAGCCATTCGAGGTCGTATTCGGGGAACCATTTCTTCAGCGTCGAGAAGGTAAACTTGGTGAGGGCAATATCGAGAGGCGTCCACTGAGCAAGGCTGGGATGTTGCACCTTGACTGCAACCTTTTGTCCGCTTTCCCTGATTGTGGCAGTATGGACCTGGGCGAGGGAAGCTGCTCCGATCGGGTTCTCCGAGAAGTGCGAGAAGTAATCGTGTAGCTCTTCACCGGTATCGTCTCGGTACATCTGCTCGATCGATTCGAGGGAGGAAACGGGGCAGTTGTCTTGCAGGGGGATAAAGGTGTCAGTCCATTCTATCGGCAGCAAGTATGACATGGCGCTCTGTTCACTCGTCAGCATTCTGTTCTTGGAGCTCCTTTTCAAAGTGCCGTACCAGATGCTGGCCCAACTTGATGTATATGCCGCCATTCTTCTCGAGAACCTTTAATGTCCTCACCGCACATCGCTTGTGACATTTCCTCAGCACCGTGTCTGATTCTTCTGCGTCCGTAATGGATTCGCGCTTCTTCAAGGTTCTTCGGTAACTGCGTATTGTTAGACTCCCTGCCCTTGGAGGTTTGCATCTTGTGGTGTGCTGGCATACTCGCTGATATTTATGTAGAGAGCAGACCCGACTCTGCCTGCTCTCTCAGTGGCTTCGTAGCCAAACTTGATGTCATCGGTAAAGGCGAGCACACTTGCGCCGGCAGCGGTTCCCGTCGCGGCAGCCGTCAAGACCACCCTTTTCGACTTCGGGGGCGGCGTCTGCTTCGAGTTTCTGGACGAGTTGGTGCCGTACTGTCGGTTGAAAGGCCGCTGCGCAGTCTTTGCCCGGGTCGCCAAGTTGCCGCGACAGCTCGAGCAGGTCCAGCGGCTGGCTCCCTGGGTCGCGAGCCGGCTCAGGGGGTTGAGCCAAGAAGTGGTATTCATGGCGAATAGTCTAGTTGCGCATCACGAGCGCACGATACGGCGGTTCGGCTAGGTGGGCGATTAAAGGGGACGCCAGTCATGCGAAACAGTGGCAAACAGCTTATCGCCGTGCTGTCATGATGGCTTGTCCTGAAATCCTGGAATAATCGAGATGGACGGAATTTCGAGATATTCGGTGAGCAGAGCCAAGGTCAACGCAGCAATGGGTCATGCGTTCATCAGTGCAAAGTGGAACCACGAGGTCGTGGATGAAGCTCTTTCCTTTCCGTTGGGGACGCCGCCAGAAAAGTGCAAGCGACTTTTTTTGCCCAAGTCTCTTTTTTCCAGAAGGACGGACGGCAAACCCCGGGCTGCGGGCGTCATAAGAGCCATTTGCATCCCCCGTGCAAATCGAGAACCAGCAGGGGTGGTTTCCCCCCCTAGGCCAGTGAGAGCTCGGTGTTCGGCCAGGGTCCCACCTCCTCCCACATGCCACAGAATCTCGCTTTGGGGGAGACTTTTCAGCGCGTGTCACTGGCCAGTGGTGCCTATGCTGATGCTGCAGGGGTCTCCCTTTTGGTTGGCCGACCTCGACCTTGACCCTCTTTACGCGTTGTCCAGACTCATTTAGCGCGTCGGCGCGAAGGCGTTCCTTTGTATCCGCGGCCCAGCTATTACTACTACTACTAGGTCATCGCTGATCAACAACAGAGAGGAAGACTTTTTTGACGTAAGCATCTTCTACGTTGTTTACGTCCTTTGCGATCTTGGAAGCATAGCGTTACAATCGTTTGGGGGGTTCCCTGTCATATTTGCACGAAGCAAGATGCTGAGCACCATGTCTCCTCCGTCGCCGCATCTTCCTATATTCAACTTTGACTTCACGACCGCCACGTCCCACAAGCCGGCACATTCGTCGCCACTTTCCAGCTCACCTATTCGCGCCTCGCAATCGTCCCCGCCTCTGTCGCCGAGAGATCCCAACGCGCTTCCACGGCGTGGCTACTTTTCTTCTCCCAGCAAGTCTGCGTTCGGCAACCAGGAGGTCTCGAAGTGGACTCGATTCGACGCGCGCGACGCGAAGAAGAACCCTCTCAAACAGAGCCGCGAGAATGCCTTAGAAGGAAAGCGGAAACTGTTCCTCAAGAATGTGCGGCAAAGACATGATGACAAAGCCTGGGAGAGGCGGGGCGGAGACCAAGAGGTGTGCTATCCCGTACCACGGCTGATGGGCCATCCTACTAACAAATCCAACCAGGTATTGCGACTGGAGTGGTCCGCCCAGGACCGAAAAAGACGCCAGCAAAAGGAGAGAGATATTGATGGCCTCCTGTTCGAGGATGATCTGGAAGACCTACCTCAACTTCCACAATCACATTCGCCAGCATACCAAGAGGATGATGATATGATGGTCGATTCCCACGCCATGGAAGAGCAAGCCGAATTGGATGCCATGCTCTCCGCTTACGAGGCCGAGAACACTGAGCGAACACCAACGGAGAGGCCAGAGTCTCCAACTTTATCAGACGACGAATACGACAACATATTCATGGATATGCTGTCACAGGATGGACGTCAGCACCAACAAGGTGGGGAAGACGTAGATATGTCAGGTGAGATGGACATGTCTTAGACTTGAGCGTGGGCTAGGTTCCCTTTCTGTTCATCTTGATACCCATTATGTTCTGGAGTTCTGGTCAGGATCATGGTTCATTTGGTCATTTTTTGGAGTTGGTTGTCTATTAAGGGCTGGCGTCTTGTGCGGACCTTTGTATTGTATGCACAAGCTATTGGCATCTGCTGGTATCAAAAAATCGATTCATATTTCAACACTGCGCTCTTCAAACTCCCACGCCCTTACACTTCAGCCTTACTGAGGCGCGCAATTCTCGTCGTCTGGGCCATCCAACACTTCCTTGGCTGACGGCATATCGCCAACGAGGTCTGCCGGTGGCGACCCTGCGGCTTGCATCTATACCAGAAGGTTAGCATATTGTGTTTCTGACTCTGCAACGGTTTCCGAAACTCACCTTTTGCATGCGGTCGACAACATATTCCCGATCCGCCACGTTCTCATCCTTGTACGTAGGCTCCTCGAACTTGGCGACCATCTCGGCCACGAGCCTCTGTTGTTCCTCATATCTCTCCTTGTCCTCCTTGTTGAGGGTCTTGCCGTTCTTCTCCATCCAGCCGGGGAACTTCTCGTTCAGCTCGCGCATGGGCTCATAAAGGATCTCCTTATTCGTCAGCTGCTCCATCATGCCCATTAGCACCTTGCTAAAGTCCTCCTCGGAGCCGTCGGCGCCCGGGATGTCCTTCATGGCCTTCATCATCTCGGCCATGAAATCGTCCTCCGAGCCCTCGGCGGCGGCGGCGGCGGTGGCCTGGTCGCCGGAGGCCTGCATGCGCGCCATGGTCTTGCGAATGGTCTCTTGGAAGGATGCGTTCTCGCTCAGGTCGGCCGCCACCTGGTCGGCGCTGGGGTTGGCCTTGGTTTGCGAGGAGGAAGACGCTTCGCCTTCTGGGGGCTCCATTGGGTGGTCCTCGGGGTCGAGGTAACCGGCCTTGCCGAGTGACTTGAAGAGATTGGAGATCTGTTCTTGCATCTTGGCCTGTTCCAAGTCTTAGTAAAAGTGAACCTGCGTCGTTCAATCATGTAAACGTTTCGCAGCAACTCACGTCCTCGTCAAAGTCGCCCATGAGTTCCGCCATGCCGGCTTGCAGCTGCCTCTGGAACTCCTCCTCCGAAAAGTCATTCGGGTCGACCGCCGGCACATCGGTAGTGAGGGTCGGTATCGTGGCGCCCTTCGGCTCTGCGGGTTTCGAGGACGCCGGCGGCGCTGTTGTTGGTGCAGTCGTCGGTGCAGCTGCTGCTTTCGGTTCGATCTTGGCCGCGGAGAACTCGTCGAGCAGGTCGTCGAGATCGTCCAGGTCGTCTTCGTCGGGGTCCGGGACTTCGTCGAGCGCCGGCGCATTCACATGCTCGCTGGGCGCAGCGGCTTCGGCCTTGTCGCCGGCGGGGTTGGTACCGCTGGTGGACATGGTGCGACAGTCTGGTCTTTCGAGCCGCAGCGAGGATTCTTGGTTTGAGGGACTAGTAGAAAAATAAGGATGAGAAGACGATGATCAAGCAAAGATTACCAAAAAGGAGCAGATTGTTGATCATGCATGAAAAACGGTGTCAACGTGATTTGGAGAGCTTTGGGGGTTTACGAAAGATTAAGCTGCTTTTGGCGAATCGCGGGGTGCATACCAAGCCTATATGTAGGTACATGATAGACTGGTCCCGAGGTTTGTGTCACCTGTGGGGTCGAAATTGTGGCGCACCGTTCGGTTGCAGTGTGGCACTTACACGACGACGGACGATGCAGTGAGGAAATCATTTCTTGCCTCCTCTTAACTTATTTGTATATATTTGGAGGTATCCAAACGTGCTCTTAGTGTTTGGCGATGTAGTTTGGTTCCCTTTCCCAGCGATGGCGCTCTTTGACTCGGCTTTAACGCATACGTCGCCCACTTACCTAGTATTCCATGTTATGGTTGGAGCGTTGGCATTTGACAAGGCAATAATCCTCTGCCTCGTACAGTCCATCGACTGCCTGGATCTCATGATCCATCATTGAATACCTCGTCATATCAATGACACAGGCCCTGCTGGATACGTTTCTTTTGATACGCAATTATTGGCGCCAAAATTCGGTCTCTATCGTCCGTGGGCATGTCTAATCACGAAAGCATCTTCTCGAGAAATAGTCTAGTGTCATAATTCCACTAGAAACAATGATACCAGAGTTTGGGCTTTCAAGATTTGTGATGGTTGCCAGAAAAAAACCGTCACTGACTGTAGGGAAGATGCAAACACCAAGCCCATCTATTGAATGAAGCAGAGCAAGAGAGCCAAGAAATAGAAGAGAGAACAAGAAGAACAAAGGCGCCACATCGATTAATATACCAGGAGCAAACTTGAATCTTGCAAACAGTCCCAGCCGTTGATTCTCAGAAAATGAACCGGTGTCTTATGTCAATCGACTTGAAATCCACGACCCAATTGTTGGACCTAACATTCGCAGCCTGAAAGAAGTAATCGTGGTCTCGGCAGCCTACTTCAACGGGTCACATTTGTTCGTCTTTACGGCAGATACCATGAGCACCAATGAATAAGCCATAGCATTTTTGAATCTGCAAGAATGTTTTCTCCCCTTTTGCTTTCGAAAATGTTGAGGAGCTTTCGATGTTCACTACGCTTCAGAGGCAGACGTTGGCACAAGTTCTGCCAGTAGCTGCAGCAGTAGATGCATCAGCCTTCAGGTAATCATTTGCATGACTGAATTACGATCAAACATGCAAAGGTCTGCAGACGCTTGCTGTTTCAGCTTCTTTAACTGCAATCTGGACCTAGGTAGGTGCTGCCGCCATGTCACCAGTCAGCGCGGTACTTTACCGTTTGACACATTTCTCCCCAAACACATATTTGACTCCCTTCTGGCACCGCGCAACACGTCCAGGTTCTTTGGAGCTTATTTCTCGACAACCACAACCAGTCCTGAATATTCGAATCCTCGACCAAGAATGGATCTTCACCAGTCGGAGTTGAATGATCACGGTGCAAGAGATGACAGCTCCGCCGTCGCCACCGGTACCGCGGCCGCCTCTCCCCTCGCGGGTCTGCGTAGACACTTGCGCCTCGAAGACCTTCCAGGAACCATCGTTTGCAAGATCTGGGATTACATGGACCCAGGAACAGACTGGGCTTTTATTCAGGCCTTTTTCCAGGCATAATTGATAAAAAATGGCGAGCGTGAGGAGGTACATAACAGTTCAGCTGTAGCTGTTCCCGTTTCGTCCGCTACTTCGGCTGCCACCAACGGCCCTGGCCAATCGCGCATTGAGACTCTCCCGGGAGAGATCGTTTACGCGATAATGAAGCTCATGAACGTAGAAAGCCTTCTGACTTTCGTTCAGGCCTCCAAGACCACATACGAAGCATTCAAGGGAGTGGAAGGCCTTGTCACGCATGCAGTGAGTGAACGAACTGTCGGCGCGGAGCTCCTGCCCATCGCGCTCAGCTGCTTGATGGCGAAGGACCTCGGCCTACAGGACAAGGTATTCTCAGGGATGGCACGAGGCTCTGCCTTCCGCATCGCAAAGGATTTCTTCAAGACATCAGTCAGCAAAGACGCATCGGTCCTTATGGTGCATCCGAATCAGTTCAATCTACAAGTGGCCCTCCGCCTTGCCAAATCCCACCAGAAACTGTTGGATTTTCCCAACACGGTATGCAGCCTTGTCGTATCACACCGATTCCATGTCTTGGGATTTACCCAGCTCGAGAAGACCCGAGTTCTGAAGGCTCTGTATCTCTTCGACCTCCTCCGCCATCTAGTTACGCCCATCACCAGCTACCGAGACGCCTCTCTAGAAGAAGAAGTCAGCAATACCTTGTGGAGTCGAATGGGACCCTTGGCAGCGTTCCAGGTCATGGCGTTCGTCACAGAATACTTATGTCCTCGCTTCATCGGTTGTTCGTCCAACTACTTCCCACGCCGACTTATGATGCAGTACTGACTTATATCTTTGCAGTCGCCGATGGCTATGCTGTCATCCTCAGCAAGATGGGCCACGAAGAATTCCACGAGGCCTATCCGCACACGCGTATTGACACAGAAAATGGTGTTGATGGTCGCGATTGCTCTCATCCTACTGTGGAATGCGCCTGGAACCGGATCACCAGTCCAATGACTTTTGATTCAGCTCTTGCTTTCTCCCTCCAGCACGGCAGCGAGGCTCTAAGACGGATGACTAGAGACGAGTACGTTGAAATGTATTTGTCCACGGCATGGGATCAATTCAGCCATACTACCTGGCATCGAATTGAAATTGACCACTACCACATCGACATAAACGTCGGCGGTGCTTGTTGGTACAGTTGCCCAGACGACACACCAAAGTCGATAGCACGACGTGCGAACGACATGGCCAGAACCTTCGACACACAGGATGACTGTGTCTTCCGCATGTGGCTTTGGCATTTATTTGCACGATGCGATCCAGCGCTGGGCGCAGGCAATGATGATCAAACAGGACCATTGCAATCACTTTGTTGGGACACCGTTTTCCGAAGCACGAGTTCCATGAAGAAATTTGGAACACTCCCACCGCCTATCGAATGGGTAGAGGAGCTGTGGTGAGACGGGAACGATTTCGCCATTTCCACGTTGGAAATAACCCTACGATACTTGTCATTGTACTGGCAACAGGACTTCTTCGTTATGTGCTGGATATCGATTGGTCTGGGAATAACACGAGTACTTCGCCTCGTGGCAATTTGAATGTTTAGTTTCCCCACAGGAATCTCTAAGAAGTATTGATGAATGAATTACTACGATAGATGGTCAAACCGGCTGGTCTAGACTAGGAGCCGAGTACCTCGTAATGGGAAGAAGTCATCTACAACACCAATAACACATTCTCGCGAACGCTTTGGGGTGGTGAAAATTTTATATGGTACTCCATTACTTTGACACCCGATACAATGCGCATAATTGCAGCACAAATGAGAACCTCTATGCACGCGGCGCCTCGTTCTTTCTCACACTGCCCGTCTGGTGTGCCTGCCTGATGGTGGCGCCGTTGCTCTGCTGCTCGGTCACCAGTCAAGTGCAGCACTCTCCGTCGCCTCGTCGATTGATGCGCTTCGAACTTTCTTTGCGCCTCCAAACACACACGTACAGCCTCCATTTTCCTCACATTTTCGCCGAGCGCACAACCACTTTACCATCTTCTTCACGACTGTGGACCACAAGCCAACAAAGGCATCGGCGACGATGGGTTCTCACCTGTTGATTGATGATCTAGACCATTTCAGCGATGCAGTCCACGACTCGGCTGTCCTCTTGCCTGCCACGCTGATTAGCGCCATTGACTTCTCTGCTTCTGCTAATGCCCCCGGCGGCTCGCCAATCGAGACCTTTCCCAGCGAAATTCTGCAAATGATCATGAAGTCCATGGACCTCGAGACCCTGCTCGTTTTCACTCGGGCTTCCAAGACGACCCATGCGGCATACAAGCAAGCCGAGGCTCTCATCTTGCACGGGGTCGCGGAACATACCATCGGCGCAGAGCTCCTCCCCATTGCTGCCAACTGCTTCATGGCAGGTTCACTACGGGGTCTGATGTGGTCTCAGCGGCCTGCCTCGCACGACGACGATCTGCCCTACTACGACCCTGATGTCACGGTCGAATTTATTGAGCATTACATTAGCAAGCAGGCGTTAACTCTGACGCTTCCTCCCGCCCATTTTGGCATATTTGAGGCCATCCGCCTGGTCTCGTTTCACGAAAAGCTTCTCCGCCTTGCCGACGAGGCGCTCTGGGTCTTTGAGGGGCGGTACGCGGACAGATATCAACAGTTCGTGCAGTACACACGAGAAGAAAAGAATAGGGTGCTCAAGGCACTGTACCTCTTTGACCTCGTCCACCTCATCGTGTCACCCGCCCTGACGCCCCTCGACGTGGACCCTAGAGATCGAGAAGTCAGAAACGCCTTCTGGCAGCGATTCGCGCCTTGGGACTTTGAACAGGTGACCCATTTGGTCGATACATTCCTGGGCCCGAGCATGATGAGGAGTGAGTTGGGGTATCCTCGTCCGTGGCCGGCAGAATACCGCACTAACACACGTGTTGTCACAGCCGCCGATTATCACGCCCAAAACCTCAAGCAAGACGGCTACCATGCCTTCCACTATCATCGCGACCTCAGATGCCACGAGTCCGGCAGACATGATCCCACCGCGTGCGTTTGGCATCGCATCACCCGGCCAATTAAGTCGGCCGCTGCCCTCTCGATGCTATTCCAGCATGGGATCGATGGCTTCCTCAGAGTTCGAAAGAGCTGCTATGAGTATCTCAAGATCGATGAGTTCACGACCAGGGAGAATTGGCTCGAATGGCCAAACATCGAGTCCTTATTCCTCCGGGCTGGTTTCGACATTGGCGTCGAAAATTGGGTTGCATACGGCACCCATTATCCATGGTCTGTCAGCTCACCAAGCCAGATCGAAGAACGTGTCCATGTCTTGAAGCAGACGTTCGAAAAGCAGGATGACTGCATCTTTCTGACATGGCTGTGGAAAGTGATCTCTCGCAATTGCCGCAATCCCGAGCAGCACTTGTTGAATGGGTTGAATGCCATGAGGTTGGTGCCAGGTCCTCACGATATGATCTTTCGAAGCAAAGGGTCCATGTCGTCGTTTGGTAAATTTCCCCGGTTTCCTGCATGGGAAGCGCTGGAGATGATACGGGATTGAGTAGACTGAGAACGTACCGCTCAACTTTCAAGCATCCTCGAGGACCCCGAGGATGGAGGCTCGATTTGCTGGCAGAAGCTGAGGGTAAGCTGAATCGCGTTTGGATTGACACGGGGTCAATGAGAGACAGGCTTTGGAAACTGGTGGAAACCACTACCAGGCCGGAGTGATGAACGGCTCCGAGCGACCTGCATCGAGAAGGATAGGCCATGGTGTGCAGCATCTGTGGCTTTTTCCCCCATTTGACATCCGTAGAGGCAGTCTAGCAGGATATGAGATAATCTGTATCTCCAGGCATAATTGTCTAATGAAATCAATTCTCTCATCGTGAGTACAGACACACGTGAATCGTGACAAAGTCTACCATACTCCGTGGTTCGGAAAGCAATCGTGCTCGGAGGCTGTCATGTTGCCTGCCAAGGAAATCCTGTAGTAGTCGTGGACCGGCTGGGACAAACGGTTGTGCTTGATTGGCTCCTTCGTCGGCGGTCCACAACCTACGTCATACTAGCTTCCAAAGTCGTCGGGTGATCACCAGTCATCACTAACGGTAGTAGTAGTAGAATGACCTGGTAGTTGGTAGTAACTCAGACGTCACTGCTGGTGGTGGACAACGACTTGTTTATTAAAGACCGAAGATTCTCGTTTCACCAGACCTCTTACTTCTCAACATTCCTATTTCAAAAACCTCAGATACCCTCACCAACAACTCTACACCAAAGAACACAACAAGAAGCGTCGCCTTCAAACAAACCACACCTACAAACCACTCCCATCACCCATTTAAACCAACCACCAAAATGACCAACATTGGCAACGACATCAAGTCCGGCCTCAAGGGCATCCACGGCGTGGGCGAGACGCTGCGCGGCACGGTCAACGAGGCCGCGGACCAGGCCCTCGACAACGACGCCAAGCACCCGGCCTCGCAGGCCAGCCAGCTCGAGCACCGCGGCACCGCGGCCAAGGGCAGGGCCGAGGTCGACGGCGCCGACAGCATGATCGCCCGGCACGAGGCCAAGCACGGCGGCAATGCCGCGCAGGCCCAGAGCCAGCCCGTCGAGGGCAACCACGCCTTCCGCGGTTGAGGGATGGGCAGATGATGGATGGAGTCAGCCAGCAGCCTTGGAAGGAGAGCGTTCTTGTGATGGAAAGCACACGGGCTCAGCGAGATACCCTACTACGATAAACTTGTACAAATAGCACTGCTCTGGCCAGAGTAGCAATGACGACGGTTCAGTCTGATGAATTAACGACAAATTTTATCCCACATTCTATCTTGACATTTTAACCCAGACATGAGTTTTTGTCGTACTATGACCGTGCTATTCGAAACCACTTTTGCCATGCATGCGGGCGCCCTCAACTCCAAACGCAGTTGCGCCAAAAAGGTATTGCAATATCCCCGACCCATGTCGCCATGCTGTACTTGAATATAGAATATGCGAGACGAAGGATTTCGCCATCTATGCTCATCTTGGTACTCCAATCTCGTAGCCGATCATACACTCGGTCGACGTACCCTCCCAGCCGCGAGTGCCCGCTGTAGATATCATATATCTACTCGTTGCGTCAATGTAAAGATTTGAAACGACACCAGCACGAGGAGGACCCGGCACGATCAGGAATGGCGGCGGTGAGTGCTTTGAGCTTCTTTCTTCCGCCCGTAAATCGTACAATCTCAGAATGTCATGTGAAGCACAGATGAGATGGCGACCGTTGGGCAAAGATCTCACACAGCTTACAGGGCCACTGCCACCTGGGAACTTGAATGTCCGCTCGGGTGTCCAACCTTTGCGGCCACCACGCGCCTTGTCAATGCTGTACTCTTCGACGGTGCCGTTTCGCCTGCCCACGTAGATCCAGTTCCCGTCGGGCGACCAGCATGCACCCATGCACCAAGGCGGTACACCCCAATGATTGCCAATTCGGGCCACGGGATTCGGTGCTCGGCGATCCCAAATCTTGAGCGTGCCATCAATAGAGCCGGAGAGGAAAGTAGAGTCCGACGTCTGAGATGTATCGTAATGGGTTGCAGGCGGCTCTGCAAAGACGGCCGACGGGGATTCAGGCAGTGGCGCGGAGTCGAATATAGCTGACGGCGATTGAGGCGGATCTTGCTTCGTAGACATGGGCTCTGTTGAAAAGTCTGTGACTTGCTCTGAGGGCTGTGTCATATCGAAGCTGGCATCCACCTGTGTCTCACCTGCGTCAGTCGTTTCGCCATTAGGAACAGTTGCCGTGTCCATGGAGTCCTGAGGTTGTTCAGTGGTGACACCTTCCATGGTGGGTAGACTCATGTCAAAGTCCGCCAATGCGTTGTCGGTACCGGAAGGATTGGTAGTTGGGTCCTGAGCCGTATCTTGCATCATTGCCCGAGAAAACTCGTTATCGTCGTCGCCTCCAAAATTATCACCAAACAGATCATCGCCGGCACCGGGACTGCCGCCAAAGAGACTATCATGAGCGGGACTGCCCTGCGCATCCATATCGACAGCCGCTGCGTCGTCTGTAGGGTTGTTGCCGTCTCCAAAGCTGCCGCCAGCGTTGCCGTTGATGTCGCCATTGGTGCCCTTCACGTCCAGACTAAAGTCGAAATCGCCACCGGCAGCTGGAGCGTTATTATTCGAGAAAAAAGTGTCGCTGACCAGATCTTCCTCTGCGGCCTCGGCTGGGATCGGTCGGCCGCTCATGGGCCGCGTCTCGAGGAGCGAGATCTGCCCGCCGCTCCCGTCGAATTGACGTTTGACCTCTCCCGTGTTCAAATCCCAATCGAAAATGGTCTTGTCCCAGCTGCCACTGAGTACGCTCTTCTCGTCGGCAGCGAGATTCAGCACGCTCACAGCGCTACTGTGTTTCTGCAGGCACGCGATGCGCTTGCCCTCGTCATGCCTGACACTCTGCAAATTGATGCCTCCACTCTCCAGTCCTGATAACAGCCACAACGCCTGCGAATGTACGGCAAGGGAATAGACGGGGCTGAGAGTAACGTCCTCTGTGCGCTGTGGTGCCGAGTGTGGCTCGGCATTCTCCCAGTAAGACAACAGGACGCCGGCCTTGACTACCGACTCGACGAAAGGATGCCGTTGCGCGACAGTCAACAGCTGCTTGCCATTGATGGTATCTGGGCCGTGGTACTTTCTGATATAGCCGTCGGAGCCGCCCGTCATCCAGTAGCGGAGGTCTGGCGTGATGGATATGGCATTGATGCTCGTGGCCATGGGGGCAGCCATGGTCGGAACGATATCGTAGGTGCTCGCGGATATATATTCGGGGCGCACGGAAGCCTGCCATTTCGGCGTGCTACCTGGGGCTGGAGTGGCCGAGGTTCTGGTCAGGGCGGGCTGTGAGTTTGATGTATCGTTTTCGCCGTCGTTATTGATGTCGCGCGACTGGTCCTGGGTGGGCTGATCATCGTCGTCGTCGTCGTTATCGCCGTCATCGTCATCGTCGCCCTCGTTCTCGTCATCGTCCTGGTCTTGATCGTCCGGCTGATCATTGTCTTCCGGCTCGGGGTCGGGCTCGGCAGCATCGATCATCAATTCATCCTCCTGCTCATCAGAACTGGCATTCGAGTCTCGATCAAAGTCCTCCATGTCGGGTGGTAGATGGAAGTCTACCTATGTAGGTAGGAATGAGGATTACGGGTAAGCTGGGTTGACAGAACAGATGCGGAGAAGAAGAAAAACAAATCATAACATCATGTCTATCACTGTGTGTCTCTTTACGCCCATTTGGATGGTGGCTGTCGGGGCTTCAATCCGTGGCGTAGCTAATGCAGGAAATATCCCAAGTAAGTGATGCACCGAAGAGTCGCAAAGTCGCAAAAGCGCGTCGTTTCCAGTGGAAGTCGCGAACTGGGAGCTTTCCGCGGGGTACTTGGCGCGCTGTAGTAGGTTAGGCCATCCTATAGGTACCGCACCTACGCTGTACAACTGCGCTGTTGCGCTACGGCCTCCACCGTGTTTCCCGCCCAGAATAACGTTCGCGTGTTTTTCAGGCCCAGCTACATTGACATTGCATGGGGAACTTGAGGGCATACTCACGATGTCTCTTTGATTGTGCAAGTCAAAGGGTCGATCGCTGCGCAGTGAGCTTCAAAATAGCGCCACAATAAACAGGGCAAGGTGGCGCGTCGCATATCTACTCTGCCATAACTCGTACATCGACATGAAGAGAGCCCCCCAGCCTCCAGCCCCCAAAGCTGCCTCCAGACTCGGACTCCAGAAGTTAGAACTCTCGACAGAGCCTCTACAGCCCTGCGCCCATGCTTTGCCATGCCAAGGCACCAGACGAGACTGGAAGCCTTTGAGACTCTGGGGCCGAAGGTGGGTGAGATTCTTCCCGCTCGAGCCCGCTCTCTACTCCTAGAGGGTCCACTTTTGAGTATATGGTTTGTGAGGAATCAAAAGTGGACAGCATGACAACCTTCAACGTCACCACTTGAAATGTTTCCCAATACTTTCTCCACGTTCTACAATTCTGCCCCCGGCTTCGGGCAAATTCATCTCAACATGTTGACATGGTACCGGCTGCCAGCTGCAAGGTCGCCTTGGTCACAGGCAGGCCATATTCAAATTCGGAGAAGCATGCGAACATGGGATGGGTTTTCGTTTTCATTGGCAGTAAACTTGCTTCTGAAAACGAAATAAAAAAAAGTGCCCGCCACTCATAACCGTCCGGACAAAGTGCTCCTATACTAGAGGGTCCAAGCCACAGTTACCCTCTAGTACAGCAAACAAGCAATGGACAAGCAGCCTCGTCAGGTCGCGTTCAAAGACCACCATGAATGTTCCGATCACTCTTGGCGATCGCTATGCAGGGGACAACTGCAATAGTGTAGTATATGATTCCACATTCCGAAGAATGTCCATGTCAATTTCCATGTTGATCCCGCTGTCGTACCGTACCACCGTTGCCTCGCCCAGGTACACAGTCGCGCCGAGTTTGCATCCCATTCAACAAAAATACAAACTATTACAGATTACCGCCTCAAGATTCCCATCAGTCGGCAGTTGACCCGGGAGCCCTCGGAGCAACTTCGCTCGGGGCACACTTTGCTAGTAGTAGCAACGTTCACTTGTCCCATCCTTCTTCGTGCGGACTCCTAGCATTTGTTTTTAGCTGTTGGAGGGCACCGCATCGTCCAAAAGTTGACTCTAGCTCGCGGGTAAACTGAGCATCTCGACTGACACTTGCACCGTCTTGATGTAGTTCATCAGCTACCAGGCACCAACGGACAACCTTTATTTTCACAATACTATATGTTCCTGTGAGGCGGACTTTTCCTTATTGACTTCAAGCGGCGTTGGAACCATCCGTCCGACCATTGATTTCACACCTGCAGATCACCCCATTCTCACCCTTGGGCTAGGATGACGAGTACATGTCTATTGGAGCCATAGTTGCCCCCGGTCAGGACGGTAATGGCGGTAGAGACGGTACCTACATGCGAAGATCTGGCATATCCTTGACCCCCGGTCCTAGTTTATGTTGTTGTATTCCACATGAAGATGCGGTCCACGGAAGTGTCTGTCCAGGTAACGTAAAGACCATCTCTCGACCGTACACAGGCAAAGCACGTTGTGCAGTGTACATAGTCTGCACATCATTGAGCTTGGATATTACCGTTGCTCGGGGCCCGCCATTATACCATCCACCTAGAGAATTCTTCCCATCTGAAGTAATGATGACGACGTTCCATCTTTTTGAAAATGCTGATCAAAGGTCAATACCTAGCGTCATCACTTTAACTCACAACTAGAATTTGCCCTCTGCATACGAACGCAGCCATGGCAAGTCTATATAACATAGCTCTCGACCGTCCCGACAGAGGCATTTGAGTCTTTCTTCAACACAACACAATTCCCCAAAGAATCAACATGGGTTTCTCACAGGTCTTGAAAGGCGTAAGCCTCCTCGCAGCTGTCTCGCCATCGTTTGCTGTTCCTTTCGAACCTGAGATTCAGAGGCGAGTCTACTCCGAGGCCACAACCACATACACCTCGGACGCCGCAGCAACAGCCTCTCAGGTTGCGGTGACCGATGTGACTTCACACGGTTCTTACACCGGCACACCGACGACCACTGGAGCCCTGTCCACCACGGTGACCGCGGCATCTGTGGCGGCTCGGCCTGCCGACCCTCAGAAATATGAGTATCCGTCTGACGGGAAACTGCACTCACCTCAGCCGGCACCTTATACCCCCGGTGGCGGCGAGGGTGTGAACGGCTCCGAGCCAGTGTACCGACCCCAGAGTGACTTCGACTATGAGTCGCTTGCTCTTGCTCTGTACCAGGAATGGATCGAGCTGGATCTGTTTCACTGGGGACTTGCGACCTTCAGCACTCAGGACTTTGAGGATGCTGGCCTCGATGCCGAGGACCGCTTCCTCCTCGAGTTCATGGCGGACCAGGAGGTTGGCCACGCGACTCTGATCACCAACATCCTCGGTGCCGAGGCTCCCAAGCAGTGCACCTACAACTACCCAGTCTCCAATGTCCGCGAGTACATTGACTTCTGCCAGAAGTTGACTCGCTTTGGCGAATCTGGTGTCTACGGATTCTTGCCTCACCTCGACTCTCGGGAGAGCGCCCAGCTTCTCCTGCAGTCCATCACCACCGAAGCCCGCCAGCAGATGATCTTCCGCCAGTTTGAAGGTCTGTTCCCCATGCCCGTCTGGTTCGAAGTCGGTGTTCCCCAGTCGTGGGCCTGGTCGCTCCTCTCGCCCTACATCTCCTCGTGCCCCGAGGACCAGACTCGCCTGATCTGGCAGAACATTCCTGCCCTCCACATTCTCAACCAGCCCAACCCGGCCCGCATCAACGGCTCCAACGTCTACAACGAGACCACCGGCGGCTGGACCAACACGCTCTCGACCAAGGACATTGAGGAGGGCGGCGCGTGCGTCAACGCCACCGAGACGGGTGTTGACTGCAGCCCGGCCGTCACGCACAACCGCACCGAGCCCCTGTCGTACGCCGGCCGCAAGGTGTTCCTGTCGTGGGACGCGCCCGGCCAGGCCGTGGGCCCCAACAACAGCTACGTGACGTCGACCACGGCCACCAAGCCCGCCTACGCCGCCTGGGTGTCGCAGCTCAACGTCACCTACAGCCCGCTGCACGACGTGACCGAGAGCTCGGCCTGGACGATCCAGCCCAACACGAGCACCTACCAGGGTGACCCGGCCATCAACGGCACCATGTTCCTCGCCATCACCGACAAGGACCTGCCTGTTACCTCGTTCAACTTGTCCATGCTCAACCCTCACGTTGCTGCCATCGGTCTTTACCAGGCTGGCTAAGCTTCCTTTGTATATTCTATCTGATATACATAGATAGTGGGAAAAGGATTTTCTTATCATAAATTAGTTGCGATGTGACCTATTGGTCATCGTTAATGATAGTTTCTAGTAATGACATCTGTTAATGAAGTTAGTGTATAAATGTGACATGGTATTAAGGTAATGATCCCATTTGCTGTGAAAGTATCATAACATTCATTCCTGCTAAGTTGACCTCAAATTCAACAAATTACTTGTGATTGCAACACTCATTCCGTGGTGGATCAGATTGTTCACATTCGAATTACACTGTTCAGTAGCAGGTAGCTTTTCTCTTTCACTAAATTATGAACTTGTGCCGCAACCATACAGACGTTTTATCGTCGAAAAACGATAATTGTTTGCCTACAAGCAATAAAAGCTTAACAGTCGCGGTGCTACTTCATGCAGCCAGGGCTTGATGACACCAGTCGCCTACCTACGAGAACAGCGATTTGGTGGTACACAGTTCGCCTTGTGTGTACAGTTTGACACGATCAAACAACAAAATGGATCCCGTGGGCAGACTTTGTTTAATCGTCTCATCATGCTGTAGAGCCAACTTCGAAGACAAAAGACTGGCCACCGCCCGAAGTGATTTGATTTTGGTTTTCTCTCTCTGTCTCTACCGTCCTTTCTTTCACGTCGGATCTGGTCGCATACTTTTACTACGCATGACCTTGACGAGACGCGGAATATTTTCACATGAAATTGTACCACCATCAATCGTCGCCATAGCGCAGTGCGAGCTGACTCGATCCAACTCATCAGAGCACAGCACCAGGACAACAGAGAATCCACGCGACCAATCGGTCACGTTATTAACCAGTATTTCTCCCTCATCCCTCCCTTTACTCTCCTTCCACTATTATCTTCAATTACTTGAAAATCTCTATTGCTCTGTAATCTTGTTCAGACTAGCTGCTGACACATTTATTTCTCCAGGGTGATGAAGACCATAAAGACCACGAAGATGAGGTTTCGGTCCGCAAGCAGCAAGACAAGAATCAGCATAACAAAAATCAAGACAAGAGTCAGCAGTACGAGAATCATTAGCGGGAAGAAAAGCAAAAGCACCAGGATCGGCAAGGAAAAGAAGCACCCGGACAAGCGGGAGAAGTCCCGGAAGCACAAAAACCAAAGATACAAGTACTAGAAGCAGCAACTGCCTCCTCTGGACGACCGCCATTCTCCCACAACACAGGCTTGCCGTTCCGCTCAGTAACAAAGATTAAAAAAAAAAGGGTGGAAATTAAACACCAGTAAATGCAAAGTGGAGGAAGGGCTTGACAAGCAGTAGTTGAACCCTGACATGACATGACGACACAAAAATTTTCTGTCTCAACTGGTATAATAGCAGCTCATACCTACTCGATTGAATTGATTGAATCACGGCTCGTCTTGAATTGGATTCATCATTCAAGGCAAATCAAGGGAAAACCATGTTCGGACGAGCAATTGGAGGGACTGCCATGATTGAGGAATGAGAATAGAAAGGGCAATTTTTGGAATATCGATCTATCTTGAAGCGTTACGGCGATGGTCAATGGAAACCGGGATTTAATATGAATTCAGATGAATGAATATATATATGTACCGACTCATGTCTCGCAATCACCAGCTGTACTGTATTGTGCCGACACCAGTTGAGTTTGAGACTTTCTTCCTTCCTCGACTACGGGCCGAGCCGCACTCTGCAGTAGCGCCGATCCTTCAAGGAGCAACTGCTCCAGCTCCATGACGTATTCCATTCGGCATCCATGTCCTCGACACAAAGTCATGACGGACGCCTTCGACGCACATGATGCGACGTGTCTAGGATCGCGTTGGTCAGCGCGATGGGGAAGGCTTTATCCGGAGGCACGCCTGTTAGGACCACAGGTGCAACATCGCATATGTATAGCAATAGCCCGTAGAATTGCTGTCCAAGAAATTATTTCTCCAACACATATTCCACATGTTTTCACGAACCTGCACAGTCCGAACCGCGACCGCCCTACCCGTGACAAGAACCGCATCACTCGCAATCCCATCCCTCGTGCAACGCAAGACCATGGCTTCAGGTGTTCCCTCCGAGTCCGCCAAGATCCAACAGCAGGCTAACGCCTCGTCAGCAAGTTTCGCGTCGCACGGTATCAGAAACACCAACATCAATGCCGCCGCCGGGGTGGACCTGTCCGACCAGCAAAAGGTTCTGGTCGGCAGCATTCTAGATGTACGATACCCATACAACTTGCATCGTTCGGAGCGGCCTACTGACTACATTGTACAGCTCTTCGAGGGCAACCCGACGCTAAAGCACCTCTCGCTGTGGTCCAAGACGGCGACCTTTGCCGACAACATCACCGTCGCCGCGGGCTACGACAAGTTCGCCGCGCAGTGGTACGGCCTCCCGGCCGTCTTCAGCCCGATCAAGATCCAGAGCCACCGGGTCCTCTCGGCGGGCAACCCCATCGAGCTGGAGCTCTCCAACAAGTATGTCGTCAAGGGCATCAAGAAGGAGCAGGTCATGGACTCCAAGGTCAAGATCTACGTCGGCAGCGACGGCAAGATCGAAAAGGTCGAGGACCGCTGGAACGATAACCTGCCTGAGGGTGGCATTTCCGAGGTGAGTAGACGGCTCTTTCGCTTGCCATTCACCGCGGCCCGCGCTGTCTTCAACTTCGGCGTGGGCGTGGTCTGGTGGGCCTTTTGTACTGCGAGCTGGTGGTGGCCCTTCATTCGCCTGCTGATTATATTCCCAACTGACTGACTGACAATTGTTAAAACAGGCTTTCCGGAAGTTGAATGCTGTCACAGTCCCTACCATGGTCAAGGTACCAAAGAATGAAGAAGAGGACAAGAAGATGCAGGCTGTGAGAGATCGGTCGTCGTAGATTCCGATGTAGCTAGTAACCATCTAGTTTGTAGGCTTAGCTAGTTTTGTCATGGACAGTCATGTTATCGAACTTGCATCGAGTACGAGCTACATTGAAAAGTTGACATGTGCTTTTCACTGTATCAGTCAACTTGCAGGAGGTCTAAATTTCAACACTGTAACTAAGCAAATCAATTCCATGTTTGTAGTAGTGTTTCCATCTGATTTTACTTCTTATTCTCATCTTATCTAAGCAGTCTTGTATCTAGTGCTTGTTCTCGATCTTCTCGATCGTGTTGACGGACGCGGGAAATCACCCCACTGTCTGCACCATAAGCAGAACGGACGTAGAGACGAGGCCGGCAATGATCCTTTCTGAGAACGATGATATAGATGCCCCAAAGCTTATTTGGAAGTGACTGGGCCTCGAGATCACCGGCCGTAGGGTCTGGAGATGTATGGCCGTTAGTGAGCAGACTCAAAATCAACTTGGGATGAAAATTTGAAGAAGAAAGAGTGAAAAAGAAAAAAAGGAAAATAAGAGAAATGATTTGAACTTACTCCTCGAAGCTTGCGCGATCCATTGGATCCTGTGGTTGGAGTGCCACTTTCGATCGCGAAAACAGGTGTAGAACATGCCTAGAAACCAAGAGCCGACCATGTTGACTCTCAAAAGGGCGAAGAGAAGTAGAACAAAAATTCCTGCAACAAATTATTCGAACCAATTTGTTTATTCAAAGTATGTATGTCTTTACTTACTTATCGAACTCGGGCAGATCCGGCGGTACGCCGCGTCGGTGTAGTTGCCCAAGTAGAATATGCTCAGGGACTTGCGGACGATATCCGCCTTCCAGTTTTCGAGGTCGACGAAGCTCGCTAGGCTCACGGCGAGACCGCACGGGTAATACCCACTGGGATAGAGCCTGAAGATCAGCTCGTGGTGTCTGTCGTAGCGGCCCTGTATGTGAGGAGAACACCTTCCGACGATAGTGATATGCGCCGGTGTCAAGGTGAACCAGCCATTTTCTTGGCATCTCAAGTGTACGTCTGCTCGGATGACCAGCAGCAAGAAAGGCAGACTCGTCGCTCCTGACCAGCTGCATCCAGGCATAGCGATACAGCAAGACATAGGACGAAAGACCAAGGTAGACTGCAAAAATCAGACCACAACAGGTAAGTAGGTACATAGTCAAAAGGGCGAGAGGATACGTACTTACCAGGTAGGTTCTGAGTATTTTTCTCATTAAGCGAGCTTCTGGGTCCCACTGAGCAAGAGAGAATGGTCTGTCAGTCTCCAATTTTCGTCCGACAGTTGTATGTGTCGGTACAGCTCGTCCTCTCTCTGTTGGCTTGGATGAACTTTCGTGGACTCAAGCTGCTTTCGTCTGGTAATGAATCACCCTGGTGCGGGCTCTTGATATCACCTGAGGAACAAAAAGCCCAATGACCGTCCCACACTCTGAATTTGAAGTCGAAACAGCGTAACCTGACGGTGCTTGAATGACAATTGAGGATGGAAAAGAGGCGAAGAATAGCAGGCCTAGCTCTGACCTGGCACGGCTGGCTGATGGGTGGGCTTGATGGGTGGATGAAAGTGTTGGGTGCAGAGGAGGAAAGGGATTGTTTACTTTCCAGGTTTGGAGGAAATACCCAATTCTGTCTGATGCTGACCGTGTCGAATGTGACTGCCCGGTTTATCCTGACAAGGTCCGGACTACCGGCCTTCTTGCATCGCGACTGCCCGAGTCTATAATCCTTCGGGGTTGTCATAACCAAGCGACGGTCTAGACCGGGCCCAGAGTGTGATGATGTCAAGGTATGACTCACGGGAATTCCAATATTACGCAAAACATTGAATTGAATTTTGAATATGTACAGATAATAGCAACTTAGAGGAAAGTGTAAGCCCCTTCAGTCGCATAGAAAGTCATCCCATCCTCCAACTAGTCGTTCGACAAGGAAAGAGCATCCTTTCTCTTCGAAGGTTCATCCGATAATGCCCAAAGACCATGGGATCATACACGACCACTGTCATTCAACTTAAGCCGAGCAGGAAGCAACACTGGGGACGTTGGTGCAGCTTCCATAGGTCTCGCCGCCAGTAACAACAACGTCGGACCAGGTCCAGCTCGAACACGAGCCGCTGCCGCAGGTGATGACGACGTCGTAGCCGCTGGAGGCGACGGCGCCGGAGCCGGCAATGTTCTCGACCTTGAGGTTGGTGATGGGGATGCCGGTCGTCGTGGTGCCGTCGAGGTCGCCGCCGTCGTAGTTCTGCTCGATAATGATGCCGTACTTGGAGATGGCGCTCAGCGTGATGCCCGAGTATGTCACGCCCGTGATGGTGCCCGTGTCGCCCGAGGACGCCTTGATGCGGATGCCTGCCGGGGGGATTCGGGTCAGTACTACAGTTCACTTGGGGATTTGTGTGTGTCAATAGTCCTACCGTTGACGGAGTTCTTGACCTCCGAGTTGGAAAAGGTGACCGTGTCGACATCGTTGTCGCTTCGGCCGCCGACGGAGCCGATGGACAGACCGTGGCCTCCAGAGCACACTCCACCGGTAAAGGTGATATCCTAAGACTTCCATTAGTGCACTGCCTCTCGAGACGACTGGAGCTCTGCTTACGGTTCCGGAGTTGACAGCCACGCAGTCATCCCTGTGTTCAACACGATCAGAACTTGTTATAATCAAGAATCATCTTTCCGAGGATCACCCACTGGTTATAAACATTGGCACCTGTAATAGTGACCGAGGTGGAAGAACCAATATCGAAACCATCCTACTAGCAGTGAGTAAAACGTGTCCAAGATATTGAGAGGTGACATACCGTGTTGTGACCCAGAGCATCGGTGTCTCCGGCAGAGTTGTCCTAGAAGGACAGAGGATCAGTTACCAGGACTTTCAACATATTCTTGGAACAACGGTCCGAACTCACAATAGTCATGTCCGTGATGGTGAGACCGTTGCAGCCATTGATGGACACGGCCTGGACGGGAGTGTTCTGGATGTGCAGGTTGGTGATGGTCGAGCTGGTCAGGTCGTGGGCGTAGAAGAACTTGGGCTTGGTCTTGCCGCCGTTGCTGCCCTCGCCGTCCCACCACCGGGCGCCGTCGGGGTTGAGGTACGCGCCCGAGGCGCCCTCGATCGTGATCTCCTTGCCCTCGATCTGGAGGAGCGGGCCGTCCCACTCCTCGTAGCCCCAGGTCGTCTCGCCCTCGAAGATGACCTACCGTGGCGTGAGTTGCTTCTCTGACGGCTGGGCTTCGTGGAAAACTTACAGTGGTGCCCTCCGTAAGGTCAGACAGATCCAGGGTGGTGCCCGACGGGACTGCGACATTGGACAAGACGATCGTCGCGCACGAAGCCTGAGACTTGCTGGCGGAGGCGGCGCCAGCGGAGCCAGAAAAGGTACAGCTCGCTCTCTTGGCCAAGGCTGGCTCCGGAGCCGCCGTGATCTCCGGACCGGCCACAGGCGAGGCTGCGGACACGGCCACACAAGCCAGAGTAGTGAGGAAAGTGAGTGATCTCATTGTGTTGGGTAGGATTCTCTGCCTCTAAGTTGGACGGGTGAACTGGACTTGGCGATCTGCTCCATCGTAAGTCCTTCCACTCAGCCAGGACTTGCCGTCTTTATTTATACAATTTTCTGATTTTGACAAAGTCCATCATCACCAGGTCACGACTCTGGAGTCATGAAGCCTACCACGTTCCGTTGGAGCTTGGATTGGCTATGTGGTTCTCCACTAGGGACGGGATTCAATAAGCCTCCAATTATGAGCTCTATATGCCAAGACCCTGTCGAGACTAATGAGTAGGCAGCTGGAGTCCAGATCCCAATCCGTACACATTAGTATCGGCTTATGACCATGATAACCTGAGGAAATGCCAGGCATACGCAACCCATGCCATTTTAGACTGAAACAGATATGTCCTCCAATGAGAGTGTGAATGCGCCAAGTCCATGGTTCATTACAGGACTGTTGGACCATGGCAGGCTCTCTAGATTTCAATCTCCAATATGGGTCGGATGCGCAGCTGCGCAGTCTAGATCATTCCGACAGCAGACATTCAACTACGAGTATGGATTCATTGGCGTGTAGTGTGACTCCTGGGTTTTTGATTTCAGCGCTCTCGGAGTCTCAATTTCAACGGACTGACGGCCGCTTCATTTCTCAATCATGATATAGTCATCGCCAAGGTTGAGGCTCTCGATGCTTGGCAGGAACATGCGAATGCTTGATTTTCGCTAATGCAACATGCCAAGTAGGTACTCTGTATGTCACCAGGAGTGTGAAACGATAAACCCCAGATCGGTGGCTGCTCGATAGGCGCCACGCTTCCGAAGTGCTGGATTCGGATTTGGGGGCAGATGTGGAGGCCGGCAACGGTTATCGGGGTTGGAGTCGAGTTGGGGTTGTATCGAGCATCGCCCCTTTTACTGGGAGTTTACTAGACCAGGCACCGTTGAGATAATGATACATGACAAGGTAGCGAATATGAAAAATGCGACTGCGTTTTTACAATCAAGTGATCTCTTCTCCTATACATACGTCTGGACTAGAGAGGCCGTCGCCGTTCTATAATTCAGGGGTCCGATGGTTGGGATGCCCAGCGGTTAGCTATCTTGCAATCGGACGCCGTTTGGGCTCTGGACATCAAGCCTCTAGCAGTTCGATTTCAATAGTAAAGACCAAAGGCTGCGAGTTGTTGGAAAATGGCCATAAAGGCAAAACAATTGGTGGCCCCGTCTTTGATTGACGGCGGGTCAAGTACTGCCAAAGCAAGACGAAAGTTCGGATATGAGGTTCCATGAGTAGTCGGATCCGAGTCGACCAAGTGGCCCCCAATCGCAAATGGCCAAAACTTGCGCTAGACCACGAATCCACTAGGAAAATGGCTTGATTGGTGGCAAAACCATCACCATGTTGGCCTCGTTCTCTCGATGTTGTGGTTGTACGAGTTATGTGATAGCCAAAGGCCTGTCTCTTCTGGAATAATGGACTTCAATCAAAGGCATCTGCATGATACTAAGAGGTGTGGCAGCCTTGCCACAACTGCAAAGTCATGACTGATTATGGTGCTCGCAGGAGCACCACACCTGGCATCACTTACAGAAGCTCACCACCAGCTTCCGTATCCTCCACGACGCGGGCCTGAATAGTATGTGCTTGTATCTGGTATGTGTTAGTCTATGTTTCCAACATGCTCACGCCGTTTCCAGATGCAGGTACCTTGAACTCTGCTGATGCCTAGCTGATCGGCAATGTTGACATAGCCATCTCGTCCGGCCTTCTTAGGGATGCGGATTTTCTTGACCACGTCATCGTCTCCTTGCCAAGAGGTTCGACACATTGGACAAGTCACGCGGTCGTCCCGGGCGCCTCCGTTCTGGCGTTTCGTAGTTGCCCACATCTCGAAGCACTCCTTGTGTATATTCTGGCCGCATTGTGCACGGCAGTACACGGTGGCCTCGGCTTCTTCGAATGGCATGAAACAGATCGGGCAGTCGCCTTCGATGGGCTTGCGGTTCTTGTCCTGCTCTGGTGTCTCTGCATCATCGCCAACTTCAATGGGTGGTGCATTGAGCAAGATCTCATCGAGCTCAGTCGACAATAGTGCCAATTGGTAGACGAGATCAAATCTGGCACGGAGAACACGAGACATCACATATAGAATGTGCTTGCACTGGTTGCCGCTCTGGAAGTGCGGACAAGTGCAGGTTGGCAGACAGGCGATGCGGACGCTGTAGATGTTGCCAGTGGAGCCAGCGAGTTCGACAATCTCCTCGGGGAAGCCGTTCATCGAGGTTCGAGATCTGTTGAGAACAAAGAACCGTTGAGATGTGGCGCGTTGGTAGACATCATGGAACTTTTGTGGCGGATGATCACGGAACCTGCGCAGTCGCTTTTCTGCATTTGGATCCTTCTTCTTTGGTGCCTTCGTGGGTGCCTTCTTGGATTTCTTCTCCTGGGGTGCTACCTCGTAGCTTTCATTGTCCGAGGAATCCTCAGCATAGCTTGCCGGGAGCTTTCGCTTTCTGGCGGTACTGGACGAGCCCGTCTTGCCAGGAGCTGTAGTCTGGGCCTCAGCGCCCATGTTGCAGAGCAGCACTTCAATTGTTTGCAACCGACGTCAGTGATGGACAGAGCCCGGATGTAGCTGACCAAAGGTCTGCGGGAATAGCTGTGGATGTCGAGTACCCCAGCTCACTGGTTGGGTGTAGTCAATGTGCTTGTGGTGTTGAGGTTGATGATGATGAGGCCGACGATGAAATTCCGGAACAGTGATCACTGATAGACAATAGCTTGTGTTACAGACCAGAACACGGAACAATGAAATTAGCTGGAAGAGTGGCGAAACATGGGCCCTGAACGACACCAAAGCTTCGCGGAATCAGGTGACTTGGGGGCATCCGTTAGTGGTTGACAGTGAACCAAATTTAGTGGCTCAGTGGCCTCGGCAAGTGCTCCGGTACTAATGTATGGCAAAGTCTTTCAGATACGGAATAACGGCAAAGATCAACGTTAAATTTTAGGTGCATACCTCGGACAAGGTCTATTTTACCGCTGTGGTCGATTTCATGTTGAGATATGTACGAACTCACCACATCCCGAAGGTTGGTAGGAACATACAGTTTGGTAGAAGCCTTTGACAGAAGTTTGTATAACACCATCACTCCGTGCCTGGCGAGCAGAATGGAGGCTTATTACACTTTGTCTAGGCCCATTGCATCTCTGCATCTCTACATTACTGCTTCTGTTTTTGATAAACATGGTCACCTTCAAGCAATACTTTAGGCCGGTTCACGTTTGATTATCGTCTTTGGCGACAGGATCAATTCCATGTAGCATTGCATGCTGAGGTTGCTTTGGCCATTGTACGATGCGGGGTGAGACCCTTGGCCTCGAGATGCCATTACATCATGGCACTGTGAACTAGTAGCACGACTCTTGAGGAGCAACAGACATCTGCAGGTCGAGTCGTGCAACGATGGTTCTCGAAGTGGCAGGTCCTGCAACCTTGCGGTGAGCGACTCGGTCGGGACGGAAGAACGGCTCAAAGAGACATTGTATAGATATATAATTATTATATCCTATGAAAGCGCCGCATCGCCAACAATTTTCGAATCCATACTCCTCCACGGTTCACCATATACTCGGCAGTTCTCAGTGGAGCGAAGCCCTAACGATGGAGCCGCCCAACGCCAGAATCCGGGGGTCTCCACTAACTTTCATCGCCTGTCTCCTCTTATCTCTGTGCTCCTTCGCCAGTGCCGCCGACTCGGACTTTGACGTGCTGAAATATATCAATCCATTAATTGGCAGCAAAGATGGAGGAAATGTCTTTGCTGGAGCGACGATGCCGTATGGATTGGCGAAGCCGGTAGCCGTAAGTCAATTCACTCCTACAAAGTTGTTACCTCTGCATATACTGGGCTAACACTCTTGAACAACAGAACGTAGATGGCGAAAATACTGGCGGCTTTTCCACAGATGGCTCCAACGTCACCGGCTTCAGCTCGGTGCACGACTCGGGAACAGGAGGCAACCCGAGCCTGGGAAACTTTCCGCTGTTCCCGCAGCTATGCGCCGGCGACGAGGTGGACGGGTGCCAGTTCAGAATCGGCGACCGGGCCACGCCGTACGTAGCCAGCAGCGTTGATGCCCAGCCCGGGCACTTCTCATTGGAGCTTTCCAACGGCATCAAGGCCGAGATGACATCGAGCGACCATGCCGCCCTGTATCACTTCCAGTTCCCGGCCGGCGGCAACGGCACGCAGCACCCGCTCATGCTTCTGGACCTGACGGACTTGTGGGCGAGTCGGCAAAACGCGTCGGTCAGCGTAGATGCCACGACCGGCCAGATGCGCGGAAATGGCACTTTTCTGCCTAGTTTTGGAGCCGGATCGTATGTCATGCACTTTTGCGTCGACTTCTTTGGCGCCGACGTATTCGACAACGGAGTCTGGGTCAACAGTCGTGCGGGGACCGAGCCCAAGGATCTCTACGTCACCCGGGGCTTCAATCTGTTCTACAATGAGGCAGGCGGCTGGGTACGGTTTCAACAGCCTGCCAATAACACCCTTACTGCGCGCATGGGCATCAGCTTCATCAGCTCGGAGCAAGCTTGCCGCCGCGCAGAGGACGAAATCCCAGACCCACTCAACGACTTTGACCGTCTGGTCGCGGAGACGCAGGATGCATGGCGGGACCAGCTGAGTCCCATCACGGTCACCCCGGGCGGTGCCAGTGAAGATCTACAGACGAGTTTCTGGAGCGGTATATACCGGTCCATGATCAACCCACAAAATTACACCGGCGAGAACCCGAAATGGGACTCTGGCGTTCCCTATTTCGACTCCTACTACTGCCTATGGGACGCCTTCCGCGTCCAGCACCCGCTGCTGACCATTGTCGACCCTGTAGCGCAATCCCAGATGGTCAACAACCTAATAGACATTTACCAGCACGAGGGCTGGCTTCCCGATTGCCACATGAGCTTGTGCGACGGCTGGACACAGGGCGGATCCAACGCGGACGTGGTGCTCGTCGACGCCTGGGTCAAGAACTTGACGGGCATCAATTGGAATGACGCCCTCGATGCAATCATCCAGGATGCCGAGGTCGAACCGCTCGAATGGTCGTACCACGGACGAGGTGGACTGCAGAGCTGGAAGAATATCGACTACATCCCGTACCTCGACTACGATCCCATCGGCTACGGTACGAACTCGAGAAGTATTTCCAGAACCTTGGAATACTCGTATAACGACTATGTACTGGCGACATTGGCACAAGGCCTCGGCAAAACCGATTTGTATGACAAGTATATACAGCGCAGCACCAACTGGAAGAACTTGTGGAGAGAAGATCAGACATCTATAATCAGGGGCAACGACTCGGGCTTCACCGGTTTCTTCCAGCCAAAGTACTTGAACGGCACCTGGGGCTACCAGGATCCCATTGCTTGCTCGGCTCTTGCAGGTTTCTGTTCGCTCACCACTAATCCGTCAGAAACTTTTGAAGCTAGTATATGGCAGTACCAGTTGTAAGTGTTAGGCCGCGTATCACAGAACATCATGAAACTAACCTTCTGGAAGCCTTGTCCCGCAACAAATATCCTCCCTGATCAGCCTCATGGGCGGGCCAGAGGCCTTCATCAAACGGCTCGACTTCTTCCACACCTCGGGCCTCGCCGACATCTCCAACGAGCCCGTCTTCAGCACCGTCTACCTGTACCACTACGCCGGCCGCCCCGCCCTGTCCACCAAGCGGCTGCACACGTACCTGCCGTCCTCGTTCAACAACACGGACGGCGGCCTGCCCGGCAACGACGACAGCGGGTCCATGGGCGCCTTTGTCGCCTTTGGCCTGCTGGGCCTGTTCCCCATCGCCGGCCAGAACGTCTACCTCATCTCGGCGCCCTTCTTCGAGGAGACGAGCGTCAGGAGCAAGCTCACCGGCAACACGGCGACGATCAAGACGGTCGGGTTCGACCCGTCGTACCAGGACGTCTACATCCAGAGCGTGACGGTCAACGGCGTGGCCTGGACCAAGAACTGGATCGGGCACGAGCTGTTCAGTCAGGGGTGGACCATGGAGATCACGCTGGGCAGCGAGGAGTCGGACTGGGGTACGAAAGCTGAGGATCTACCGCCGAGTCTGGCAGATACTTCGTAAATTGCATTAAATGAGAAATTGGCTATCTGTATCTAGCCTTGCCTGTGACATTCCGCGATTACCTACTCCATATGACCAGTATTACCATTTTCCTTGCCATACCTAATCCAACCTGCATGATAAAACAACACATCACAAAGTCTTCTCGACCAGTGGAATAGCAGCCAGAAACTCCTGCGCCTTCGCCCCGCCGACCGCCTCCTTCAGCCAATCCACCGCCTTGTCCGCGAGCAGCTCCCACGTGTCCTTCTCCGCCGCCTTGTACTTGCCCAGCCAGGCCAGGACGCAGACCGTGGCGAACACGTCCTCCGAGGCCCCCAGCACCGCCGCCGTGTCCGGATCCAGCGCGCCCAGGATCTTCTGCTCGTCGACGCCCAGGACGGCAGACAGCTTCCCGTCGCCATCCCACGACCAGTACCCTTCGATATCCTGCAGGATGACCAGATCCTGCAGCTTGTCGGCCGCCGGCGCCCAGGCGGCGGGAGCGGTAGGGACGGCTTTGTTAACCAGCATGCGCTTCCTGTCGGGGAGTTGGCGCCCGATGGCCTGCTTCATCCTGGACGCCATGGAAGCCTTCGACCTACATGCTTTGATGGCGGAGCCGACTTCGAGCGAGTCCGTCTGACTATCTTTGTCGTGCCGGAACGAGTCAAAGTCAAAGTCCTGGAGGATTTGGGCAGGGTCCGGAGGGCTCACGGAGGGCAGGTTGGCAACAGGGCCGCCGATGAATGCGTTATCGAAGTTCCCCCGCGGACTGCCCGAGGACATGGCCATCTGGCCGGGAGACACGGCACATCCTGCTGGCGCCGGGGCACCGACTCGTGCCCTTTTCGGCGGCGACTGGTCTCGGGATGGCCCTGCCCAGACCTGTCCCAACGCCGCCATGCTGACTGGATCGGCGATCTTGTGGTTCGAACCCGAGGATGGAATACCTGTCATCTGGCCAGCGAACAGGTTTCCCGAGTGGCCAGCTACCATCTGTGGTTGCGCCTGGCCGGCAGTTTGCATCTTTAGTTGCGCATGACCCGGTGGCGGCATTCCAAACCGCGGCGCAGCTCCAGGCATGGCTTGCATCTGAGGATTTGGCGGCATCATCTGCGGCTGGACGCTCTGCATCATCTGCGGCTGGACACGATGCATCATCAGCGAGCCAGTCTGCATCTGCTGCGCCTGCTGCGCCTGTTGCGCCTGTTGCGCCTGTTGCGCCTGTTGCGCCTGTTGCGCCTGTTGCGCCTGCTGCATCTGCTGCATCTGTTGCATCTGTTGCATCTGGATAGCTCGCACCTGGTCCGCAGGCATACCTTGCCCTTGTGCCGCTTGCGGCGGCGGAGGAGACGGATGCCTCGCGCGATCCTCGCCGTTCGACTCCGTCGCCACGAACGAGCACCACTTGCCTCCGACCTGGTACCGGACGCCCAGGCCGACGGCCTCGCGCTGGACCAGGTCCCGGAAGAGGCCGTCGTACTTGTCCTTCAGCGACCGCCCGTCGCCGTCGTCCTTGGCCGCGTAGATCCATCCCCTGCCCTCCTCGAGCTCGCCGACGGCCTTTCGGGCCGCGAGCTGGTGGATGGTCTCGCCCTTGGCGTCTAGGACTGCGACGGGGATGTCCAGCTTGAGAGGACCGTGCGGAGAGGTGCCGTGCAGGACCACCGAGGTCGGGGCTGGCGTGTCTGCGGATAGCAGGAGGTAGACGCTTGTGCGGTTGAATGGGAACAGCGGCGGTATCTTGTACGGTGCCTGGAGGACCTTTGGAGCATCTAACTTGGGGAGGCGTGAAGCCGCAGACTCGAAATTGGCATCCCGAATCTCGGTATCAGTGCCGGCTGATTGGTTGAATAGAGATATCGATGCCTTGGCAGGCTCATCCGTGATAGTCGCCGGCGAAGGTGCCGAGTCTTCCGCAGTGAAGCGATCGCCGTCTTTCTCAATCATCTCAAAGTCATCGCTGTCGCTCGCGGCCGCTGCGCCCCCCACGAGCTCCAGTGAGTAGTCCTTGACGTGAGGGAACAAAGCGCCCTTGAGCATCCTGACGACCTTGCTTCCCATCTCCTCGCCGTCGGCGACGGACTGAGAGAAGCCTTGGCCGGCGCGCGCGACGCCTTCGATCAGCGCGTAGCTGGCGCCCGAGCCGATGCCCAGACTGAACAAGCGGATTGCTCCGTTGCTGTCGCTTACATGTCTGTCGATCGTCTCGAACAAGGGCTCCTGACTCCAGACCTCCCCGTCGGTGATGAGAAAGACTTCCAGGTTCATGTCCTTGTACCTGCGCGCGAAGATATCCTCGACCGCCTGGAACATTTCGGTGCCACCGTAGTTGGCACTGATCGTATCTATGTGTCTCATGGCCTCTTCGACCGTGGTCTGGTTGTAAGGCTGGGACCGCTCCCACAGGAAGTCGTGGCGGCTGCCGAAGCTGCAGATGTTGAACTTCATACCCGGGCGCATCGACTTGACAAAAATGCGGAGGGCCGTTTGGAGATTCTTTTCCTTGCCGCCCATGCTGCCGCTGCGGTCGCACATGAACACTATCTCGGGTCTCTGAAGAGTGAGCTCGAACTTGGGTACAAGCGTCACCATCATGGCCCGCTGCTTGGGAATGGTGGGATGTTCCTCGAGCACAGCAACGGGCTCACCAGTATTGGTTGCCTTGACTTGCAGGATAAAGTCAGTCATCAGCTGAGCAGCCCCGAGCGACAAGGTTGCAGAAGCTCTTTGGAAAGAGGGCTCAGCATCTGGGGTTGTTGACAGCCGGCCCAGTGACACAGCAAGCTGATGGGAAGGCGACTGGATGGAGGTGATGTGAGATCCCGGGGGAACTTCAGCGTCCACGGTAATGCTGATGTTACCTTCTCGCAGGGGCTCTGCCATCTCGCTGGGGTAGGCGCCATATCTGGGGGCGATCGTCGTTGGGATGGTGAAGCGAACGCCGTCACTCTGGGCGTCATGTTTGAGCTCTCCGATGTACACGATCTCGACCTTGATCTCTGCCCCACTGGGGATGTTGCCTATGGTCGTCGTGAAGCAATCCGATGCGTCGGGGACCTGGGCCAGAAGCCCGGCCGTCTCTCCTCGAGCGACGGCGTCCTTGTAGACCTGGCGTGCCTCCTCCTTCTCCTTCACAACGCCGGTGATGACGCGGTCCCCAATGGTACCGGTGAATCCGACGACGCTGACTCCATCATAGAGTGGAAAGCTATAGCGGAGCTCGGGAAGGTCGCCTAGTGAATTGATAAATGTCTGGGTAAGAGTCGTCCTTGATACTGATGCCAGTATGGTGGTGTGGGCGCTCATTTGCGCCAGTGGTATGTGCTTTCGTCGGTGCGACACCGGGTCGATACCGACGAACCCGCATATTCCGCCATGCATTGAACGTTGGTAGTGATACATGGTGTGAGAGATGAAGGTGTTTTCTGGTTGACATCTGGTCGAGACGTCGGATGCCTTTATATAATGACCATACTGGAGGGCCCAATGACACAACGCCACATTCAGCCACATCAATACATAGCTGTTGGGGTATGTATTTACAAAGGTCGTTGCCTATTTGACTTGAAAGACGCTTTAAGCCCCTTCAATGCAATGATCCGAATCATATTGTCCGGAAAGTTTGCCTGGTTGCCTGATTGCCTCACTGTAGACAAAGACCTGTCGTACGATGTCGACTGCGCCTCTATAGGGCAATGGCACTATTCCGTTTTCGGCTCGCCGAGAGGTCGATATTGAATAGGTATGCAATTGTTGCAACTCCCTATCACAATTGGGTTTGTGAGCCTTCAAATAAATGCATATTTGCAAATACAAGTGCCTGGCTTGTCTGTTGTGGCATGTCTTTTTTAGTAAAGAGGACTGCTATCAGAGTTTTTGGGATCTCAACTTAGGCAACCAGGTTATGTGACCTAGGCCGCGATCACTGATTATGATCTCAGGCATATCAGACTGGTAGGGCTCCCGGCTTACATCTTCGGAACGACACAGGCAGTCTCCAACCTGCGCAAGTCAGGTACTCAAGCTGTCTAGCAGTCGGACTTTGTTCTTAGAACGCGCATTCTAGAGCTAAAAGTGCACATATCATCCAATGCTTCGGCCCTGCATTTCAGCCTAATGCGTTCGCTTTGTGCCGGTCTCAGCTAGGTAGCCAGCTCTGTGTTCTCGCCGTAGTCAACAAACTGCAGCCTGGACTTATTATCCCGTTGCTGGCTTGTTATGGTGCGTTTCTTGATACAACGGTCATAAGGTATTCCAATGTCGTCTGTGTAGGGCGAGAGCTGGTGATACTGCATTTCTTGTCGCATAGGGAAAAAAGCAGCAAGTCTCAGGCAGCACTTCCCCGCCACCCGATAGCTTGGAGCTCGGCAATCTTTTCCAGGATGGACTCTACCACCTGGGTCTTGCCATCATTGTGCTTCCATCTAATGAGAGACTTCAAACGTCAAACTTCCTCGATGGACTGGATGATAGGTCATAGACATTGATTTGATATCTCGAATAATCGACACGAATCGCTATCGGTCGTGGTGGGGCCATGAAAGTAGTTCTAGTCGGCTGTTCGGATGGCTTCCGACGGAACAGAGCCAAGCCGCTGCCTCAGCGATGTTGCAATCGTGGGGTGGCCAATCATGTATGCGATCAGGTTTCGGGACGTACCAACGCTATTGGCAGCGTCCGCTTCGTTCGTCGAAGCCGGAAAACGATTATCAGCAAGACAGTGGCCGCCCGATAGCCGCCATCGGATTGTCGCTTGACCGTGCTGCTGCTCCGCAATCATCGGAGGGCTGGAAAGTTGGATGTGGCGAGACTCGGAGACCATCTGTTCAAGATCACCTTTCTACCAGTGCCATCACCTATATTTATACCACGACACTCGAAAACGAAGGGTGCGAATCTGTATACTGCTGCTGATTGATAGCACCTTGTCACACTTATTAAAGCTCCATTGATACACTATCTTGTGCCCGATATTATCGCTTCCAGCCATGGCGGGTATCACACCAAAGCCGTCCGGGCCAAACAAGCTCTTCAACGACCCAGAACAGGTTTTTGGTGATTTCAGAGACGATATCCTCCGAGATGGCTACGCCGTCGTCAAGGGTGCCGTCGCTCGAGAGCGCGCCGAAAAGTACGCCGAGGAGATGTATACCTATCTTGAGACGTTCAAGGGCGGCCTTGGCTTCAAGCGCTTCGACCCCTCCACATACAAGGAGGAATATCTGCCGGTCATCAATGAGAAGGGCATGTGTTCAGGCTACGGCGTCAACCATGAAGACTTCACATGGGACATCCGCTGCGAGCCTGGAGTTGTCGACGCTTTCGCAAAGGTCTTTGACACCGATGACTTGATCGTGTCGTTCGATGCCGTCAACTTTGCGCTGCCAAACAGAAAAGATACCAAGGCCAACAAACCTTGGCCACACCAGGACCAAGATCCCGAGAAGCCCGAATTCCGCTGCCTCCAGGGAATCGTTAACCTTTTGCCGAACGGCCCCGATGATGGAGGCCTGATCGTTTGCAAGGGTGCGCACAAGCTGTCGGGAGAGTTCCACAAAGACTTCCAGAACGAGGTCGACCCGGTATGGCGCTGGACGAAGGAATGGTACGGCTTTTCCGACGCCGGAATGGCTTGGTTGGAGAAGAAGGGATGCCCGTGGATCAAGATCGAAGCCGAGCCCGGTGACTTGCTGCTCTGGGACTCACGTCTGCCTCACTACAACCTCAGTCCTACCGGCGACAGGCCAAGATTCGCCACCTACACTTGCTATATGCCGGCGGCAGATGCGACCCAGGAGGATCTGCTGCGCAAAAAGGAGGCATTCGAGAAGCAGCTCGGTACCACACACTGGCCCAACGCAGCACATGTCCGGGATACCAGCCAGCCCCTCATGCGAAAGACGGGTGCCTGCCCTTACAATGACGACAAGCCCCGAAAGCCCATCGAGCTGAGCGAAAGGGGAATGAAGCTTACCGGCATTCCATACATTGCGGCCAGTGCTTGAGAGTACCCGGCCTGAATAGGTATTAAGGGGGAGACCTTTTGAGGTGTTGTACATAGATTCTTTTCATGAAAGCCAATCAATCTTGTTTGCCCTTTGCATTACAGCCGGTTCTCAGAAAGTAGTGATGATAAACTTTGAACGGCAGGCTGAAAATTTTCGTGTGCGGACGTCCGAATCAATCTTTGTTATCACTGATGGCCAGGCGCTCAACAACCTTTGTGATGTCTTCGAGCCCATCGTCCTTGGGCTTTCGCCAATGTATCGTCGTGCTTGTGAAAGTTGGGTAAAAGTCCTGATCGTCGGGAAATTTGATCTTGTCGCAGCTGTCATCCAACTGCTTCATCTTGCTCCATGATTGATCTGTATCGTCGGCATAACTGCAACGAGTTAGCATCAAGTGCAAGCCAAAGTGCGCTCAAGACTCAGCTTAAGTAGGAATGCGTCGGCTCACCTCTCCCATACGTCGTACCCAGTACCAATGAACATGGTAGGTATGGCTTTCTCAATGGCAGCAGTATAAATGTCTCTGTAGAGATGTATACCGAACACAATTGAATCCTCCGAAACAGCTTCAAATCCTCCCGGGGAATCCAAGACTTCGTAGCCGAGCGATTTGAGGAATTCGATATCGCTGGCGGTGAAACATGGTTCCTGAAAGATACAGCGTATCTTCTCCTTTGGATCCTTTTCCAGAGACTCGACCAAAGTCACAAAGGCCGCTAGCTGAATGTGACTCCTTCGCCTGGTTTGCCACGAGCCGTCTTCAGGATCGAAAGACCCGAGACCAAGACAGATAGCCTTTTGGGGGTGGGGGTGACATGATTTGGACTGTAAAACTTTTTTGAGCTTACGGCAACACTTTGAGTCCGTCCATTGTTGAGAGAATTTCTTGTAATCTGTGCGAATATCTTCCACGGGAAGATTTGGAGTCGTCCTCACTGGAGCAGAGGTATGAGAAATAGGTCCGGCTACTGGAGGCGCTCTTCTTTTGGGCTGTCGGTTCCGCTTGCTGCTGACGAAAGTCCACGCTTCCTCCTCGGGGTTGGCAGTCATATCTAGTTGAAATGTTCCGTACCAGATTCGCAGAAGTCTGCTTGTCTTATGATTGCTTGTCCAAGTCTGATGACTTCCCCACACACTGAGTTTGTAGGCGTGCTGTTTGGTAGAATCTGTACTTCTTGGTCTGCCTGTTTTCGTGGTATTTTGCAGCCATTGGGCATGAAGGAATTGTACGCCACCACCAGAAATAACAAATTGTATCTGAGCGCTTCAATCTGATCGTGGAAGTGACGGCCGACGAGCCTGCTAAAATGGCAGTTCCGCGGTAGGTGACTTTTTTTCATGACAGTTGGCGGGCAGGTGCAACCTTGCCTAGACCCGCCATCATGAATGGCACTCAACTGCTTTGCTGCTTCATGGCCATCAATATGTGGACTTCTTGCAATTGACGATTGATCGGATTGACGCCAGAAAATACCGTCTTCTTCAATATCTGATTCTTCAAGTCCCTCTGCCATCTTGAATCGACTCAGAATCCTGGCGGTCTTGCATTTCCCTGCCACCTTGCTACCCCCCATACACTCCCAGGTTTGCTTTTCCATCGTGATGACCTGACTTGACGAAGCATGAACACTCCGTAAAGAGCCAGAGGACGTTGGCAGTCTGCTGGATCAGGTAAACACACTCGACGATATGCGAACATCATTTCGGTGATTCCAACCCGACAGCTGAAAGCATATACTGCTGCCCGTCTCAATGGATTGTCCACCTCCACATCGTCACAGGTTTGGTGTGCCCCAAAGTGCGACGATGGCTCTTGTCTTACCATCATCATTCGACATACCTCGCTCACCGAGATATTTCGAACCATCAGGCTCGGCTTCGATGACCTCGAAGCACGGCTAAAAGGCACAAAGCTGCTGCTGACTCTGCATCTGGGTGGTGGCCAAAAATAGACCCCACACGCAGTAGACTTGGACCCCGAGTGCAGTCGCTGGACTGTTCAGTGTTGGCAGCTTGGAATGGATGCAGTTTGCACCGAAAAGAATCTCTTTTCGGGCTGATGAATACCACCTCGTCCCTCCACCCCAGTATTGACCTCCCGCTGGGATTGGCAGAGGCCGGACCCGGCTTTCTCGTTGTCGGCGCTTACACACCTGCAGTGTGCCATGTCGTCGCCCATTCACAGGCCAGAAACCCCAAAACATCCCTGAACCTCCCAGCAGTAGCCTCGGGCAGTCCCAGCTGCAAGACCCCAGCTCATTGGTCGCGACAATGGCAAATCACCATTCGCTCCCTCGATATACTACCACAACCTCATGTCGCCGGCGACGCGCCCAGCCCCCAGTAAGCGCCCGTCCATTGGCTTCATCCGATCAGCGGCCGGGGTGTATCGAGGATATTGATTGAGCAGTCCGTGTCTCCCTGCACGTCGCTGCCATTTCGCACACACTTGTCAAACTGTTTGCCCATTCTCACTGGTCCCCTGCCCACCGATGGCCCCAGCAATACCGCCCGCGATCCAGGACCCCTGTGGCCGCACGACACCCTCATGGCTTTCACTGCAATTTTAACCCTCACAAAGAGGATGCAGCTTGCAGCCCGGCGGTTGGCGCAGAGGCCGCTGTCACCATCTCTCAAATAATACCCAACACATCGCTCGCCTCTGTGGCCGGCCGTTTTGCTGTCCCTTTTCTCTTTTCAAACTTTATGATTATATCATTACTCCAGGTGACCTACTACAATCACTACACGCCAATCTCAATACAACCACTGGGCACATTGACTACTGCGACAGGGTCTTCACGCAGAGCAAGAGCGCTACGCCCAGTATTATTATTCAAACAAGGAATAAACCACGGAAACGACACCAGAACCAAAAGAGAGTCAAATTTACCCAAGCGATCGAGCATTCTAAACCAAGTGATTGAGGACAATTGGGAACCATAATATTGAGAGATCCATCGGCGACAGCTGGGATCCATTCCTACCAAAGTTCAAGGACTATATATACCCGGTCCCACAACCCAGCACAAGTCGACACAATGCGTTCCTCGATCTTCCTTTCAATAATCCTGTCGACTCTGACAGCAGCGCACACAATTATTACATATCCGGGATGGAGAGGAGACAACTTGATCACAAACGATGAATTTCCATACGGCATGCAATGGATGTATCCTTGTAAGTTGTCTCTATCAAGTACATGTCTAGTTCTCGCAATGAAATCGGAGTAGCTGACAAGAGAAAAGGTGGCGGCATGAACTTGACCACGAACAGAACATACTGGCCCACGACCGGTGGCGCCGTATCTTTCCAGCCTGGCTGGTTCCAGGGCCATGCGACGGCCTTCCTGTACGTCAACTTGGGCATCGGCAATGGCGGCCCCGAGGGCGGCCCGGACAACATGTCATTGCCCATGGTCTCGCCATTCCAGATCCTTGGACCGACCAAGAACCCATACCCTGGCACTGTCTGCCTGCCCCAGGTGCCGCTCCCGACGAACTTGACCGTCACCGCCGGTCAAAATGCCACTATCCAGGTGGTGGAACTCGCCCAGCACGGTGCCGCGCTGTTCTCGGTATGTCTTTCTAGTCCGCATCCAAAATTCCGCCTCTAGTAGAGGAAATCGTCAAGGAGAAAACCACCCACTAACATGATATCAAATAGTGCGTTGACATCACTTTTGTCGAGCCCGGTGACAGCCGCCTGAACGAGGTCAACGAGACCAACTGCTTCAACAGTACAGACATTGGATTCGCCGACATCTACACGATCACAACCAAGGAGAGCGGTAGCACGGCCAATGCCACGACAAGTGCCGCCGTGGCATCGTTCCTGCGCTCCAGTTCCTCGTGGCTGGGCTATCTGCCTCTCCTGCTTGCCTCGACCTGGTTCCTGGCATGATCATGATTATTTTCATCAGCCTGAATCTGCAGGAGAAAAGAGAAGAGCAGACGGAGTGGCGGCTTTGTTGTATATCCGAAATTTTCAAACTTGTACATTTTGGCATTTATCGGCGTTTGGAGGGGACAGTAGAAAGCCCGACTCTAGGCTTTCCTCTCGATTGTCTTAGTTCCTTGTTTTGCTTTTTTCGAGGGGAAGGATCACCGAGATTACCACGATATAAGAGGCGATCCAGAACTGGCTCAGCAGTGTAGAAAGGATAACACTGAATTTCCTTGAGCGCGTTATCATATACCACATCACGTCCGAGGAAAGATATTCTTCCCGGGGTATTTTAGTACGCAGTTTTCTGCTGAATATCAAAAAAAGTTATATTACGATTTTCACAATGATAATGAACTTCCCCTCGTTTCTCTGGCTTCAGTAGCTCACCTCGAAATCTGAAATGACACCAACTGTAGGAATCCAACCAACTAGCCTCGCCGCGCCTCATTCAGGAACAATCAGATATCCGCCTCGGCCCGCCATCCTTCAGGATTCTCTCCTGCATACAGCTATACTCCCCGCGCCACTTGTCGACAATATCAAAACTCATCACACCCCTTTCCCCGTGGCGACGCGGGCTCGGCAAAGCGGTCTCCTCCCCGGGGGAAACCCACGCCGTCAGAGCAGCCGCCCGCATGAAATGCGACCCGACTCGATCACTTACGTGAACACTCCCTCTTGTCTCCGCCCGAAACGTCATCACCAGCAAGCTCGCTAATCGCAAACTGCCGGTGAGGGAGGAAAGTTGATCATTGACTGGAAGACCATATGGTCGGTCCCATGATTGGCGGGTGGGCGCGTAATCTTCTCAAACCCACGTTTGATCACATCACATTTCGAATAGGTCTTGTGACTAGGGGTATTTGATATTCTTCTCATACAGACCGCACTGGCAGCACTTCCCCTGATTGGCTTCGTATTACAACTGAAGGATATAGACAATTGTGACCAGACTTTGTTCAATAATGCTATTCATTCGTCATTGCTTTTTCGGATCTACCTCCGGCGTCTATAGACAAACATTCTATCATCAAGAGCGGTGAGTTTTGGTTCATCGCAGAAGTGCTATACACTCATCGGCGACTTCCTTGACTCTAGGCTCGATAGCTGCATCCTTTGCTCTCGTGACATGGCTCAGCACAGATTGAGCCTGCTCTTTGCCTAGAACTGTAGTGAGGGTGCCTGCGGAGACAAGGGATCGATACACGACTTCACTGTCCTTTTGCGTCGAAAGTAGATGTCCGGTCGCCTCAAGGAGCGGAAGCATATTGGCCTTTGTGAGCCCACCGCCTTTCGAGTACAAAACAGCATAGTTGATGGCCACCGTAGTAAGCGCGATCATCAAGTTTCGGTTTTGCTTTCCAATGGCGTCCGTGCCCTTGAGACCAAGTGTTCGGCGAAGGAATCCGACAACACGAGAAGCCTCTGCAGGCTGTGATAGAAGTTTTCTTCCGTCGCTACTCGAGAAGAGATTGGCAATAGTACGGAATGCCATCATGATGGTGTTTTCGTTGGGCTTGCCGCCTTCAGGAAAGCCGGTTGTGGCAGCCGCGATGACAAGCTGGATGGGGTTTCCAATGCGGGGGCTGTTGGCGACGGCGGGGGACACGGCTGCGCAACGAAGAACATCGAGCGGTGCAAGGCGATCGGCATAGTCCCAAGAAGTGCAGATCTTGATCAAGATATCGAGCTCGTCTTCGCTTCTGACGGGCCTATTTGACTCCAGAGACTGTCTCAGCGAGGCCAAGAGAGCTTGAGCAGGGGGGTTCAGTGATATGTCCTTTCTTCCAGCGGCTTCCAAGGCCGAGTTGACGCTCAGAATCTTCTTGAAAATAGCTATATATAATTAGTATCAATGTTAAACGATTACCAAAGGGACAACCTACGTTCGAACTTTGCGCTGGTAATGTTGAGATACTCAGTCTGAGGCAATGCCCTGGTTCGGGCGGTGGTCTCCTCACCGGGCCGGTAACGAGATTCTGTTCCCCATGGATCCGGGCCGCTTGCAGTATTCGATTCGCCTCCCAGAGTAGCCCCTTGGGTGTTCTGTACAATGAACTGCGCGACTTGGTCGAGGTAATTCAAAGAGAGCTCGTTGTCGTTGATGAACTTGGTGGCGGCATCGTATGGGTTTTCAGAGAGGTTGAAAGGCAGCTTCAGTGACGGTGCGCCCTCCTCAATCGCAACATCAAACACGAAGTCGTACTCCTTGTCGCCGTATGTCTGCTTGCGCCCACTGCTGGCTGCAGAATCCACGACTGTTCCCACGTTGACCCAAGTTTGAGCGCCCATGGACCAGGTGTGTGCTGATATCGATCCATTCTGTTCCCTGATCATCTGCACCTGACCTTCCTTGGTGCCAGCCTTTTGCGTCAGAAACTCGGGGCCCGGTAGCTTTTCCTTGTTCACATCGCCCATCTGCTGCTGAGGTATCGATGAAGATTTGACCGCTTCCTCAAACAATTGGATTGTCTCTGCGTCGGCAACACGTTCGGGGCTCCTTGTGAAGATGCGCACAACTCCGTCGCTTGTTCCAGACACGATGTCGCCCGTGTTGGGGTTGACCCCGATTGTCCACACCGATATGGCAGGATGAGTGATGGTCTGGATGCAGTCCGTTCCCTTCCATACGCGGACGGTCCTGTCCTCTCCAGCACTGACGATTTCACCTGTTGGCAATGACCGGAGGCGGTAGACGAAGCTTTCGTGGCCGTGAAGTTCTCCAACGAGCTGACCAGTGAGCGTCCAGAGACGAATGATGCCGTCATTGTGGGCGCTGGCGAGCTCGGCGCCGGTAGGGTGGCCAACAGGCAATCGACACAAGCCACGTACAATGTCAGGCGTAGAGATGGTGGATCGAGCCTCTGCAGAGCCAGCCACGGCTTTGCGCAAATCGAATATTCTGATTTTCTTGTCGGCGCATGCAGTAGCGACTGCATTATCGCTCAAGGGGAGAACGTCCCAGACGGCGGCATCGTGTCCAGTCAAGGTGACTATGCTATCCCAGCTGTCGGTGCTCCAGACTCTTGCGGTCTGGTCCCAACTTCCAGAGACAAAGTACTTGCCAGTGGATGCAGCGGCAAGAGCACTTACGTTGCTGGCGTGTCCGGGGAGTATTCGGTCGGCGTTGTCAGAGGAGGTAGCAGTAGGCCTTCGGACGTCGAGGCAGGGGTCCTTGCCTCCCGAGACGACAAGGCCATCCGGGAACTCTTCATTGGCCGGCAAAACGGCGACTGCGTTGATGTACTCGCTGATCTGGTTGATAATGGTGCCTTCGTAGGCGGGAGGGGAGGTGGAAGTTCGCTTCCATAGTCGAACTGTGTGGTCTCTCGACACGGATACGACAGCTTCCGTGGATGGGAAAGCAAGATCGCGGATCTGTGCATCGTGATATTAGCCAAGACAATGACAGCTAGAGGATATCATGGGCCAAGAGACTTACGTCACCCTCGTGTCCGATCAACTGAGCGGACAGCTTGAAGTCCCCCATCGTGTAGGTTCCTCCCGGCGGCGACTGATGCTTGGGGGAACAGTGGTGGCGGGAGATGCTTTGGCGGGGTATTGTGACAGTCGAGGCGCCGGTTGAAGGTTGGCAATTAGAGGCTACTGCTCACAGGCGGCTTGTGAGAATAGTTTTCGTGAGGAAAATTGGAAAAAAAAAAAAAAAAAAAAAAAGCCGATTAGAGAAGGCAACGACAGTTGCGCGATGAGACTCAAAAGAGTTCGGGCTGATGAATTGGTAAACAGAAGGTGGTAGAAGACGGCCGCTGCATTAGGTACATAGCACGTAGCTCTCAGCTCTACCTTAACCTTGAGGTACCCTGTTACCTTACCTTACCTCATGTGCTGTAAGTCGTCACTGTGTTGCCTCCCCGCGGCCCGTAGTAGTGGGGTTCCATGTGTCCCTTGGCCGCCATCAAACACACCACGTTGAGGGGCAAGAGGGGCGTCTATCAAGACCGCAAGCTTGCAAGCCTCTCGCCATTTGACCTCCATTCTGTCCTGTACCTACCTAAACGTAACATATGTAGGTAGATATTCGACAAGTATCAAGCACACTATACCGTACACTGCAAATCAATTGATGGCCGGAGCAAAAGATGGGATCATCAAGAACAATAGAGACGTAGTTGAAGAAGATCATGGAGTAAATTGCCACATCAGTCAAGAAGTTCAATAATGGAAAGCAACTTGAACACATCCAGATCATAGTTACCCGAGTCAAGTTGCACCGAGCGATCTCAGATATTAAAGGTTGCGCCAAGCCCACTCGGTACAAAGCCCGTCTCGGTGAGCCCTCGGTGAAGGTTCGCGCAAGACGACTGCCCCTCCATCAGGTGTCGCGCCGTCGGTTCAAGCCTCTTTTCAGGGACGACCCGCATTGTTTCATCACTAGCAACCAGGGTGAATTACCACCGTCCCAAGCTCCACGACAACGCTCGACTCTTCTTGGGTTCGTCTTTGCCAATTTCATTTTCTTCTCGCATTTTGCGCGCCCGGAACCACCACTACTACTACGTCTCTGAGCCTTGACGTTTGATTGCAAGTCTCTTCTCTTGCATAGACCTGGCCTGGACGTTTTACGAATTCCACGACTTTTACGACTGAACGCCCGATTTCCATTTCATCTTTCGCATTTTCCCCCACGTCCACGATCACGACCGACCCGTCGCTTCCACTCGCCATGGCTGCTGATGCTCCCAGACAGTGTGTGCCTCTGACCTGCCATGGTCACTCGAGGCCCGTCCCTCACATCGCCTTCTCCGGTCTGCAGAAGGATGGTGGCTACTACTTGATCTCTGCTTGCAAGGGTGAGCATTCATTCGGACCCTCTGTTCGTGGTGCGCTCGAGACTGACCTTGGAAATGCCCAGACAACAACCCTATGCTGCGTGATGGCCAGACCGGAGACTGGATCGGCACGTTTATCGGACACAAGGGCGCAGTCTGGCAAGCTAGACTGAGTCACGATGCCCTCTCTGCTGCGACTGCCTCGGCCGATTTCACCGCCAAGGTCTGGGACCCCCACACGGGAGAATGCCAGTACACCATTTCCCACAACCACATTGTCCGAGCCGTTGCCTTTCCTCCCGACAACTCGGATCTCATTGCCACCGGAGGCTACGAGAAGAAGCTGCGCATCTTTGACCTGTCTGAAGCTGCAGCCTCTGCACCCCCTGTCTCCCATGAGAACGGCGACGGCAAGGTATCGGATGGCATTACCATCAAGGCAGAGAATGGATTCGAGATTGGAGCAGGCACCCACCAGGCTCCTATCAAGTTCATTGTATGGACAAGAAACACGAATGTCTTGGTGACCGCAGCTGGAAACACGTTGCGCTGGCTTGACCTTCCGTCTCGCAGCGTCATCAAGGAGGAGGTACTCGACGGCGAGATTGGTTCGTGCGAGTTCAACTCGCCTGCACCCGAGTTGCTCGAGGGCTCAGACATTGGTGGTGGCTTGCCAGTCCTTACCGTTGCCGCTGGCAAGATGGTCTATTTCTGGGGCGGCCCCCAGGCCATGGATGACCTGAAGCGAACCAAGTTGGGATACAAGGTCGCCAGTGTCGCGGTCGACACGAAGGGCAGAAAGTTCATTGTTGGGGAGGACACTCCTTCCACCTGGGCTCGTGTTTACCGATGGGATGATGACAGTGAATATGGTATGTTGCTCGCCCCTGACTTCTGTCTCATCATGAATAGTCTGTACCCGAGTGGCTTGCTGACCGCACCTTTAGATATTCACAAAGGCCATCACGGACCCGTCTGGTCTTTGGCTTATGCTCCAGACACCAAGCTCTACGCGACCGCTTCCGAAGACGGTACAATAAAACTATGGAAGAACTGCGACGAACCTTACAGCTTGTGGCGCACGGGCGATCAACCTGCCTAGAAGGGAGGTTCGTCTCTCCGCCAAAGCTCATTGGGAAATACCGTCACCAGTGATTCAATCTTCAGCGATTCATCATCTGTCGATACTTCAGACCAAAGCAACACAGAAGTGTGCTCTCTGGACTGGGGCGTGGGAAGTAAGGAGGACCACAAGGTACCACGAGACCCTTCAAGCTCCTAGCCGAATGCCTTTCTGCGGACTCGGGACTGATCATTGCGTCCATTGCTTTATCATGGATAAGCTTCGATTTGGGACCAGGACGCGATCAGGACTGCCAGACAAGGCACCTTGGACCTGATGATAGAAGATGAGAAGGATGGACATGACACTATCCAGCAAGCGGCCCCACTACCGCGCCACAGTAACTGCTGGCTGGCATGAATAGATACTTTAGTTGATGTTATTGGACTGGGTGGATTGCTCACAGCATCAAGATATCCAGCGAGAGTCTTGCGATAGACGAGACATGTGTTAGTACTAGTTGAACTGAAATAAATAAATTTGTAATCAGTTCGATATTAATCGAAACGCCCTGGATCGTGTAAAACTACTGTCTGCTTTGAAGATGCAATGGATCGACTCGAGTCATTCTGACTACATAGACTGCCATCATAAATGAAGATACCTCCAAGTCATCGATGCTCGCTCAGGCATACTGGACGGAAGAAAGTCATCATAGAACACAATTTTATCGATTGGAAACCAAGGTACGCGCCACTGCTTGCTAATGGTGGTTCACGAGGCTATTAGAGAGATTTGAAAGAATCATCTACTTGCTGGAATACGTGCATACTGCCAATTGTTACCTTGGACCAAGTACCACCCACTGTTTTGGTGCCGGTTCTCAAACGATAGCAGGATCCAATGTATCAATTGATGTTCTCATGTCCGGCCGTTTTTAATCGATAGCAGAATCCAATACTTTGGTACAAAACCCGCGGATCACGCGCCAATCAACAGTTCAATGTTGCTTCCAAGATATACAAAACCGCCGCGGCCGACTCTGGGTCCCACGAGAAGACATTTAAAAACCACTTCCTGCCCGGCCAAACGACGTTGTCCTTGGTTACCTCGACCATTGAAGGCAATCTTAGTTCTTTGAGCTTGCTCTTAGTGATTTTGACGAGACGAACCTCAGGACAGCGGTGTCCAACACAAGATCAATTCTGCCATCGAGATCACATTCGCAGCTGTCAGAACACTCGACTCTGACGCCGCACTGTGGTTTGTCGTTGACCGCTACAATCGAGTATACAGGTACTTATAAGATAAGATTTCAATTACTAGACATACATTCTAACGGGCTCGTGGACTTTTTTGTGTCATCGCCCCTGCAGCGTCTGTCGGGGAAGCAGAGCTCCTTCCTCTGGAAAACAGTGTCGCGTGACGTTCCAGACCACCGTTGGCCAATTGAACAGCAGGTCATTTTTTCTCTCTCTGACTTTTAGGATTCCCTTTCCGTCCAAGGGGCGCATGATTATTCCAAGATTCCCCAGGCTTTGGTAATTTGTCGCGTTATCGACAAAACACCACCCGACTCGAGTAAACAAAACCCAAAAGTCAAATAGAGAATACCACCCTGAAACACCTGTGCGTTATTCAGATTTTAGTCGACAATCAGTCGAGTAATCACATATTCCGCATTTTGCTAACTTTTACTTAGCTGGCGGAATAATCTCCTCTTCTTGCAAGATGGGTTACCGCGGAAGCACCAAGAAGCCCGAGGAGTACTCGACCAACCCCAACACGATGCGAGCTCGCGCCCGAAAGGCCAAGCTTGACCCTTACACCCGCGAGGTCGAGCAAGCAAAGGCTTCCGATGTCAAGGCCTTCAACCGTGCTTGGAACTTGGCCGTCAAGGAGCAGAAGTACAAGAACGCTCCCTCCGATGAACGCAAGGAGATTCTGCAGACAATCGAAAAGAATGTCATCCAGCGCCGGTAAGAACTTGTCATCTTCTATTTGTCTCATCTGACCTGCTGCCCTGGTTCTCACCTATTCTTCCCATTTATTTTTGTGCTTTCATGGCCTTTGGGTAATTCCACTCGAGGTCCTGTTGTTCTCCGGACTTTTTGTAAACTAACCTGTAATGCAGAATTCGCATGGGATTGGACGCAGCATCAAAGATCGAGCGATTCCGCAAGCACAGCCCATCCGCAACGACTCCCAAATCCAGCAGCGCCTCTGATGCGAAGCAAAAGAAGAAGGACAGCTCTGCCCAGAATCTTCCTACGCAGCCGGTCGACGGATTGAAGCACCCGCACGAGTCAGCTCCTCTGAACCCCCCTCAGAGACCTCTCCCTGACCCCAACGATCATCGCATGCCAAACAACGTGCCCCAGGCAGTCTTTCCTGATCGACATGTTCCTGCTCAACAACGACCCTTTCGTGGTCAGCCGGTTCCAGCAGCTGGTCTATCGGACTCCGCTGTTATTGCCAACCTCCAAGCTACAGTCCAGAGACAAGAATTTCAGATTCAAGCCCTGTACCAAGCATACCAGCACCTATCAGTTGATATGAATTTCGTCAGAAACGCTGTTCCTGATCAGAACATAAAATTTGCCAACGTCCAGTCTCAGCTCAGGGCTTTGCACACGCTCTCGGCACAGGCCCATGACCAGAATGCCCAATTGGACAATATCCAGTCTCAGCTCAAGGACATCTACGCGCACTTGGCGGGTGTCGACGACGAATTCGTATACCCGGCCTCCCACATGGGACAATTGCTCGATGGAATCGAAAAGGCTGCATTCGATGCCTCCAATGTCGGCACATCTATGGCTGCTGGAAGTCCCGACCAACTTTCAGGTCATGAAGTCGATGATGCCATGTCCGAGTATTCGCAAAGTGAGAGCGACGGCCACAGCCACGTTGGACGTGGAGCTACATACAGCACTGAGTGCTCTCCTGACGACGCCAGTCCATCCGCCCCTTCTCGCGTCAAGATGAGTGAGCGAGACTGATTCTGACAACGACCAAGTCGTCGATTGACACCAAGGTCAAGGTGATCTCATTTTTGTGTTTACTTTCCATGTATATAGTGCCATGATGGGGTTGATATGTTCAACGTAATGTGTCATGTCTAGAGTTTGGACATAGGGAGGCGGAGTACGACTACTTGAGGCAATGGCTCATGTATGTATGGTCGGCAAAAGGCCGCCCGAAATCTGTAAAATAGTGTGTCTCACAGTAGAGTGAGCGATAGTAGAGGCGATGTGACATACGTTCCTGATTGCAGGTCAAGTTTGTATGGTAGCGCTCGAGCAGTGTCTAGTTTCAAGACATTGGAGCATTTAATTGATCGGTCTCACGCAAACCCCGACTTAGTTGACATAACCAAAAGGAATGTCCCTCTAGATGAGTCTATTATTTCCAACAGGTGATTGGCAACGAGCTCTACATTCTCGACATCACGATAAGTCAAGTCACATTTGCCTATGCCAATGTCCAGATGCGATCTTCAATTTCCCATGCTACGTAAACGGCGTCAACTCATCAACTTCATTATTAGATAGACGTAATCCAAGCTTTGCCAAACTTGTCCCTAAAGTTATCGCAGACTAGTATCCCCTTGCCCCCGTTTACCCCAGTGATTAAAGTCTATGTAAAGCCCGTTCGTATCTTTCATCCGTGACGTCGTTAATAACCCCCCAAAAAGCATTAGACATAACCAAGAAAAGAAAATACCAAAAAAAAAAAAACAGTTTTTGTTCTCAATATGGAGGAGGAAAGAAAAACACCAGACCGCCAATCTCAACGGCTTCCGAAGATGCTGTTTCGAAAACGAGCGCCGAAGCCGCCCTTTTGTGACGACCGGCCAAAGGACTGCTGCGAGTTCATCTGGCGGTGGACGGGCTCGGGGACGTACTCCTCTTCCTCGTCGAACTCCTCCTCATCATCACGAAGACTGGCGGCGCGCTGCTGCTGGTGGGAGGGCTGCTGAGGGAGAGTCCGGGGGACGTTGGAGTCGCGGCTGACGGGGGCCTCGCCGCGCATGGCGCGCTCGACGTCCTGGTACTGGCGCAGGTAGTCGTCGTGCTTGCTCTTGGCGTCGAGGTAGCGCATCTCGGCGCGGGAGCGGCGCTCCTGCAGGGCGCGGATCTCGTCGTCCAGGCGCGTCATCTCGTCCTGCTCGGCGTGCATCAGGCCCGTGTACTCCTTGACCTTCTGGTCCAGCGGCTGCAGCACGCACGACATGACGCTCGGGCTCTTGAGCCGCTCGATGGCCGCGCCGGCCGCGTTGTTGAGCGAGTCCGACGACGCGGGCCGGAGGCCGTTGGCGCCGTTGCCGTTGACCTCGACCGAGTTGCGGCGCGGGTGCGACGACGGCGAGGATGTCCCGTTGGTCCGCGGCGACGACATGTTCTTGTTGTTGGTGCCCGAGTTAGGAGGGGGGCCGCCGCCGGCCGTCCCCGGTCTGCCCCCTCCGCCGCGGCGGCCGTTCTGGCGCTGCACCTTGTGGGGGGTGCCGGCGTCGCCGTTCTTCTGCGGGCCTCCTCCGACGCCGTTCTCGCCCCGCCTGTCGACGAGCAGCTCCTCGGACCGGCTGCCCGAGTAGGAGGGCGGGCGGGAGCGGCCGCTGGACGTCCGCTGGGGCACAAAGCTGTTGGTGACGGGCGGCCTGCTCTGGTCCGGGCCGCCGGGGCTGGTGGGCGAGTCCAGCGTCTGCACGCCGCGCTGGGACTGCGGGGGGATCTGGATCTGGGTGGCCGTCATGCCGCCGGGGCCCCCTCCTCCTCCAGGTGCTACTGGTCCGTTACCGCCGGGGCCTCTGTTGCTGTCCAGGAACGAGTAAAAGTCGTCGTGGTTGTCGAAGCGGGCCTGCTTGCTGCCGCGGAACGGCACGTCCTCCAGGTCGCGGGGCCCGCGAGCCTTGAGCTGGGTGGGCGAGTGCACCGTGACGGGATACTGGGCGGTGACGTTCATGGTGACGGCTATCTGAGTTGGAGCTATCCGAGTCGGAGCTGTCTGAGCTGGAGCTGCTGCTAGTATTGGCTGTGGTGCCACTGGCTTCTCACCGCTCTTGCTCGAGGTTGTGGGAAAGCGTGAAAAGAAGGCGAATACCAGAGCCAGAAATTCACGATGGTAGATATTATGGGGATGTTCTCGACAGGGAGGGAAGAAGAATAATTTACAGATCTGGAAGAATAGAATGCGATCAAACGGGGTCATTAGTTCTGGTGTGGATTTCGGAATTATAAGATAGCTGTTAGGGCGGGTCCTCGCACCGTTCGGGGAGGTTGGGGGTGGTAGGGGCTCGGTAGGGGCTTGTAAGTGGGCTTTGGGGCTTGGAATAGCAGCAGCAGCAGCAGCAGATTGGCGCGGAGAGCAAAAACCCAACCACCGTTTACTTCATGACCAGCAAACCGGGTGTAAAAGAAAGGGATCAAGGATCAAGTAGCAGTTGCGGCCATGCGTAACACGACGCGAAAGCCGTGCTACCCACCTTTTTGTATTTCCATCTATTGATTGGCGATCTGCTCGCGTCCTTCTTTTTCTTCTTCGCCCGGGGCCCCGGTGAAAATCCCATTAGTATCCGTAGTAGAAGATCTGATACGATCGGAGCCGCGTGCACCTGCATCCCTCGCATGCAGCAATTACGAGATGCCCCCTCCACTTTTAAGGTTGTGGCGGGCGAGGGACAGTAAACGCGCCTGGTTGGGTGTGGGGATCTCCGTCATGTCATGTTGCCGTTGAATTATTCGGCTCAAGAGATCATTTCCGCGTGAACAGAAGATTGCAAAAAGAAGAGGGAATATTAAACTCAATACGTTCAAGTTTCTATTCAAAAGCAGTGGCTGGAGATGGCACGAAAAGATGGACGGTTCTGCTCTTGACCGCGTAAGCAGTAAAATCATTAGGTGCTCACTTTGAAAGTGGCGCCATACCGACCAGATGTAACAGCAGGACTTTTAACTTCCAAGCATTCATTCGGTGCCCGGATATTTCAAATGCAGTTAAGATCACCAGATTCAACGGCCGAGCTGCATGAGCCTTGATGGCTCCTAGGTTATCTGCAACAGTCTAGGACACTGCAGATGTCATCACCACGGAGACTGATACTTGTCGCAGTCGGCTGGTTCCGAGGCCAAGCGTGAGTATAGTCTAGAGTGGGGTCCATTCGTCTTGGGTTCCTGGGAGCCAATTTTGAGGGAATAGGAACGGTGAACCTTATACCTCGGAGATGGAGGGATTTCTAGGGTAGAGTTGTGTCTCATTTATTCCACGTGCGGTCTTATCGTATAACGATTCCAAAGAGGGATGGACAACCTGCAAGTAGGGTTTTCCAATCGTGGGGGCGGGATATTTGATACCAGCCCTCAGATATATCGGGAATAGATACTTTGTAACCGGCCCTATAGATTGCCAAGGAGACTCTTCAAAAACCTTGTCCGGGTATTGGTCTACAAGATGGACGAAACCATAAATTTAAATCGTACTGTCCGGTCTCTCGGTGGTGGAGATAATCGACCCTTTTTATCGTCGGATACAATCACTATTACTGCAATTCCTTCATGATGGAGGTGGGAGATTCCTTTCTCGAAGATCTCAACTGTCCCATTCCGTATCTTCACCGATGTGCCCCCTGCAAGAGATAGCACAACTGCTGCTGCAGGGCTTTGGCACGGCAAGCTTGCCTCCCAACGGCTTGCTCGCTGATGTGCACATCCTGCAGGTCCCCATGATCTGTCGCAGCGTTGTCCAGGTAGTGGTCGCCCTGCGCCGCTGTCCAAGCAACCAGCCTGGTGCTGGCCCAGTGACTGGAGTGAGTTGCAGTGAGCTGGCACAGAACCCCGGGTTTCCCGCATTGTCGGTGACATGCAGCCCGAGCAGGGCGGAGGCTTCTTCTGTGTGCAAACAATGAGAAACAACTGCATACAACATCGGGGGATCCCCAGGAGTCACCCCCCGGAGTACTACCAGCCCAACAGTTATAGCAAACACTTACTCTTCGATAAGGGGCTAGTTTCCTAAAAGCCTATAACACGGTAACGTATAGCTCGATGATTAATAGAGCATCAATTGGTTAGTATTGCCGAGACGTTGACAACTAGTCCCCCAAGTGCAAAGCTTGGGCTGCATCAGCTCGTCACGGTTTCTTGGAAGTCGCATGAATATGTCATTGGACGTATTAAGACTATCAAACGATCCTCACTCGGGCCGAGGAAACATGATCTTCCTCGCGACCCTCAATTCGACATGACCGCCGCTCAACAGTGTTTGAACATCCTCCTCCGCCCAGCCCCTCTCCTTGACAATCTCCCCGACCGTGCGGCGGAACCGCTCATCCCACTGATCCTCCTCCAGCTCGGTCTGGTCATTGCGGTCCGATAGAGGCATGGAGATCTGCAGAATCTGTGCCGGGAGCAGCAGTTGGCTCAGAGGATACACGCCGGAGAACTCCCAGTCCAGCACGCCCACTATCTTGCCGTCGCGTATGAGAATGTTGCCGGCGTGGAAGTCTTCGTGGACGAGCACGAGGGGCTCGCCGTCGATTTTTCGAAAGCTGTCGAGGCCACCGTCCTCCAGCTCCTGTCGTCGACGCTTTAGTATATCGATGAAGTCGTCTACATTTGAGTCCTCGAAGAAGTCTTCAATGTCCTCCGGGTCGGCATGGGTGTAAGAGTAGATCTCGCGGTCGTAGCATGCCAGGACGTAGTCTCTGCTGTTATTGTATGGACCAATGTCGTAGCACTCCGGAGAATGGATCTTTGTCTGCGGGTAACCTGAATTAGTATTCGTGTCTGTATGCACCGAGTGACCGGAGATACGCACTCTTCCATTGAACACTTTGGCAGCCTCGACCGTTGGACCAAGGGCTGGCGTAGGACCTGTTCCTGGTGTTAGGCTTCCGATTGATGTAAACCTGGTCTCTCCGAGATCCGCAACCATGTTCGCGATTTGTCGACAGATGGAAGCCTTTTGCTCTTCGGTCAGACGTGGCCACGCGACGCTCAGTCTTTGGCCTTCGATGTACTCTACAGCGGTGAAAGCAGTTCCGGATCCAGTAGTACCGTCGCTCCAGCTATACAACTTTGGAACGGGGATATGGGGAACATTTGCAGCCACCCACTGCAAGCTGGCGACCTCGTTGCGAACTTGGTAAGGCTGGAGAGATGGGGTGTCGCGGCTGCTGATTCGAACAACGAACCGATTTGGCTCCAATGATGCAGGCTATTGATCAAGGTCAGCGACTCCGTAGGGCAATTGTTGTTAGCCTTCGTGACATACCCCATTGCAAGTGGCAAGCCAGACACTGTTGTATCCTCCTCGAGCAAGAAAAGCAACGGTAATGACTGTTTCCTGACCATGTATCTCTCCCGCAACCCTCTTGGCGATCGCTTCTACTTCATGTTTCAATGCGTCGGCGTTCTCTTCCTCTTCATATTTCAATGCTTCAGCCTTCTCTACCTCAACCACCGCCTCTCCACTGCCGCATTTGATCTTTGCCTCACTCACCATCTTTGCCTGACTCTTGTTTATCACTTTCTCTCCTGCAATCCTTGCAACTTGGCGGCTATCCACCGGACCCTTTCTAGTAATACCAATTGTGCCCTTCAGTCCCACACTTTTCCATGTGTTTGGTGCAGTAGGTGGTCCTGTGGCAAACAAAGCATGCAGTGGTGAGTAATCCGGCAAAGTCCATGAGACTGTGAATAGCAATTGCGTACACGCTTGGCATGCCGAAGCCCTATTCAAAGATGAGACCAACAGGCATCTTGGCACATTTGAAGACTATTGTCCCGACACGATGAACAACTTTTGAATCAGTGACTCTGGCATAAATTGCATAAGTGTCGATTGAACCTATGCATGGCCCCCAATCATGCACGCGACTGTTGGCAGCACATTCCCCTCCCCCTTGCAGATACACTTCCTCACAAAGCCAACGGCGTTGGAACACCCTTGTATGCCACATTTCGAATCATGGGCTACGACGTAGATCAATTTTAGCAGGCTTTCGGATTTCCGTGGCCTGGAGAACAGGAACTATTCTCCATCCTGCCTCTTCTTATGCCAGGACAAAATATATTCAGGCTTTTGACATGCCGAACTTTTTGGCATCCTGAATCGAGTTGGCCTGCCCACTAGAAAGGTCTCATTCGGTATTCTTCGCAGAACACTGTACGATTCTTCTCTGTACGGTGTCGAGTCTTATTCAGCATCTCATCATGTCCGAAAGTGTTCCAATCCCAGGCCCTCCGGCTCTGCCGCTCATTGGCAACCTGAGAGATATCGACCTCAGCAACACCGTCCAAAGCTTCATGAGCCTCACCAAGACATATGGGCCAATTTTCAAGCTTTATCTCGGTGGCTCTGAGCGCATCTTCATCGCGGAACATGAGCTGGCCAACGAAGTCCTTTCACGCAAAGACTTTGTGAAGAAGATAACCGGCACGACCGAGCACCTGGCGAAGCTCATTCCCCGGGGAATCTTGACAGCAAATCATGGACAGGAAAGTTGGGGACTGACCCGGAGAACTTTGAATCCCGCTTTCACCAAAGCATCTGTCAAAGACATGTTTCCTGGTTAGTGTCGCTATCTTCATACAATCCCATGAGAGCGCAGCAAGAGTTCATTGAGCTGAACAATCAGTGCTCACACCCGAATAGAGGTACTCGACATTGCTTCCCAGCTTGTCCTCAAATGGGCTCGATTCGGTCCCAGCGAACCTTTCGACCTCCAAGAAGACTTCACACGACTGACCATGGATACCATAGCGCTGTATGTATATTCCAGGTCTTCTGGCTCCTTATCCTGATACGTGACTCGCAGTTGTGCCATGGGAGCCCGATTCGACTCGTTCTACCGCGACGGTCTTCATCCCTTTGTGCAGAAGTTTGGCCAAGTGTTTGAGGAACTCCAACGAAGGTCCAACCGACCGGAATGGTACACCTCGCTCATGTGGGAGGCAAACAAGCAGCACGACGAAAACGTTGAATTTATCCGAACTTTCTGCGGCGATCTCGTCAATCGACGCAAAGCCGAGCCCACAGAGAAGAAGGATATCTTCAACGCATTGTTGAAAAGGCGGGATCCCGTGACGGGGAAAGAGCTCTCCCTGGACATCATCACAGACAACATGATCACCTTCCTGTTTGCTGGTAAGAATAACAACTTTTATCCTGTGGTCTTTGTGTCATGCTAACTGCAGACTAGGTCATGACACCACGTCAGGCCTGCTATCATTTGTTTTTGCCCACCTCATTAAGAACCCATCCTCGTATGAAAAATTCCAAGAAGAAGTCGACCGTGTCCTGGGGCGGACCATGATCACGCCTGATCATGTCGACCAGCTGCATTACGTCAGAGCCTGCTTGCGGGAGACTCTACGCCTCGAGCCTCCATCTCCCGCCCTCGTATTGATGCCTCAGGCGAAAGGCCAAGGCCAGGTCAGTATCGGAGGCAAATACATCATCCAAGACGGCCAAACCACTGTCGTCTTGATTCCTAGCCTTCACAGAGACCCCGACACATTTGGTCCCGACGCGGAGGAGTTCAAGCCCGAGAGGATGCTTGATCACAATCTGAAGAAGCTCCCCAAGAATGCCTTTAGACCTTTCGGAAATGGAACCCGGTCCTGCATAGGTATTGACAGACACTTGAGCACCAGTCGTCCCCAAAAGCTGACACCAGTGATCACATAGGAAACGAGTTTGCGCTGCAGCAAGCTACCGTCGCGGTCGCGTTGCTCTTCCAGAAATTCGATTTCAAGTTTGTGGATCCCGACTATGAAATACAATACCTGCCTTCTCTTCACCGCAAGGCCAAGGACTTGCGAGTATACGCTACACTCCGCCCCGGCGTTGACAGCACGACGTTGCATCGAGACTTGTTTTCTCCGGCTCGTTGATTGCGACAGGTACCCAGGGGGTGGATAGTGCACTTGGTGTGATTTCTTTTTCTTCACTTTCAGGTTCCGGTGTCAGCTCTATGTTTTGGCTTTACCGGTAGTAAGTGGTACATGCAGGTAGTCCAACGTGCGAGGGCAAGGGCAGATGGGCCTGGAGCACCCACCTATTGGTGCATATTAGGTGATTCAATCATGCTTACCTAGGTAGGCCATCGTATCACAACTTGGCTACGAAAGCATTTTGACCATTGACTCGAGTTCCATATCCTCAGCTTGATGCAATGCGTGAGTTCTTGTGTCGTCGTCTACACGTGCTGGCTGAGTAGCCAACAACATCCGCGTTACCGCCTCATTCTCCTTTTCCACCGCGATCAGTAGCGAGTTCCAAAGGGGATACTGCGGGTCGACATTGTCTAATACGATGCGCACCACCCCGGGGTCGCCGTGTTGGACAGCAGCTTCGAGCGAGTCTCCCCCCAAGACGAACCCTTTCGCAAGGAGAAACGTCAAGGCGTGCTTTCGGCCACACCTTGCGGCTCTTAGAATAGGATTCCGCTGCTTGGGCCAATCGGCAGGGAGCTTGGCACCCAGATGAAAGAGGTGTTCCATCATTTCCACGTTTCCGTTTGCCGCGGCTTGCACCAACTGTTCAGGGAGGAATTTGTCCGTGTAATAGTCGGGCTGGCTCTGCCCTTCCCACTGGAGATGATCTCTAGCAAGGGGTAGCAACAATTTGAAAATATCCACGCTTCCTGTATATCTTAAAGAGGCCACAAGGGTAGGATCGTGATGATTGTAGTCCTCTTTGAGACCCAGCTGGACGGTAGAAAAATGGTTTTGTCTTGCGGCTGTACTGAGAATCAAATCTCGAAAGAGCTTGTTTTCTCTCTCTCCTCTGGCGATGAAGTCTATAAATAGCCGAACAACCTCGTCATGACCCTGGAAAGCAGCCGACTTCATAGGTTGCCCAAAAATGGATCTGCCAGTCGTTAGTATAGAGTTGTTACGCGAAGAAAAATAAAAGAAAACCCACACTTGGGTAGTATTGCAGGTTCTTACTTGAAATCTGCCCGCCCCCAGGCATCGTGACAGACTAAATGCTCGAGTCCGTGGAAAGAGGGCAAAAGGTGGTGGATAAGGGTTGTTTCATTTATCCACGCTGCAGCAGCAAGAAGCGCTTGTTTGAACTGAAGGCCATCCTCGTCGATCCGTTCAATGGGTGTGCTCGCTTCCATCAGCCAATGCTTGAGGCGGGCTCTACTATCTTGGGCTGTATCGCATGCTAAGCCACGTAACTCGAATACGCAGTCTCGGAGCGCATCATCTGTATAGCTACTACCTTCTGGACAGCGATGAGTAGCAATGCGCTCGGCAACCCGCCGAAAGATGCGAAGTGGGAGCGAGCTGTTGCCGGGACGGCTGATGGCCTTGTAGCACACCAGGTGTTGCTCCCAGCATGGCGACATCCATCTTTCGTTATGAAGGATCCCCGATGCGAAGATGGCGTCCATAATGGCGACATTCCACCATCGGCTAACATATCGCAAACGGCTCGCTCGCTTGACGCCGCGCACCCGTACGCTGGCAATGAGAATATCGTGGACAATCTCATTTGGGAGTGTGGGGTAGAACATGATCTCGGAACGACCCAGCTCGCCGGGCCTATGGTATAGGTCTTTACAGGTAGAGGCTGTTCTGACTGCAAAAGTGACGCTCCCTGATTGTGAGCTGGAAAAGAAGTTGAGGAACACGACGAGCAGGTCATAAAGTGCTGAACATAGAATAACAGCTGGTTTCGCACCATTTTTTAATGTGTCTACCTACCTAGCCTGAAGTGGCGACCTGAAGTGCCCTAGCGAAAGCCGTCAGTCGGGTCTCTCAGCGCTTATCTACAGAAGGTAACTTATAAGTATGACCACCCTGGACTTGAGGTGGGGGCGAGATACTACAAGGTTCTCGGCGGCCACATTGACAGCAGCGTCAGGGGACATGTTTTCAAAAGACCATCTGGACCAAGTTCACTGTATAAAGATGTAGGATCAACCATTTATGTTGGAGTTAGACTACATACAAATTTCGGTCTGAGCCGTGCCGTCGCGTACCGAGATCTGTCTTGCACAGCACAGCGTAGCCCAAGGAATTGTCAGTGTTCATAGGCGAAGATGCAGGTCACTTCGAACGTAGACGCTCTGGTACATGGGATTTCCATGAAATTCCGCATCTCAAGACCGGTCGGCATGCCGGTCAAGTCATTTTCTCAGCCATGGCATGAGCGATAACAAGACAGCAAATACTCTGACTGCGCAGTTTCGCAGCTCTGCATTGTTCTGCAGGCCGCCGGGCTGGCCCAAGAACTACGTAACCCTGCCCAGCCTCCCCTCATCACCGCACCTGATCTCTGGTAACGAGGTGCGAAAAGCTTGTGGCTTTCCGAGGGTCGAGTCCAACTGAATAAGGGGCTCCTCTCGTCTTGGACTGAACGGGGCGTATGTTCTTGACGCCGGCGCTGACATTGATTATGTTGAGTCGATTGAGCATAGCGAGTCGCTTCCCATAGCCGGCAATGTTGGCAAAAGGCTGGCAGTCCATGATCCAAGCAGGGACTTCGGTTGTGGATATTTGGGAAAGGCTCTCTCGGCGAGCGGCGTCGGCCTTTGCGAAGGTCCAAACAGCGAGAATGATCTGAGTGAATACGTGGTTGGTGATCTCCTTTGCCACCTCGAGGTCGATTTCGGCGCTGGTGCTGGTCGCGATGGCGGTATCTTCGTCGAGTCCGACCGCCCCATCAAGGGTATGGCCGAAGAGCTTGGTGGGCGGATATTTGGAGTTTGCGCGTGATCTGTTACCAAAACTTTGTGGTCGCTGGGTACCTAGGCAGCGACATGTGCGGCAGCTGCCCGTGTCTTCCCAAGTTTAGCACGGATGAGTCACGGTGGCAATGATGATGGCAGTTGCCTTTGCTGGTTGTTCGTTCGCAAGCCGGCACCGCACGACTGGGCAATCGACGATGGCAGTCATGCTTTTGACTTGGTAGGCTGTATCGCGGCGGCGAGGTGTGCTGGCTTCAGATTTGGTGATGTTTTGAGAGCTTGCGATCGAGACCCAGATGCGATGCACCGTCGCGCTGGACGCATGACTCCGGACAGCGAGGAAGGGACTGCCAAGTGCTGGAGCAGGTATTCCCAAGAGCTTGTCAACAAAATGCGTGATGCCATCTGCGATATGCGCTTCCTGTGAGGCATCGGTAGGCTCATGCCAGACGCGATGCGGCCAGCGTTTGCGCATCAGCGACGCGTCACAGCATCGCGAACCACCACCAACGCGTTTCCCCCGCCATGCGAGCCCCGCCAGAATCGAGACCTCCAACGCCGCCACGTATTCCCTTCTTCGCTTCGGTCCTCAAGGGAGCGAGAGTGATGAAAGAGGACAAAAGAATCTCTTCACGAGATGTGATGGGTTGCCAAAAATTCCCTACCCGGCCGAAGCCAAATAGGAGTGGTCATAGTTATAGTTTTCAACTAGCAAAAACGCAGTCTCGGACGAATCCTCACTGACATGCGTAACGCCCGTGCACTAAGATGGGGAGAAGATCAAAATTCAAGAGAGGTCTGGGGGGAGGGAAGCTGGTTTTATAGATGGCAGGTTTGGCGCTAGTGGGGCCACTGATTGTGGCTGATTCTGCCGGCAGAATCCCCGGGCGGTGAGTGGACCGCGCGCCCACCAGACTGCTGCCAGGCAAGCAGTCACACTGGCGCCTACCTGATCTTGCCAGCAATAATAGCTGCAGGCAGGCAGCAGGCAGACAGCCAGACAACAAGCAGAAAGGCAACAAATCTGGTTGGCTCCGAAAGCTCAAGCAAGTGTTACTCATCTAGCTTGCCTGATCAGTGCCAACTCGGCCGCAGATGAGTCAACGACAAGATGCTTGAGCTTTGGTCAGCCAATTCCTTTGTCTGTCTTGTTGTTCCAGCCATTGCTGTGTTTACTCTTAAAATTTTCATGTGGCAGAGCATAAGGATTGACACCTTCGCTCAGTCAATATTGATTCTACAGGAATGGGCCCAACCACAAGTCGACTGCAGTTTGTCTGTTACCTCCTTGGTTCATTGCAAGTTTTGCCACTGATACGCATTTTCCACGTGCCGCAAACGAAATTCCCGTATTGCAATCATCATTGATTTGTACTGCTCTAGCATTTCCCCATTCATGTATGTAATCGCGAGATTGACAGTCGAATTTGCATCGCCCAGTTGCAGCCCAAAGGAGGGACACTTTCCGATGTTGAATGAGCCATCACAGACTATGGGACTATCAGAGCCGTTGACTGTCGAGAATGAAAGTGAGTTGCAAATGCTGCAACATTCTGGCCACGATGCTCCTTTCCACCGCGGTCACATCTAACAAACTTCACTATTGATATAATTGATATAATTTCTTCCGTAGTTTAGGCGCAAGGGAGGGTCGTTGTACCATCCCGCGTTGGACGCCTCGCAGACAGAATCCACGGATGACATTCTGCTGAAAGCATCCTGTCACTCGTGGTGTATGACTTAATTCTAAGACATTAATTGAACCATTCGTATGTCAGCGTACAATCTTTCCAACCTCGGAAATAGGACCTTCGATGCGGAATTCGGTGAAGATTAACTACGAAATGCCGTTCGCATTAGATGATATTCTATGACCTTGTCCGTGCAAGTGGGAGAATGTCATGTATGATAGACTTTGAGCCGGCAATACGAAATAGGGGACTGTCTCAATGATCGGGGGAAAAAAGAGAAAAGAAGAAGAGGAGGAAATGATGAATAGCCAACGACATGAATACTTCCTCCTCGGAAACATGGTCACATCACAATACGTCGCAGTAAATTCGATTATTAACAACAGTTGTACGAAATCTCAGCATCATGATAGTGTTTGCCTCATGGGAAACACATCATGACTTCGTTGGAAAAGGTTATACTTGAGATATGGATATATAAAATGTAGGCAACGCGAAGAGTTCGAAATTCCAGGCCTTCGAGTAGTGAGCCCAGTGATTACATTCAAACCAGAAGACAAGACGGCTACCGACTGAGCCTACAAGATACGCCCATCTCGCGAGCCTCATCGTCATTGTGCGACTGTCACGTCTGTGCTCATCGTCTCTGCATATTGAAGCCGGGGTGGCGCTGCTATAGTCCCGCCCCAGGTTGAAATCTCCAACTTCTCCGCATTTTCCCCAGCCATTGCCTAGTTCGGATAAGTATGCGACATTTCCTCGACGGCTCATTGATCCTCCTCCAACCATAGAGAACGTTGATGGAAATCCCCGCTACAGATTGGCCAATTCCTAGACGCGGTCCCTCTAACCCGACGAGCCGAACATAGCGCCCACCGGTATACTACCTAGCCAGAAAGCAGGGATTCAATGTGCAAACCCCTCATGACACGGACTCATGGGCCTTTCGTTTACATCAGTATTATATGCAGTCTCCTGCTTAGCTCCGGTTGAATGGCTCGCCCAGCCTGCGAAAAGAAAATGGACGAAGACGGGCACATCATAAATAGGACTCCAAGGCTTTTGCCTCTGTCTTCGTTTCCTCAACCAGAGTCTAAACTCACTAGCACTGCCACTCGAAAATATGAAATTGCTTCCGCTCCTCCTAGCAAGCGGTGCCGTCGCTTCATCGCCGTCTAGGCGATCACTGCAGCAGGTGTCCAACCTGATCTCGTTTGGCGACAGTTACACGGATGAAGGCCGCTTGTCTGCGTATTTTGCCAACAACGGTAGCACACCGCCGGTTGCGACGAATACGTCTGGGAGCAACTTCACCTCGACCGGCGGTTATGCTTGGGGGCATTTTGCATCCGAGGTCAGTCAACACTGAATATCACGGGCATTCGTATTGGCAAACCTGAAAGAGTTTTATGCTGGAATAATGGAAGCTATTGCACTCATAATCAATTGTGACACTCCTCAAGAGCCACTGGACTGACTTTTGTTCGGGGAATAGGCATTAGGCGCAAAGTACTACGACTATGCTGGTATGATACCCACAGTTAACACACATGGACAAAATATCCATCATTCTACATGATCAGGCTCTGTGTCGTGGGACATCGCTGACCATGACTTAGTGAGCGGCGCATTTTGCTCAAATGAGATCTTTTCGCGGTATCTGGCCGGCATCAACCGAACGTTCCCCGCCGTCCTGGAAGACGAGATTCCCTCGTTCCTGGATGACGTGGCCTACGTCAACGCGTCCACCGGCACCAACACCTTCTACACGGACCGGGAGTCCAACAACACCGTGTACGCGCTGTGGATCGGGACCAACGACCTCGGGCTCGACGCGTTCCTCACGGACTCGCAGCACGCCGGGCTGACGATAACCGACTTCATCGGCTGCGTGTGGCAGGTGTTCGACGCCATCTACGGCGCGGGCGGCCGGCACTTTGTGCTGCTCAACGAGGCGCCGCTCGAGCACACGCCGCTGTACGCGGCGCCGCAGAACGGCGGGCTTGGCGACAACCACTACTGGACCAACAAGACGGCGTACAACACGACCGAGTACGAGCAGAAGATGAAGGAGTACACGACCAGCGTCAACACCATGTTCGACTACGGCGCGCCGGTCGAGGCCAGGATCAGGGCGCGCTGGCCCGGCGCCACCTTTGCCGTGTTCAACGTCCACCAGCTGATCCTCGACATCCGCGCCAGCCCCGAGGCCTACCTCGACGCGCCGGCCAACGTGACCGGGTACTACTACCACTGCGCCGTGGACGGCTCGAATTGCACCCAGTCTGAGGATCCGCTCTCCTCGTTCTTGTGGTACGACGAGCTCCACCCGTCGGAGAGAACAGGTAAGAGTGCCGCTGCGTGCTTTCGTGACGAGTCCATACTGACTCCATCTTTCTCCTTTAGACGAGATCATTGCGGACGAGTTTGTGAAACTTGTGTCGGGAAATTCATCATATGCGACGTACTGGTGATCTGCGGCAAAATTGCAATTACATGGGGGAGCCGTTCACTCCTGTATCTATTGACAACGCGAGCTAGACCGGGAAACCATTTTGGGAATCTCTAGGTATACTTGGATCTACGAGCAGAATATCAACCATGATGAGAATGATATAAAAGGAAAACAGAAAATCAAGACTTTTGAGGCACAACCAGTTCCGCGATCAATTCGGCAGCCACCTCCCTCCCCTTTGTGTGCTTCGAGGCGTCGGCGATTGTTCTCGCTACCACACCCCTTTCGGACATCTCTCTGGACTCAAGAACCACCTTACCGAACGCGTCGACGAGACAGTCCACGGTCCAGACCGGGGCCGTGCCGCGACACGCGTAGACGCCGATGCCCAGGTCCTCGGCCAGCTGGGCAAAGTTGTAGTGGTCTTCCCACAGCGGTATCACCACCTGCGGGACGCCGGCTCTGTCATCTCATGTCAGCCAAAATTCTAGATTACATCGTCGATTGGTGCAAGACGTACACTACCGCTTCGTGGTAGCTGCTGGCCCCTCCGTGGTGGACGAAAGCCATCACGCGCCCTGCCTCGAGCAAGCCCAAGGTGTCGATGGGCAGCCACCGTGATATCTTCAATCTATTCTGATCGATGAATTCCTGGAGAGGTGCGGCGTATGCGTCGCCAACTGAACATGTTGCAAGACGAATTAGTGTTCTGTGCTTCAAAAATATATGCAGAGCACTTTGACTCGTAGAAAATCCAAGTCGGAACGTGATCTCTCAACTCACACTCTGAATGGGGAGCCATTTTCCACAACACCTGCATATCCGTGTTCTGCAGTACCCACCGGACGGCCTCGGCCATGATCGTGGCCCTCTCCTCGCCGTACTTGAACAGGCTGCCCAGGTTGACCACGACGGTGGGCTGCTGCAGCCACTCGACCAGGTCCGCGTCTTGCTCCGCGGCCGGCGCCGAGTCGAGCAGCAGGGCGCCGACCGCCTTGATGTTGGCCGGGACGTCGCCGACCGGCAGGCTGGCGCCCGGGAGCGTCTGCGAGATGAGCAGCGCATCGGGGCGCAGGTCGACCAGGTCGATCGACTTGACCCCTTTCTCCCGGAGGTAGGCCAGGACGTCCTGGGAGAGCGGCTTGAAGAATACCGAGTAGATGAATCTGAAGTTGACGTACAGGTTTTCTGGGATCTGACGCCATGGGACTGGGAAAGAAAAGCCGGTGCCGAGACTGTGTGTTTGTCAGTGACCCTTGTCCCTGCCTCGAAGTGCTTCCGTACTGCAAGAAAGACGATAACTCACGCAGGATACTTCCAGAGCCCAGCACCATAGGACTGCATAAACATGACCACATCCGCCAGGGCATTGGGCGTGATCATGACGTGGGCCCGGCTCAGATAGCGGACGGCATCGACGCCGGGGCGGAGCAGGTAGTCCAGCACGACGACGGCCGGGTCGATCTCGCCCACGAGCCGGATGACCTCCTCGTAGATGGCGTAGTGCTCCGTGCCGTTCCAGGTGCAGACGGCCACCTCGAGCTGAGACACGAGCTCGTGCGCGCCCGCGGCCCCCGGGGGATGCGAGATGCACTCGTCGATGGAACGGTTACCGCACCCGTACCTGTGAGCCAGGGCAGTACCGCGGTCCGGCCCCGGCAGCTCGTGGAAGGTGATGCGAGCGTCGGGCGTCTTGGCGAGCGCAAAGGCAGAGGCCCGCTCCACATACCCGGCCGCCGTGGAGAAGGAGGCGAAGTGGATGTCTATCTCCGGGTGGGCCTCGACGAGCGCCTGCACCGTGGCCAGCTGCACGTTGATCTGGCCGGGCTCGGCGTGGGCGAGGAAGAGGACCGTATTGTCCTTGCCCCGGATGAGCGGCGGGAGCTCCGCCGGCGAAAGCCATTGCCGCGCGGCCAGGACCGCCAGCAGTCCCACGATGACAACGGTTATCAATGAAAATAGGCTGCTGCCCCCGGATGTTCTGTCTTTTCGGTCCGGATTGCCGGGCCGGGCTCTACTAGTCTCTGCGGCTGACTGGGAGAGCCGGTCCCGGGGGCGATGTTCCATCATTTTGCTTGCAGACAACCTCAAAAATCCTCAAAAATTGGCTTTCTTCTTGTGTATGAGTTTCCTTCTCCCCAAAATGAAGTTGAACAAGAAGGAAGAAAACCTCAGCCTGAGTCACAGCTCAGAGTCGGTGAGATCTGACAGGACAGCCATGGTTGTTGGCGGTGATGCCTATTAGGCTTTAGCTGCGCCGCATCAGCATGTGTCTTATTACTCGAAGGATCATCAGCCGCAATCCCGTCGGCCCCTTCCTATAGTGGAAGACTTGCATATATAAAGGCAAACATGGCCGGCACGGTTTTCACACAATTCACACGCTCTACTTCAATTCGCCATCCGGCTCGGGTCATTCTTATTTCTTCTTATCTGATACTGCACAGTCGGCTCAATAGAGTTCTTCTGTTTTCCGACCGCTCGGTGACGTGTCTCGGGGATCAGCACAGCACATGCAAGGTAGCAAACAGTCTGACACATCAGTGCAGCCCAGATCTCACTTTCATATGCCAGATAAGCATTGCTACAATGGGCAGAAGCCCGACGTCCTCCTATCATGATGCTTTATTTTCCCAACTTTTCTGCACAATCAGCAGATAATGCATCTTGGGCGTTGCACATCTCGGCATGTGATTGAAGCCATCCGCAAGTCTTCTCACGAAATTCGGCCCGTTGTCGCATCGATGACGGATGAGCGCATCCCGCTCATTTCCATCACCATCTGCATACGGATTATCGACGCGCGGGGCTGCCCGCCGGGCCCCCTGCCGGTGATCTGCTCGCGGATCAGGCGGAGCTGCATGGCGAACTGCCCGTCCCGGTAGTAGTCGTTGAACTCAGCCTTGCTCGGCTTCTTGCGCAGGTCGTACCAGGCGTCCCCCCCCCCCCCCCCCGGACGCGAGGGCTTCGCACTCGGCCTGCTTGTTGATGGACCACCACGGCGGCAGCAGGTCTCCGCGCGCCTTGGCCGCGTTGAGGTAACACCGGAGCCCCCGCAGCGTGTACGCGTCCTTCTCGTAGCCGTCGTCATAGGTGGCGTCGTCGGCCATCTTGAGGCGGTACGAGTCGACGAGGACCCGGTACATGTCCTTCTCGGAGCGGTTGTGGAGCCAGGTGCGGTTGTAGAGCGCCGTGAAGGGCTTGGCCATGTTGGCGTCAAGGCCCTTCTGCTGAGTCTGGATGGTGCCGTTCTGGACGCTCCTGGCGCACGACTTCTTGTGAACCTCCCAGTCGTCCTTTTGGCAGTCTCGCGAGCAGTAGAATATGCCGCGGCACTTGGCGCACATCTTGAGATCGGCGCTCGGCTTCTTGCACTTGGCGCACTCTGAACCCATGTTCTTGAAAGATTGATTGGTGGCTTTGCTTGGGCACTGTCTTGGAAGCTCTCCCAGCCTTGGTAACGAGGATGCAATGTGGTTCTTGAGAGCTTTGAGAAAGTTGATACGAGGCCATTGAGGACTGGTTGTGATTGTGACAATTAGTCCAAATACAACCAGGACTACTATGCATATCAGTACAACTTTCTTCTCAGTGCTGCAGTGGAAACCTGACGTTTCGTTTGGTCTTGATCTTCCCGATACTGTATCCCAGCTTTATAGACCATATCCACAATGCCTACCAAGGCATGACTGTCTAAGTGGGCATGCAAACGAACTGTATGTCAATGTGACAGTCATAAAGATTTGTTGTCAGCAATCGTTTGCTTTCAGACGAAAAGACATGTATTTACGGCTATGAGCGACGTGTAATCTGCTGCAAGTTACCGCCACCACCTTTCGTTAAATTGTATATGCACCAGACAGCAACTTTCACACTAATTGCTAACCTGGGCATTTTGAACACACTCTCTTGGTTGTCTGTCCGCCGGATTCGGCCAGGATGTTCTGATCCGAGACAACTTCACACACCTCAATATCTCACGTTGAGGGCTAATGGTTGTGAACGGAAACTGGGAAGTTGGCCTTGGGTTTAGCAAAACTCTGGCCATTGTCTACTTGAGCTGATGTAAAACGTTAGTTGTAAGGCATCACGGTGAAATCATATGTAGTATGCCAGAGTTCTCACATTATTACTCTAGCAGACACTTTTCTTTGTCACTTTGGGGCCAAAGCTTGAATCACATTCCCACAGGTTGCTGCTTTTTATTTTTGTATCGGGCTTTTATGGGCGATCCTTCTCCGCTTGACCGCGGAAAGTGATTGGAGAAACACTCATCTAGTATTCACTCATATACAATCAAATAAAATACAGTATGGCCAAGCAACGTGCCTGTCCACTTCCAGGTACTGATGGCCGCTTGTCGATACGATTTCCAACTCAGAGCTCATTACATCGAGCCGCAACTAGCCTCTCCAGGTGCAACCACAAGCGCAACAAGACGCGCTACTCGTCTACAGTTTTGCTTCGAGATATATCGTATCTTCCGGCAGGAGAGCATCATAGATGTTTTCTTTCAATCTATTGATGCTGGCTACACATGGATGCATTGGCCGCTCGCGAATTCCATGTCGGAATATCGGTGTCATATGGAATTAAGCCGTGAGGGGCTGTTTTCTATAGATTTGAAAAAGCCGTACGGGGCAATTTTATAATCATTTTCAAGACTTGGCGTGCAACGACAAACGGAAAACGCAACGACAAACGGAAAACACTTCTATGACCTCGGATCAATGATAATGTCCAGCCCCCGCATTCCGCTCGTCTTTACTCCGTGCTCTATTCCGCAGTTGGACGATGCTGCAATGAATGCCAAGCGAAAACGCTCGTTCTGCTTTCGTATTTCACCCGAACATTGCACCCGAATACGATTCGAGTGGTAGCCGCTGCAGATCCTCGACATTGCAACTATTCTCGTGACGACTATCTGAACAAAACATCGGCTGTTCATTCGCCAATGGCTTGCCATCACGGACCTCGGTATCTTCATCTTCAGAACGGAAAGCAATGCAGATCCGGACTGCCGGAGACCATGCGTTGCTGCGAAGCATTTCCTGGGAACACGAAAGAATACGATACTGCTCGGGTTTACAGAGATGCTGAGGAGACCTCTTCTAATTATATATACGTCCCCGAAGGTGGTGGATTCTGAGAAAGATGTGTCACCTTATTAGCTGGGTCGAGTCTAGAGATCTTATCGCTTTCGACTTGTCTACCAAGAAGGAAGTCCGGGGAACAGCAAGATGCGCGGTTCCTTCGCAGCTGTCGTGGCTTCGTTGCCACTGATCTCTGCGCAATTAAATCTCTATGCGCAGAAAGCAGGCCTCAAGTATTTCGGCACCGCCACGGATTCTCCGTACCGGCGGCCGGCGGGCAACTATTCCGAGTACGACGCCATCCTTCGAGACCACGCTGAATTCGGTCAATGGACTCCAGAAAATGGGCAAAAGGTTCGTCGGGGACGAGGGCAGTACTGAAAAAAAGGAGCGGACGCTGACGTGCACGTGTCGATAGTGGGAGTTCACCGAGCCAGAACAGGGCGTTTTCAACTTCACGGACGGCGACATCGTGACCGCTGCCGCACAAGAGAACGACATGATGCTGAGATGCCACAACCTTGTGTGGTATATGTCCCTGCCGGAATGGGTCGAGTCGACCAACTGGACGGCCGATGCGCTCAGCGAGGTCATCGTCAACCACATCACCAACGTCATGGAGCACTACAAGGGCCAGTGCTACGCGTGGGATGTGGTCAACGAGGCGCTCAACGACGACGGGACGTACCGCGAGTCCGTCTTTTACGAGACCCTAGGGGAGGAATACATCAAGCTGGCGTTCAGCACGGCGGCCCAGGTCGACCCGGACGCCAAGCTTTATTACAACGACTACGGCATCGAGTCGCCCGGCAATAAGAGCGATGGGGCGCTCCGCATCGTGAAGCTACTGCAGGACGACGGGATCAGGATTGACGGGGTGGGCATGCAAGCCCACTTCGTAGCCTCTCTCGCCCCCAGTTTCGATGATCAGGCTGCCGTTATCGAATCCTTCGCGGCCCTCGGGGTGGAGGTTGCCTATACCGAGTTGGATGTCATGATCGGGCTGCCGGCGAACGAGACCAACCTGGAATGGCAGAAACAGGCATACACTGATGTGAGGTGACAAGTCAAACGACGAAAGAAAATGGGACAAAGGCTGATATGGTATCTCGAATGAATAGGCCACCAGTGCATGTCTTTCCAACGACGCCTGCATCGGCATCACCGTTTGGGATTTCTACGACCCTTTCAGCTGGATCCCGGATGTTGTGCCTGGCTATGGGGCTGCCCAGCTGTGGTTCGAGGACTACAGCAAGCATCCCGCATATTACGGTATAATCGAGGCGTTGAAGAACGGGACCGGCATTGAGAAACGCCACTCGAGAGATCCGAGACTTGGCAAGAATTTGAGAAGGAAGTAAATCCTTACGTCATTAGCGGTTGATTTGCCAGAAAATTGCCAGAAAAATTGCCAGCGAGGGAGCCTTTGGCACGAGACTAGACTGGCGATAGTCTGGGTTGAGAATCCTTCAGGTCTGATGAGCGGCGGGGATAAGCGGGAGTTGGCTGCCGTTTGCAGTGAGACTGTGGCGCACAAACGCCTAGAATGAAGCCCCTTGCGAGAATTGTCATTTTGTTCCTGCAGAAGCGAGGCACATGTCTGCTTTGCCGAGTACAGAACGGCCGAGTGCGTCTACCCATTGAAGCCTTTTCTGGAATATGTGAAAAAGTCCGCTGCTTGACCCCAGTCGCCAGTACACTTTTCTGTAGAGTCGCGTGACAAGAAAGCGACCCATCGAAAGATTGGGTGATCACCTCGGGATCACCTTCGGTCCCGTCTCTGCCCGGCCCAGACAGCCGAGAGAGTCGCGACGAGACGAGGCTCTTGATTCCCACTCGAGAGCGCTCTCGAAGCCGGCGGCAACCCGTTCTACCTGTGCCTGGCCCTGCGCGCATTGGACTTTACCTGGGGAGCGACCCACGATTAGTGCTGACCTTGATGGGCTTCGCTTGTCTGGACTGGGACAGGGTCGAGGAAGAGCAGCCAATTGGCGATATATCCACCGTGGCTGAGGGTCTAAACGCCCGGTAGCCCCTGAAGCCCATCGGGTATTAGAAGCTTGTTAGACGCAAGGTATGCGCTACTATACTCGGGCTAGGCTCTATTTCGCTATAGTGTAGGCAGCAAGACCGCTTATTGATTGCACCGATGCAGTCTTTCTTAATTTAGCTGGCAGACATGACCGACGACCCCCCTGAAAATAGGCCAAAAGAAATTAGATATAGGGATTTGCATGGCTCCGGCCCTGCAAGCTCGTTCGATATCGAATCCTTCGGGGCATATACATTTGCACGACAATCCTCTTTTTCTGGTCTTTGCTGTTTGCAATTCTACTAATTCTTGCACGTCCCTTTTCTCTCTCATTCTTTAATACAAGTTGGAAAAAAGATCGTCGATCCAGAGTCTCATTCCATCCCACCTTCTTTTTACACTTAATATAAGCTTAAAAGCCTTCTCGGATCTGTTCCACCATTTACTCGCAAAACACCAAGAAAGGACATTCAGCCAAGAATCAACACACAAAAACAATCTATCAAAGATGTACTCCATTCGCTTCCTCTTGGCTTCGGCCCCTCTCATGTCACTGGCATTCGCCCAGGACACCACCGCCGATGACGGTTCCGTCACCATGACCGGCGACGACAGCTTCATGACCATGACCGACGACGGCGGCGATGATGGCTACCCCATGACTGCCACTTACGACACCGTCGTCCCTGCTTCCAGCTACCTGGACGCTTTCTACGGAACCGCCATCCCTCCCAAGGCCACCGGCGCTGCTGCCACCAGCTTGGCCGAGGCTCTGTACAGGTAAGACCGCTCTGCTTGACGATGACCGCTGTGCTGTCTCGCACAAACAAAAGACTAACACCCCGACGCAGCTACGAGATGGCTCTGTACACCGACGACGCCTACAAGTCGGCCGCCAACGACGTCTACATGGCCGCCGCCACCCAGACCAACGCCGACGACATCTTCTCGTCCCTCGACAGCGCCGGCGTGGTCAACGGCGACTTCACCACGGCCTCGTGGTACGTCGACGGCGTGCCCGAGAGCGCCAAGAGCGAGATGGCCAGCGTCCTGTCGGGCTTCAACTCGGTCCAGACCAGCGCCCTGGGCGTCGCCGCCGCCGCCACCACCACCACCGGAACCGGAGCCACCACCGGCGCCTCGGCCACCGGCTCGGGCGCCTCTGCTACCGGCACCGCCAAGTCCACGAGCGCGAGCACCGGCGCTGCTCCCCGGATCACCGGCGGCGCCATGGCTGGTCTGGCCGCTGCCGTCGCCTACGCTGTTCTGTGAAACAATGATACCTGCTTATCCGGTTCAGTCATAACAATATAAATAATTATTTCTAATCAGTTTACTTGCATATCCCAAAACTTGCTGCATTGTATGGTACCTGAGACTTTTCTTTTCATCACAGTCGACGAACATCGACAGACAGAAGCAACAATTCGGCACGCACAATATATTGCCGACGCGTAAAACAATAGTATATACAATGAACTAAATATAGACAATAAGAGGTTGAAAAGGCTATTTACAAATTCCTGTGATCTTCATCACCACATGGCGCTAACGGACAAGAGAGACTTTAGGAACCCGGACATCAAACAACGAGGCTCTAGTAGAAGAGCTCTACAGCGTCGAAGATCTATCACAGAATGGTCAGCAAATCGGACAATACGATGCAGTCGACACAGGTTACTGTTGAAGAGAGGGGGGGGGGGGGGGGGGGGGGGGGGGGGGGGGGGGGGGGGGGGGGGGGGGGGGGGGGGGGGGGGGGGGGGGGGGGGGGGGGGGGGTACTCACCACGTTCGGACTCAAAAAGTCGTCGCCGCTGCTCCCGCTGATGACGTTAATGGTGACGGTGTTGGTGCCGCTGACGAGGGTGCCGCTGGGCACGCTGCAGTCGTACACGTCGCCCCAGCCGCGGTACGCGCCGCGCGTGACGCCGCGGCTGTCGATGGTCGTGGGCGCCGCGGGCGCGGCGCACGTGTAGCCGTTGACGGTGGCCTGGGGGCGGCCGCCGGCAAAAGATAAAGTCGTGGCGATGCGCAGGGTCGCTGTCGCCGACACCGCCGACGACAGCGAGAAGCTGATCTTCTGCCCGTTGTTGACGTCCTTGAACATGGCCATGGGCCACGACGACGCCGCGCTGCTGGCCACGGTCCCGGGGGTCCACGACGACATGCGCGTGTCCGACGGGTGCATGCGCAGCTGCTTGTCGGCGTTGAGGAAGCCCGTCGGCTGGCCGTCGTAGTCGCCGAGCTTGAAGACGGTCGTGTGCGAGCTGGTCAGGATGGTGTTGGTCGCGGCGATGTTGGAGGTCACAGTGCCGCCGGCCGTGACGGTCACGGTCTGCGTCGCGGCCAGGAACTCGTCCTGGTACAGCTTCATCGTGTAGGAGCCGGCGACGAGGGCGGGCGACGTGAAGGCGCCGGCGCTGCTGGCGTAGGTCCAGCCCTGGTAGTTGGCGTTGTACCAGTGCACGACGATGGGGAAGCTGCTCGAGACGCCCGTGGCCGTGCCCTTGACGTAGCCACGGCCCGAGGCGGCCGTGTAGCCCGTCAGGCCCAGGCTGTCGAAGAAGGAGACGTCGAAGCTGCTGGCCGCCGGCACGCCCGAGCGCGCGAACGCGAACACGTACGGCCCGTGGAAGCCCTGGCGGTAGCTCTCGGTCTGCACGTGGCCCGAGTTCATGTAGTACGTGACCGAGTGGTAGCTGCCGCCGTAGTTGAGGTTGATGTCGCGGAAGAAGGGCCCGCCCGAGCTCTTCTCCGTCGCCTTCTGGTCCGGCCGGACCCAGCACGCGTGCACCGAGGCCCCCGAGTCCGTCGCGCAGTAGACGCTGTTGTCGATGAACCGCTCCGACGAGTAGAACTTGCTGCGCGTCTCCCCGCTGACCGTGTACACGTCGGAGCCCTCGATGGCGGTGCCGCCCGCCGTGTCGGACACGTCGCCGTACGAGTACGTCGGGTACGTCTCGGTGAGGCCGGTCAGGCGGAAGATGAAGCGGAGCTCTCCGATCGAGGGCTCGCTGTTGGTGTAGGTGCCCATGTAGATGTTGTTCTCTCCGTCGGCGAAGACCATGTAGTGAGTCAAGTCGAAGTCGGAATTGCTAGCCACGCACTTGACAATGACATAGTTGCCTTTGACCATGTGTTAGTCACATCGAGGTTGATGTACATGACAATACAATAGCATATCAGAACATCACTTACCACTCGTTGTGTAAGAAACAGTGGCAGAACCCAGGCCAGAAGCAATGTGGCTGTAGGTGCTTGAATACTGATAATCAGTACCGTAGAATTTGAGCGAGGTGATATCGCAAGTGGTGCGGCTGATGACAGTAGTGAAGCCATAACTGCTCTCAGTGTCGATGGTGTAAGACGACGTGGCAGTGGTCACCGTGATGGCGGCCACCGAAGTTGCCCACGCAAGGAGGAAAGAGAGAAGCATCGTGAACACCATGTTGGGCGAGGCTGATGGTTTTCAAAGACTGCTGCTTTGTTTGGCCGTGGATCCCGAGCAAACAAAAGGAATGATCATGGCCGGACGTGGTCCCGCGTTATATATATATGTGTTGATATATCATATGTCTACCTGCCCTTTTCCCAAGGGGATCAGGGGTCCCGGAGTTGTTCGTCCCAACATCAATGCCAATGCTTGGTAACATGCCAACAACGTTGCCCTGATACTCCTGGAACAGGACGAACAAGCGGGGCCATACGGGGCCGTATAGCGACCTTGGACGCAGCATCGCGCCTTGGCAGGGCGGCTCGTCGTAGCAATACCACCAAGAATTACTCAATACCGGAGTATTTCTGGCACCACAACCATATTAGGGATGCGCCACTAGGGATGCCCAACTCCTTCGGTATAACCTTGGCCGACCTTTGCTCTCGTCCGGGCTGAGGAGCCCGAATACTACGGGGGCCATCTTGACGCGAGATGGGATCTTTGGCGGGCGAACAACAAGACGCAACGCCAGCAAAAAGATGTGATCCGTCAACGTGACCACGAAAAGGATTCGCCGGCAGTCATGGGAAAACTGTGGGTCAGCCTTTGCCTGAACAGAATCTGCCATGGTACGGAGTATGGTTGCAAAGAATGTCCACGGAGGGTCGAACGACCCCCTGCCGCGTCCCAAAAAGGAAATATCATATGCATTTTCCACCACTCAGCCCCCAGTCTGCAGATCCACCACTCTCCCCGCAATTTCCCTTGAGTAGACGCATATGGCACTGCCATCTGAGAGTCGTGGCCGTCGTCAGTGGCGGCGCCGGGCACTACCTCGTATCTACGATGTAGGCCTGGAGGAGAGGATAATTCCCGATGGCTCGTCTCCATGGCCGCTTCTTGCCTAGGACGCGGTAGTTGTTCCTCATGGCGCAGCGCCGGCTCTTGTGGAAGGTGGCATTTCCCCGGATTTTCCTCCCAGTCTTGTTGCAGCACATCTGCATTGCGCGCGCGCAAGGACAAACTCAAAAGAAGAATATCCTTCCAGTGTATGCGATCGTCCTCCGAAGCTTATTTCCACGTCGGCGCAGGACGATATCCTCAGAATATCGTCTGTTGTTCCGACTTTATGCTCGCGTTTCCAAGTCTCTTCTGTCCATACCCAACCGATGATGTCTTTTGTCATGACCAGTCATCTCGACCGTTCAGGGAAGCTGTAGGATTTGTGTCCTCCACAAAAAATCGCATCCATTTCCAATGGCACAGTCATTTCCCACGTATCTTATCTGCCCTCCATCATCGTCCTCTTTTGGGCCGAATACTCGTTGGGGTGGTCAGCAGGGCTTCCGCTACTCCGCAGTTGGATCAGATGTCTTGTTACCTAGGTATCGTCTTTGAACCTTTCGGGCTTGACTCCAGGTACAATTCTCATGGTATCTCACTCGGGTATGGAAGATGCCGAAGATTATGTCAGCGGTGATTGCGGGATCTTTCCGATACGAGAGTGAGCATTTTCTTACTTCTATTTGGGTGCTATAGCTAATAGCAAATCTCTCGGTCCCGTGTATTGACTTTGCATTCTAGATAACGCAAGATCGGCACATCTTGACTGATATCGTTCGGTTTGTGTACGAAATGAGATATTGTCAATGACGACAGATCTCACGACTTCATGTCAAGTGGACAATACATGTGCCAATATCACGAAAGGTGCCATGATAAGACAGCAGCTGAAGCCAAACGACGAGACCGAACCACGACGTATCGTGCGTCCGTCCACAACACATCACCAGCCTCTGCTCTTTGGATTGGGTAGCTCTACACGTAGCGCACGGATCACGATCGCGTCGAATGGTCGGATGTGTTAGCCGATAAACATTTCCAGCCTCCAAAGACCTACAAATTCACACGGTAGCGTGCCACATACTGCGACCAACGCTACGTGAATATCAAGCTCGTCAACCATCCGACCATGCGGCTATCAGCCCTGTTGGTAAATGTCAAGCAAAACGTTTCTCTCCATACTTCACAAGTGTGGTGTTTCATTCTTTCTGATGAAAAGCTGGACGCCCCTAGTCACAAGATCAGCATCAAGGCCAAGTTTGCAGTTATACTAATTTTTATTATCCAGCGATTGGGGTGGTCTCCCGATTCTTGAGAGTCGGTTATAATTATGCGTAAAAATGACTCCAATCATGATGGTATAATTGAGCCGAAAATTCGCTTGCCACGTATCTAGCCAAACCGTCAATCGAGGGCTTTTGCTTATTTCATATCACGCCTCTCCCCCACTAGCCACACATTGCCCTTCCCTCTCTATGCTTCCTCGGAAGGGTTGCACCCAGTAGGTGCACTACTGTTTGCCCACTCGTCTAATGTATTTGAGTTGGCAGCACCGTTGACCTCGGTGGGCAACGGGTATAAAAAGATGAAAGAGTCGCTGTATAACACCACGCCGGTACCCAGAACAACCGTGCTTTGGAAAATCTAGTAGTATATACCAAGATGATCATAAACAAAAAGAGAGGAAAAAATGAGGACGGACACGAAGGACACGTGCTTGCAGCCGGTTCAGAGTGGAGGATCGGCATCCGACGGGACCGAGGCCTAGACGTTATCCAGGTGTCCGTCCATGGACGGAACCAGGTTGCTGTCAGATACCATTGCTGCCGGCGACAAGCACGAGCAACATGCCGTTCAGTAAGCAGATTGCCGTAAATGTCATCCAAGTTGCGGCTTGGTAGAGGAAGCTCAGGCGGTCTTCGCGGTACAGCATGGCTCCGAGACCCATGCAACCAGAGAACAAGCTGACGACGACAGCCAGAATAACACCAGCATCGACTTCAAGGCGAAGCTTCTGTCTTCCCGTAGCGACAAGAACACCAGCGATCACGGTGAGAATGATGGACACAAAGTATGACAGAATAATGCTTCTGTGCAACACACTTTCTCTGAACCGTGCGGTACGCTGCGCTTCAACACTGGGTAGTGCAGCATAATGTGCCGAGTAGCCATACGACGGGTATTCGGTCGAGGAGGCGTCCTCATTGTCGCTGGCCTCAGTATCTGTGGCCTGGGTTGACGGGTGGGCACTGAAGTAGTCCGAGACTTGGTTTCCGTTCAAGAGCGGTCGTTGCTCGCCATCCGTCAACGACGAACGCGAGAAGAGACTGCGCAGCGACCTTACGGGAGCCTTGAACACGTTCTTCATGGTATCCATGCCGGGAAACATGCTGGAATCGTCGTTGGGGTCGAACTCAATGTAGTACGAGTCGTCGCCGGCCTCGCTACCGTTGTCGTATTCATTCCAACCCCGTACTGCTGGCTCGGGTAGCTTCAGGGCCTGAATCGGAGTCGCTGGTGCTTGTGAGGACTGACGGCTGCTGGTTCGCGATACACGGATTGGCTGCGCCGCTGTGGCGCTGCCGGCCTCGCTGTGGTTCGTATTCGTAGTATCCATGCTGGGAGATGTGGCTTCGAGTGTCGCGAGAACCTCTCTCTGCTGAAGAAGCAGTGGGCCAAAGTCGCGCCTAGTAAAGCTCTTGTAGCTGCCGAGGAAGTTGTCGTGAAATCGACTCGTGAGTGTGGTAGAACCAGTCCATTTCTGCAGAGGCGATGCCGTTTTAGTCAGGTTACCTCATCATACATAAAAGCCAGCCTCAGGCTGCTGGGGAGGGGCTGACACGAACCTTGTACTTCTTTAGAATCTTTCGAAACGCCTCGTTCTGTGCGCGCACGAAGCGCTGGAGGTCCCTGATATCATCGCCGCACTCGACCACCTGCTGTTGGAACTTGACGAACTTCCTCTTGCGCTTATCGGTGTAGCCTTGGCGCCCAATGGAGCAGCGCAGGATCAGAGCGTTGATAAGGCCGGCGAGGTGGGTCAGGCGTCTCGAGATCTCGTCGGCCTTGCTAGAGACAAAGAGGTCGACACGCTCGTGCTGAAGCTGCAGCTCGTGGTAGAAATCCGTCTCGAATCGCTCGAGGGCCTGGTTTGCTTGGCCGGGTATGACCATGGCACGGGCCTGGCCCTTGGTCGTGTGCAGCTTGACGAGGTGCTTCAGCGAGTTGTAGTCGACATTGTGAATGCTCCATCGAGGGACCGAGGCGGCCTCGAAGTATTCGCCGTATTTCATGCTTTGTTGGTACCGCGCATAACCCGAATTGGATTGCCGCCGGCGCGGAAAGAGGTTCGCTGTGGGCGGAGGAGAAAGGGCGGTCGAATGGCAGCTGCTTTTTGTACTGGGCAACAAAGGATGGAGGAGAAGATAAGAAGCGATGCGACTCGGTCAATTGGGCCTTTCTTTGTTTTCGTGTTGCAAGTCTGGATACCCCGGGCCGCTCGGGAAGGGGTCTATGTGGTAAAGCAGGTGGTGTTGACGGCAAACAACCAAGACCCGGAAATGCAGAAACGAATTAATTCCCCAGGGGCGGGACTGCGACTGAGGCAGGCGTTTCCTTGCACGTGGGGAAAGTGAGGCCTTGGGCGATGACGTCCCCGTATGGACCCACGAGCTAAAGCACGTTGCAATGCTATTGAAGGTAGCTGGTTGGTAGTCACAACAATTGCAAGCGTCGCAATTCGTGGGCGCTGCAAAAAGATCGAGGGCAGATAAGAAGAGTCCAGCTTTTTTTCTTCTTTTTTTTTTTCTTAGTTGGTAATGTGGATGAAGCACACACACACGCGGAGAGAGATGATCTTGAATCTCTGGCCAATTGATTGAGTTAGAATTCGAGTACGCAGCGAAAGCATCTGCAGGTCAGATTACATATGGAATCGAGGAGATCACCTACAGCGTGGTATATATGTAGGTAGTATGCGTAGATAGATGCAGCGCTGATAAGTGCCGACACCAAAGAAGAGTTTTTTAGGCTTCAACTCGTGTCAATATGACGAGCACGAACTCTATTCCGGAGCAGTTGGTAATAAGAGCGGCGGAAAAGAGAAAAAGAAGAAGATCTGGATGGCAGACTAATGACAAGACCGACATCCGCCAACCCTGTCCCAGAAGGTACTGCTGCAGCAAGCAACACGCACAACCAATGGCTCTCAGATGCCTGCGAATCCGAGTTCTGGATGACTTTTTTCCTTTCTTTCGGAGCTAGCCAGCACAGATGCCCCTGGCGTAACGGTGATTTGTCTTGCCTCGGAAGGAAACGCGCAAGGAAGAGAACCTTGGAAGTCGGAGATATTGCCGGACGTAACGACAACCGTTTCCAGAAACAAGGGCGGAAAAATTGATAGGATAATAGCGGTGGTAGTGAAAAATAGAAAGGCCTTCTAGAGCACAGACGACCAGTGAAAAACCAAGGACATGTGCCTTGGTGCCTTTTTCAAAGATTGAGAGCGTCGCCAAGGGGCTTTGGGGAACGACGGACTGAAAGCTTAAATTTTTCTCTCTCTTTTTCCTGCTTCACTGCAGAGGAGGGGTGAACATGCCTCGCCTTTAAACTAATCCTGACTCTTATTGCCCACGGCCAGACAGACAGAAAGACGCAATCTCTCCCGCCAGGATATGCTCGTGCCTCTTACCCGATCGCTCGCACTCCCTGCCTACATCTTGCTGCAGGTATGAAAATCTCAGACCTTTTGCAGACAAAGCAGAACAGAGAAGCTGTACGATGTAGAGCAGGCCAAGCGCAGCCCACACTTCCACACGCATCTCGTTGCGCATCCACCATCGTCTCCGCCGCCCGGATTGGCCCAGGTTCTTGCAACCCCAGTCGCAGGGCTGGTGCAGTACGGAGACTCACTCGGAAAATGCCATTGGATCCCTTCCAGGCTCGCCCGTTGTGCGGGTCTGGAACTTGGTTCCCATGGAAGCCACAGAGAGAGGCTCCCGCAAGTCGTGAATGAATGGGTTGATTCGTTGGGTCGTAACAGCGCCTCTCAGCCCTTCCCGTCCCACTCGCTCGTGAACCCGCACCGCCCGCTAGTGCATGGTATTTGTGGCCCCGTCCCAGTGCTCCCGTACAACCTCCAGGCCCTTCGTTACTCCTCACAGTCGTCGTCAACTCTCGTCGTCCTCGCCGTGGTTTGGGAACAGGACCCTTGAGCTGCCCGGTTTTGATTATGTACAACAGCGCGGATGCGTACAGCCTACGAGGGGCAACACACATTTCCATCGTCCTCGACACCACTCTATATCCAGGATTCCCTGGCCAATGCCCAGAGGCCCTCGAGATGCTAACCTCATCCGGCAGATGTCAATGTGAACCCCTCCCCACAGTACGAGGTAGTGCATAGCGGCACAGATTATACTGCATACAGCCTGCCGGAAGCCCTCTCTGATAACGTCTTATTCTTTCCAACAGAGTCACTCGGAATCGCAACCCATCATGCTGCGGATTCTTGGAACATCCCGATATCTACTGTATACATCCCTCTCTCGCCATGGCTCCGAGTGTACGGTGTTCGCCGTGGAGAGCAACAGCATATTGGTTACTATCTACATATCTCGTACCTACCTACCCATTGGCAATTGCCCCCCATTTCGGTGTTATCGGGGTGGCAGGGAAAGGAATAGACTCCGAAAGAGTTGCCCACCGCGACCCGCCTCCTCGTGACCCCCATGATTCCAGCCTGCATGCCTCGCAGGCCAAAAAAATACTGGGAACGCCCGTATCTCGATTCTCAAATGCTAATAGTAACATCCCAGGCGCATGGTGCATACCGGTCTCGTGCTCGCTTGCTGAATTGAGCAGAGGCGAGCGTGAGAATATATGGAATGTATGCACGCCAATCCGTGGTATGTCTGATATCTTGCTGGTAAATTGCTACGGCAGGGGGCCTTTATTGGGCCGCGAGCACAATTTCATTGGAAGCGGCTGTGCCATCCCGGTGCCGCGAACTCCGCACAGAGAAATACCACATAACATCCTTCCGACCTCAGTATAACGCGCGCGGCTCGCGGCGGGCAATGGATGCCTTCCATCCGATAAAAACCCCATCCATCGGACCGCCAAGAGTCAATCGCGACTAGGTAATCATGGAACAGCACGGAGGTGAAAACGACATATCATGAGAGCATGGCGACGATTTACTCTCGAGTTGCGATAGACACACGGGAAAGTCCCAAACAGTATCTCTGTCTGACTGACTGACCGCTTTGCTGCGCCGTACCACGCGGAATACTCTTGGTCTATTCTCCGGATCTCTGAACCATATTGTCGGAACTCCCACTTGGGAGCGGAAGCGCTATGTCTTTCTATTACGCTATGGTAATCCCGCAACTCCACCGCCGTCTGCCTCTAGACCGCGGCCAGGAGCCATGTGCTGAGACTATAGGGTACCATGAGCTGTGGATATAACTTTCTTTCCTGCTGAGTTTGCCAGAGTTTTCCCGCTTCTCACCCTTTCCTTTTGAATCACAGAAGAACAGAAGCCCACCACTGCGCTTATGATGTCCTTCTCGATTATGGGACATTGTCATTAAGGGTCTACAATTCGGCCCGACATTTCTGACAAACAACCACCGACCCGCGCTTAGCCGGCAATAAGACAATATCGACTCACAAACTGTATAATATCACCATGATCGACCAAGAGTTGCCCGCCATACATCGACCCTTGAACCTCAGGAGTAGTGTCCTTCAGTGGTCAATGGTTGCAACTTTGCCCCTGCGATATAAAACATGAACTTCATAGGGACCACTCTTGCGTGCTTGAACTGCTAGGACGTCGCCAATGAGCATTGAAAAAAGAAAAAGAGATGCCGGCATCACGAATACTACAGATTACTGTACCCACGTGTCGGCAGCAGCAAGCGGGTGCGACATGCATCATGTGCATACACATACCTGAAGCAAGATTTTGAGCCGCGCCAATGATAACGGCTTCTTCCGCATCATCTCATGAACCGGTAGTTGACTACATTGTGATCCAGTAGCATTAATCCGACAACTGGGTCCAAGGGCCATGGAGCAACGATGGAGACACCTATAACTGCAACTCAGCCCTCCGAGAAATAATCGGCCCCGTCGGTCCCGACTCCTGGCTCTTCCGATGTACAGTTCCTTTCACGCCCGGCCTGTTCCCACAGAGGGTCGAGCTTGGAGGAGCGAAATGATTTTCAGTAACAGGTGGAGGTCGAGAATAAGAAAGGCCGATCGAGACCTCACTTTCACTCTTTGCGGATATTCCCACGGCGACCGGGGAATTCTCACAGAGTCTCCGGCAGACCTGGTGCCCCGCCAGCTCCTACGACTCCAGAACTCAACGGATGTTGTTCCGGACGCTTGCAAAAAAATTTCCTTCTCAAAATTCTTGGTCTCCATCAAGAAATTATTGCCTGGTCGCGTCTCGAGAGCCCGATGTTTGTTTGAACTAGGAGTCCTCCATGTAACGGCATGGCGACTACATGAAGGACTACATGAACGCTCTATCTCATGCTTCGCAGCCCAGGTATGCTATCGTTGACCACTTTAATATATTCCGCAATGCCTCAATGCCGAGCGATCTCCGCGAAGATGTTTTGTTTTCTTGTATAAAGATTTATGTGGCTTGTGTATTTGCAAGTCATTCCAAGCAGGATTCAAGTCCGCGGCAGGAAAACCATAATGCAAGCAACTCATGACCAGGGAGTCTCGGGACTTCTTCGAAAGTCCAACGGGCATTGCGATGCAAGGTCTCGATTGACTCAATTATATCATTATGGATGTCGACTATAAGCGGAGTGTCTATTGTAGACAGCAGCTTCCATAAATCTCGTCTTGGGCGGCTTACCAATCACACAATCTAAGAAAAATAAGAGCAGTTGCGCAAAAGTGTAAGTTGGAGGCTCATCTGAGTGGTAATACTGAAACTTCATCGTACACGCGATGTTCTAAATAAAAATGATGAGCTAAGAGTATTTTGACATTTTTATGCTGAATATAGTATTCTACATACCTAGCCCACTACACACAAGTGGGAGCGACACATGTATAGTATCACGTCATCGCTAGTGTGGTACGATCTCCACAAAAAAGGCGAAACTCTTCAAGCTAAAGGAGTGTGCAACTGTTCAACTCATGACAGCAAAGTGAATAGAGATCCATATCTTTCCACTTGACGTGCTTTGATTAAGGTTGTCCGTGTTGAGTATCTGCTTGCTTCGGGGCTTTGCTGATTTGTTCGTTTAACCTTACCCCGGATCATCACCTAAAAAAATCTCGTCGCAATGCGGAGTGCAGCTTTCGCCAAGGCTAGCCGCCTGGCCACCACCGCGGCCGTCCGAGGATATGCCACATCCATCCCGGCGAGGGCACACCACCAGGTCCTCATCGTCGGTGCCGGTACGGCCGGTGTGACGGTCGCCGCTCAGCTCCGCCGCGCGAGGGGCTCCGAGAAGACGGACATTGCCATCCTGGACCCTGCCGCATCTCACCACTACCAGGTAAGCCGTCCATGCATCAGGCTCATTATGAAGCCTTTCTTCGAGATCCTATTACTAATTCGACCCGCCCTCTCCTTCCAGCCCGGATGGACTCTCGTCGGATCCGGCCTGAAGCCCCTCTCGGGCATGTCCAAGCCCATGGACGCCGTCATCCCGTCGGGCACCCAGCACTACCCCCTGGGCGTCGCCAGCTTTGACCCGGAGAACAACGCCGTCAAGACCACCGAGGGCGTCGACCTGACCTACGACTACCTTGTCGTGGCGCCCGGCCTCGAGACCAACTTTGGCGGCATCTCCGGCCTCCAGGAGGCCCTGCAGGACCCCGCCAGCCTCGTCTCGTCCATCTACTCGGACAAGACGGTCGAGCAGGTGTGGCGCAACATCAAGGACTTCAAGGAGGGCGAGGCCGTCTTCACCCAGCCCGCCGGCGTCATCAAGTGCGCCGGCGCCCCGCAGAAGATCCTGTGGATGGCGCTGAGCCAGTGGAAGAACGACGGCGTCCGCCCCGCCGTCCGCCCGACCTTTGCCACGGGCGCCGCCTCCATGTTCGCCGTGCCCAAGTACTCGGCCGCCCTGGAGCAGCTGCGCGTCGACCGCGGCGTCGAGGGCCTGTTCCAGCACAACCTGGTGAGCGTCGACGCCAGCAAAAAGGTCGCCACGTTCAAGAACCTGGCCGCCGAGGGCGGCGCCGAGGTCAAGCGCGACTACAAGTTCCTGCACGTGGTGCCGCCCCAGAAGCCCTGGGACTTTGTCGCCAAGTCGCCGCTCGCCGACGCCGCGGGCTGGGTCGACGTGGACAAGGCGACGACGCGCCACGCCAAGTACGCCAACGTCTTCTCCATCGGCGACGCCTCCAGCCTGCCCAACAGCAAGACGGCCGCGGCCATCTCGTCGCAGGCCCCCGTGCTGGTCGAGAACCTGACGGCGGCGCTGGCCGGCCGCGGGGACGGAAACGCCGCCTACGACGGCTACGCCAGCTGCCCCCTGCTCACCGGCCACGGCGAGCTCATGCTCTGCGAGTTCAAGTACGGCGGCGTGCCCAAGGAGACGTTTGCCGGCGTCTTCGGCGGCCAGGAGAAGCCCCGCCGCGCCTTCTACCACCTCAAGAAGGACTTCTTCCCCTTTGTCTACTGGAATAGCTTCGTCAAGGGCACCTGGTTCGGCCCCAAGGCCTGGTCCAAGCCCAGCACGACCTCGTCTTAGAAGACTTCCATCGTGTCCTATGATTGTGTAAAAACAGGAATAAAAGTAGGCGGTCAGACGTGTCAAAGATAGAACTGTCGTTTGGTCAATCGGGAAAAGTTTCACCAGGCTCATATTTCCTTTGTGCTAGCAATAGACTGGTTTTTTCGTCACTAGATGACATACTCAAAAGATAAAGATTGTGATGATCAACAGCTGCGCAAACCCGGTGAATTTGAGCAGCTTTAAGCTGTGACTTGCATACCCGCCACCTGCTTCTGATCTGAAAGCCCAATTTGGAGTCTTTGGATTCGATACAGCACTTGTCTTCCAGGTGAGATAGCCGTCTGTAAAATCTTCAGACAGGTCGACATAGACTAAAGAACCCATTTACCGTCGTCGTGGAATTGATTCAAATATCAACACGAGCACTTTTTGAATTCAAACATCACAAACAACGATTAGAAAATAGCCGGGCAATGTGGAATCACTTGGTGTAAACTCCCAAAATATGAGGCGAGATGGCATAAGCAGACTCCTCCACGGGCTTGACAGCGTCGACCTTGGCCCACGGGCCCGCCTCCCTCAAGTACTGCCCCGTTGGACGACACAGCTGGCACCCGCCGAGGCAGGTCGGCCAGATGACATTCACAAGTGCTTGATTTCGAGCCAACATCAGCCAACCCGTTTCAAAGATTCTACACAGACCAGAATTTACACGAACAAGACTCACCTTGATAGACACTAATGGCCCACGGCCGATCCGCCCGGACGTGCTCAAACACGTACCAGCGCCCGCTCTTCTTCAGGTAGCCGTACAGCTCGGCAATGTTGCGCCGCGGCTCGGGGATGCTGCAGAGGCAGCGGATCGAGACGATGCAGTCGATACTTTCCCTGTCGATCGTGCCTCCCCACTTGCCCGGATCGCCCAGGTCCTGGATCCCGACGGGCACGATCTCGTACTGGTCCTCCAGCCCGGCCTCGGCGATCTTGTTCCGGACTGCGGGCGTGGTGGTCAGCACTCTCGGGGAAACGTTGGCGGGGGCAGAAAGTTTGGGGGGGGGGGTTGGTGACGTACGGCTCGCGTGTTGGTCGCGGTTGGGCTCGATGCCGTAGGCCCGGGTCACCCGCGTCCGCCTGCTCTTGGGGCTGGAGCCGAGATGTCTGTCGGAGAAGATGTCGACCCAGAAGCCGCTGCCGGCGCCCAGCTCGATACAGACGCCTCCGATGCCTGGGCCTGTTCTACACGCGCGACAAGATACAAGTCAATACGTTTTTGATTCATGTTGCCTTGGTGACGGGAAGAGGGAAAAAGCTCTGCTCACGGCTCGTCCAAGATCCTCCCTCCCCCGACCCTGCCCTCGAGCAGCGGCAGCACCCAGGGCTCGGCCCCCGTCTTTAGCTCGGGCCCGATGAAGCCCCAGAAGTCGCCGAACCAGGCCTCCTGGAAGTCGGACCAGGACGCCAGGGGGCTGAACTTGCCCTGTCTGAGCAGTCCCCTCACGGTAGACGGGATGGTGGCGATGGACAGCCACATGAGGCGCCAGGGAAAGAAGAGCTCTTCGCAGAGTTCGGAAAATTGGGAGGTCAGCGACATGATCGTGCTGGGTATATGATGGTTAGAAACGGTGTCTGCTGATTGCCTGGTTAGAACTAATAACATCAGATTGTGCTCCAAGTGCAATACTAACAGACTTGATATAAGTTGGTCGTAAACGCGTATATAAATCGGCGATGTGAGCTACCACGCGAACAACAGAAAGTGGAATGCGTCGGGGAAGGAAATACCGTATGGATGGTCAAGAGCTTTTCACGAGGACTGTGATATGAGTTTCAGCTGTGATGGGAAAAAGAGAGGAAGTAGAAGAAGGTTCAAGGCTATTTATACACGTCCTACCCCGCTCAGAGGAATCGATGACAAGGCTAGGAACAACTTGATATAGACCCAAGGGGTCGCATAAGCGAGTATATGAGGTTTCGAGACCGATGTGCGGGCTGTATGAGATCGTCAGATATTCACCCCTCGGGCCTTGGTTACGGGCAATAACCCAGACGGATTTGGTTACGAAGCAGATTGTTCTTCGCCGGCTGCCATGTGATGAGTCTGGATATCTGTTCGCTTCTTCGTTCATATAGGAGAAGCTCAAAGCTGACAGGGAGCGCGAGTGGAAGACATATCATGTTGGTGTGGCCAATCTGACCGGGGTTGCTTAAGTTTTACATATATCAATGCCGGCCACAACCTGGGGTGCCGTAGTGCAATGGCCGCTTACGCAAATGTATTTGCCCTTGAACTCGGCTCTGGCTACGCTTTGGGGAAACATGGCTCTTTGGAGTGATTCGCTGGAGCACGATTAGGTAAAGTATAAATCAACCTTGATACGCCTGGTGGTCGGTGAACGGTGAATGTACACCAACCAGCAAGATGCCGGCTGACTGAGCACTATCCACATGCAATTAATTCTTCGTGACAAAGTGGTTGACTGAAATGGCGCTGTTATGACTTTATTCATTACAATTTTATCTGGTATCTTGTGTCTATAACTCATCTTTCTTTCCCTCGGCCGAATCTGCTACGGGGCCGTCTGGTCTGCCGCTGTCTTTGTGCAGGTCGACTCCGATCTTGCCCCGCCACTTTTCCCAGACGGACCAGAACTCCTTTTCCATGCCGCTCTCCAGTTGATCAGGGAGGACCACGACATATTCCACGTATAGCTTGCCGAATTCGGTCGTGTGGTATACCGAGTCGCCATCCTCGTGCCAGATGGGCATACCCTCGTTGGCGATACTATCCACCTGTCCTGGCTGTACCACTTGGCCCCGTTTGCGCCCAAGATGAACCAGGTGCCCATCCAGGTGGGTGAGGTTGCGGCTCCAGTCGCCCATCCAAGCTTCCCGTAGCGATAGCATTTCTCTCCAGAACAGGTCGTTGCCCTTGCGCCGGAAGAAGGTTCCATCCACGTGGTCTGGGTTGTCCACCTCCAGCTCGGGTTCCTTCTCGGCCAGGGTCACGACCAGGTCACCGGCGACATAGTCGGGACTGGCATCGGCTTCGTTCTCGTAGACTACTCGCGAGTCTCGGGCAGCGCCGCGGTCGACCTTGAGCGATACCGTTGTCGGCTTGCGTAGGACCCTAGCGCCACCGCAAGCAGGACACTTGTGCTTGATCGTCTTGCCGCGGCCACCGCAGGCGTCGCACTGCGTCTGTACCTGCTGGAACATTCCGGGGGCCAATTGGTGCTTAACAATGCGAATTCCGTGCCCGCCACAGTGACCACAGGTATCGACGACGCCGTCTTCCGAGCCGCTGCCGCCGCACTCCTCGCAAATGTGCTGCTTGTCCCATTGAAACTCGGTTTCCCGGCCGATGTAGAAGTCACGCAGAGAAATTCCAACCTTGACCTCAACGTTGTGACCACGTGGCTGTCCCCTCTGATAATGACCACCGCCGCCGAAGAATCTGCTGAACAAGTCGAATGGGTCGTGGTGGCCGCCGCCTCCCTGTTGCCGCTGCTTCAAGCCATCGTGTCCGTACTTGTCGTATATCGAGCGGGACTCGGCGTCGCTCAGGGCCTCGTATGCCTCGGAAACCTCGACGAACTTTGTCTGGGCAGAATCGTCGCCCCTGTAGAAGAATTAGTCGAGGAAATAGGTTGCGCAATTGTAGGCTCCAACGTACGGGTTCTTGTCTGGGTGGTACTTCTTGCTTAGCTGGCGATAAGCCGACTTGATCTGCTTTTCAGTGGCATCTTTCTTGAGACCGAGGACCTGGAGGAGAGCACCAATGTTAGAATTGCAAGCACCAATGAAGATGGACGATGACGAGGGTATAATAATACCTTGTAGTAGTCCTCGGCGCATAATACTAGCAGCGGGAGAAGCAGCAGCAGCAGCCAAGCTGCGCCGTGTCTAAGCATGATCGCAGATGTGACCAAGAGGACAGTAATGTAGCGATAGCACGATCGAATTTGTGCGCAAGTTTAGAAAGGAAAGAAGAGACGGGAAGAAGAAAGTATCGGTTATGGGAGAGCCGCAGTGGTAAAAGGCCGACTTCCCTTCTTTGAGTTTATGCCAGCGTGGAATGTTTCGCTTGACAGCAGTGGATGGACAATCGCAAGCCAAGGAGCGGCGACAGTTATTAAGGTAGACCCTGGAAAGTTGACACGCTGGAACGTGTTCACTAAAAGCTGGGCTGCAGGGGGAATTGTGCCGATAAGATAAGGGAGGGAAGCTTAAAAGACCCAGCTGGGACGATACCAACTCTTTGATTGGCTCGGCGCAGTCAAGGTGCAGAGTACGTTCCAGAGGCCCCAGACTCGGATGAGCAAACGCCGAACAATAAGGTAAGAACGTCGAGCCGAGTGTGCCTGCGGGTGTCGAGAATTACAGCTTTCAACCACATGTCTGTGAATAGCACTGCATCTGTATGCTTGAAAGTGCAAGATATCCCTGGTATATATGCCAGACGTGCATCTAGGCTTGAACGGGCTGAGACACTGGGCCGCTGCTCACTGATTTGTAGACCATACTGATTATACAGAGTACCTTGACAATAAGTGTATTCTGCGGACTCGGCTCGATGGGATCTGTTTGGTCTGATAACGCTCGAATATCAGATAAATAGTCAATCATAGTCTTCAGGCAGTATGTAGGATTTCACCGAAAAGATTCACAGCGCAGTAGATTTGGAAATTAGGCCACGCTCGTCATATTACAGATATACAACTTACATACAAGGTGCAGCTTGGCGGCCTAGGTAGCAGCTAGTGAAAACGGGCGCGGCAAGCCCCACTTCTCTACATTGTAGACAGCCTCCAATTGTTTCTCTCCAGCTGCCTAGCTTTCGCTGAGAGTAGACGAATAATCGTCTTGTCGCCAATCCCAACCTCATCACTGCTCTCTTCGCCGGTTGCAGAAGGCCCACCAGACAATATGAGCAACAAGAGATACGCTCTCGTCCCCATGGACGACGAAGAAGTCGGTCCACAAAAGGTCGAGAAGAGCAGTAAACACAAGAGCAAGCACCGACACCGCGACGAACGGAACCGGGACAGGGACAGAGACAGAGAGCGGGATCGCGAATCTTCGAGGCGAAAGGAACGGAGTCGCTCCCCAAGGGACTCGCGCAGCCACAAATCCAGGTCCTACCGTCGCAATGACCGAAATGATGACGCGGATGACCGGTGGGGTGACCAGGAGCCATCGTCCGATGAAGAACCTCCCGCTGACGACGAGCCCGAGTACCAGGAATCGGCATCCAAGCGAGTAAAAGTCAGCCACGATTCTAGGGACAAGGAAGAGGAGGACGATGCCGAGCTGTCGGATGCCACCCGCGACCGTAAAGAGGCCGAGGCGTTTGCAAAGCGTCTCCGGGAACGCGACGACGGCCGCTCCAAGAAAATAACTGAAGACCGCTCCAAGGGCGGCAAAGCTCAGGACGAGCGCCGCCGGCTCGCAGACGACGAGGCCGCAAGACGGGCGGCGATGCCGGATCTGCGCGAGAGATCGAGACAGGACTACCTGAAGAAGCGCGAGGCCGAGCGTCTGGCGCTCCTGCGCAAACAAGTCTCCGAGGAGACTGCCGAGTTGCGGGGCGGCGTGCGCTTGAGCGATCGGGAAAAGGCCGAGTTCGAAAAAAACCGGGAGATCCTCCGACTCGCCGAGGAACGGTTGCGCATCGATGACCACCGGGACGGGTACTATATGCCGGAAGACTACATCACAGAAAAGGGGAAAATCGACAGAAAGAAGAAGGAGGACGCTCTATACAAACGTTATGTTGACAGGGACGAGTACGGCCAGGAAAAGTTTGTGACCGAGCACGAGGAATGGGAAAGGGAACAAGCTCAAAAAGCCAAGGCGCAAATCAACAGAGCGGAGCGGGAGTATGAAGGTGATTACGAGCTGGTGCTGGACGAAGAACAATACATCAACTGGAACCTCGACTCAACACTTGCCGGCGAAGGCAAGCAGTTGACGAAAGAACAACAATTCTTGGCGGCACAAATCGATGCGGCCGAGAAGAAGGCATTATCAATCCAGGAAACAAGAAAGAGTCTTCCTATCTACGCCTACAGAGACGAGTTCATTGCGGCTATCAACGAATACCAAATTCTTGTCATTGTAGGTGAGACCGGCAGTGGTAAAACGACACAGCTGCCCCAGTACCTCCATGAAGCCGGATTTACCAAGGATGGCCAAAAGGTTGGCTGCACGCAACCGCGACGAGTGGCCGCCATGAGTGTTGCTGCTCGTGTGGCCGACGAGATGGGTGTCAAGGTTGGAAACGAGGTCGGTTACTCCATTCGTTTCGAAGACAACACGAGCGACAAGACCGTTCTCAAGTACATGACGGATGGTATGTTGCTTCGAGAATTCATGACGGAACCCGACCTAGCTGGCTACTCGGCCTTGATGATCGACGAAGCCCACGAACGTACAGTACACACGGATATTCTTCTGGCTCTGGTCAAGGATCTTTCACGGGAACGTCCAGATCTGAAACTGTTGATCTCTTCAGCAACAATGAACGCGGAGAAATTTGCCAAGTACTTCGACGACGCGCCAATTTTCAATATTCCTGGTCGAAGATATCCCGTCGACATCTACTACACGCCCGCCCCCGAGGCAAATTATTTGGCAGCAGCCATCACCACGGTGTTCCAGATCCACACATCCCAAGGCAAGGGAGACATTCTTGTTTTCCTGACAGGACAGGACGAAATTGATGCGGCTGAACAGGAAATCACAGAGACGGCGAAAAAATTGGGCAATCGTGTAAAGGAATTGATCGTCTGTCCCATTTACGCCAACCTGCCCTCGGAACTGCAATCCAAAATTTTCGAGCCGACTCCTGAGAATGCCAGAAAGGTCGTTCTAGCAACCAATATTGCAGAAACCAGTTTGACAATTGATGGCATCGTCTACGTGATAGACCCAGGGTATGTCAAAGAAAACGTCTTCAACCCTGCAACCGGCATGTCGAATCTGGTTGTAGTGCCTTGCTCGCGTGCTTCAGCCAACCAGCGAAGCGGCAGAGCAGGACGTGTTGGTCCTGGAAAGTGCTTCCGTCTATATACGAAATACGCTTACATGAGTGAGATGGACGAATCGACGACACCAGAGATCCAGCGGACGAATCTAAACAGCATCGTGCTCCTTCTCAAGTCACTTGGCATCAACAATCTACTCGACTTCGAATTCATGGATCCCCCACCAACTGAATCGCTCATCGGCGCCCTGAACCAACTATTTGCTCTGCAGGCCCTGAACCACAAAGGAGAGCTTACCAAGGTTGGCAGGCAGATGGCCGAATTTCCTACAGAGCCCATGCTGGCTAAAGCAGTGCTTGCTGCCGACAAGTTTGGCTGCGTGGAAGAGGTGCTCTCCGTGGTTGCAATGCTTAGCGAGGCGTCGGCATTATTTTTCCGACCCAAGGACAAGAAGATTCACGCAGACAGCGCTCGCAATAGGTTCACGGTCAGCGAGGGCGGCGATCATCTGACGCTGCTCAACATTTGGAACCAGTGGGTTGACAGCGACTTCTCGCCAGTGTGGTCCAAGGAGAACTTCCTCCAGCAGAGGTCTCTCACACGAGCGCGCGACGTCAGAGATCAGCTGTCCAAGCTCTGTGATCGCGTTGAGGTGTCACCATCGACCTGCGGTGCCAGCAATATTGACCCGATCAAAAAGGCCTTGACCGCCGGCTTCTTCCCCAACGCTGCTCGCTTGCAGCGCAGCGGCGATGCGTACCGAACGGTCAAGAATAATGCTACAGTGTTCATACACCCCAGCTCCGTTCTGATGAACGCGGACCCGCCGGAGAGAATGGTTATCTACTTTGAATTGGTGCAGACCACCAAGGAGTACATGCGGTCCTGCTTGCCTATCAAGCCTCAGTGGTTGACAGAAGTGGCACCTCATTTCCACAAAAAGGGGGACGTTGATGAGATGGACGAGAAAAAGATGCCGAAGAATCGCAAGTAGATTGCCCACAAGTTCAAGGAAGACAATTTTCAGCAAACATCGTCCCACCAGCCTTGCTTCTTGCTGTCATGCCCTTACTTGAATGAAGCTATTGCCAGGATCTGAAAACCCGAGCAGGTACTTTTGTTTACTTCATGATCCCAGAAGTCCGGTTCGAACACACCTTGAAGCTTTTCACCGCCTTGACCACATGAAATTACAAGATGGATGTCAGGGGGAAATCTCAAAGCCGACCGTGCCGTACCGCTCCTTATTTTTGTTCCCGTTCCGCTTGTCAAGCTGTCATACCCCGTGACACAATTATCAGAAAATCAAAGAGTATTACCTTGGCACAAATGTTCTATTGGCTGGGGCTCAGAATATGTTTGACTATACACGCGGCATGTATTGAGGATCAGCGCCGCTTTGACATGAGATCATTTAGGCTGATTCGACCCTCCCACGGTTATTCATGAACCAACGAGTGGCTGCCACAAAGAAACGTCTTCCGCTGCTGTTGCGCGAATGATGACTTTTTTGGGACATGTCTCATTCTGAAGTCATTTTTTGCGGAGTAGCGCAGATCCAGATCTACGTTTCAAAGCTCGGTTGGGTGCAAAATGTCTTAGATCAGAGGTTGGTCGGCTGCGCTTGTCTGTGCCCCTGACCTCGTGTAATTTTGAAGACGGCCTCACTGCGCCTTCTCTCGCATAGGTCCTTGACCGCGAGAGGTGGAAATGTTGACGTCGATTGCACAAGAAGGCGCAGTGGCACCGTATACATATACGGACATGTGCAACCCATACCTTCAGCTCTTCAGATCTTCTCGATTGCAACCATCTCTCACCGCTATCAAAACTTCATCATCGTGTACTTGCATCGGCTGGCCTTGACAACTTTTCTTCGAACTTGGTAAGGTTTGTTCTGGTCACACGTCTTCTTGTTCTTCGCTTCTTGACGCGGGCCCCTGTATTTTTTGGCAATCCAACGGGCAACGGCCACTGTACGGGTAGCCGCCTCTGAGACAACCCGGAACCTTACCAACAAAGCCCCCACCAGCCTCCCTCGTCATACCCGTTGATCTTTATAGAGTCGCTGGAGAGTGCCTGTTTCCTCGGATTGAGCAAACATTGGCCAAAATTTGTTTACAGCTCGAAACAAATATTTCAGACGAACAACTGCAAAAACACACAAGGTGCAAAGATAAACTTTTGCCAGTTTTTCTCACCTAGCGCCCGCCATCTAGTCTATCTATTCATTAAACCCTTCGACGTCCTAATCAGAGAGCACAAGCTGCTTCCATACAAGCGCACGCACAACCAACAATGAAGACCTCATTATCGGCTCTATTGCTGTCCAGTCAGCTGGCTTCTGCAGCGCCTCGCTTTCGCTATGCCACCCGTCAAGAGTCATCCAGCTGCAGCTTCAAACTCGACTCTGCCGGCACAGTGAACGAAGACGTCGAAGAGGACCACACTGGCCATCTGCACCTGTCGGGCACCTTCCAGCAGGGTGCATTCATACTCCAAGACGGCAAGGTCTCGGACTCGATCGGAAACCAGTGCTTCATCAAGAGCCCGAAGTACCAGTTCCAGTGCTACCAGAGGGGCGTCGTCGGAGACACCGTCTTCGACCTCGTCAGTGCCGACAACGGCACGACCAAGCTCGTCTATGATGATGGACCTGGCACCTATCTAGCATGCTCCTCAGATGGTGGCGATAGCTACGATATCTATTCGACACAAAAGCCGGACACGACGGGCTGTCTGGAGGTGTCCTTGGTCTTGTCGGATGAGACAGGGGAGTGTTCGATTAGCAGTCCTGGATCAAACGCAGTAGAGGAGGACCAGGGCGAGGAGCAGGACGAGGATGAGAATGACAGTGAGGAGGACGATTCGTGCGAGGGCGATGCAGGCACAGAGACCGAGGCACCAGCCCAGGAAGACGATACCCCCATGTTGCCGACTACGTGTTCCATTTCGACATCTGCTCCATCTTTGGCCCCCGACGCTATTGGGCCACCCAATGAGGACGGCACGCTCAACGAGGCCAAGAACACAGGTACCAACGCTTCGATCACGGAAAACGATAGCACCGTATTCCACTTCTCCATCCCAAGCAACTTCACCAGCTCAGACCACCAGCTCTGCGCTCTGCAATTCAGGCTGCCTTTCTGCAGTGAACTTGCAGAGGGCTACCCTTGCTTCCAGTTCACTGGATCAGAACAGGAAATGTCGTCGAACTCGGGTATGACTTTTGCGCTATCTGGCAAGAGCGACGACCTCCCTAGCTGGAACGATACAGCACTGCAACAGGTCTATCCGGGCGACAGCCTGACTCTGGGAACTTTCGACTGTGGCTCCAAGGAAAGTGATGAAATCTCTTGGCTCGCTAGCAGCGTGAGGAGCTTTGGTTTGCAGTTCGAGCAGGCTGGAGTTGGATCATCCAAGTTCAAGGATGGCATCGGAGCCTTTGTTGTCCAATGTTCTTGAAGCAATTAGCGTTCTTATTATTCCTACACAGAACGACTTGCGATGCCTTTTTACATAGTTATTGAAAGGCCCTGAGAAACTATGGGCTGCAAGTAATGTAATACAAAATCTCCAAGAATACCTACTCAGCATCGGGCCTTGAATCGTGCATAGCCATCAGTGTCCAGGTCTGAATGATCCCAAATGGGATGCAAGTATTCCAGCGATTGACAGTACATACTACAGGTCGTATCAAGATCTCACAGAAGAACGCTGGTATCTATTGTTCAGTCTCAATTCTTGATTCTCTCGTATATGCACTTTGCTAAACAGGACGACTCCGAGACCCAGCCAGCGGAAATATCGAAGCCGTTACAAATTTAGCATACGGTCTCAGCCACCAAAGTATGTTCGAGCATGCAAGGAGTACAGAACTTTCCGCGGTATGTCTAACCATGCATGCAGGCGTCGACGCCAGGACATCCAACTGGAGACAGAAGTTCAAAAGGAGCTAAAACCCAATTGCAAGGCCATAGGAAAAAGGGGAAAACAAAACGCCCGACCAATCTCCGCTCTCTCCTTTATCCATGCCGGGCAACGCCCCTCTCGGCGCAGAACTTGCCAACCTCTTTCCGCAGGGTGTCCCTCTGCCGATGTACGAGGTCCATGATATCGGCGACCTCGGCCCCGAGGCCGCCGGTCTCGCCGCCCACGGCGTCGTGGAAGTCGGCCATGTCGTCCATGACGGCCTGCAGCTGGTTCGGGAGCCACGTCACGATGGGCGAGCCGCCGGTGGCGGTTGGGTGTTTTGTCTGGTTTCTGGTGGTAAGCAGGTGTCAAATATTGCGGGCTGCATGTTATTCCCTCAGACGTACCTGCTTGAGAATGTACTCCCGGGCAAAGCACCAGTGCCGCCAGCGGAAGTCGCGGACCTGGTTCAGGATCTGGATCCAGAGCCGCCTGCTCTCGAGGGCGGCCTCCTCGCCGTCGTCCTCACCACGACCCAGGGCAAAGTCCCGGACGCCCCGGCCGAGGCTCTCCTCGCGCACCCACTCGAGGAAGCTGCGGTGGTCGCCGGGCCGGTACGACCGGAAGTCCGCGAGGATCTCGGTCAGCGGGGTGTCGGGCATGACGATCTGGCAGAAGTTGTCCATGAGGGGGATCATGGAGTCGTTGGCGCCGCTCTCGCCGCGGAACGAGCGGCGCCCGCCTCCCTCGTCGCCGTCGTCGGGGGAGGACACGCCCTCGTACACGACGCCGTCCGGGAACATGGACTGCGACGTGATGCCAAATATAAAAGTCCGGAATGACGTGTACGACCGCGGCCTGGACACGTCCCACATGGTCTCCATGACGCCGTTGATGCGGCGCAGCGCGGCCAGGGTGTCGGCGAGGCCGGCGTTGAAGGCGGGGCGGTCTTGGAGGCTGCGCAGGCACTTCATCACGCCCGAGATGAGCAGGCCCGAGTGCCGCACCATGGCCACGTGGGTCAGGACGAAGCCGGCCTCGGACGAAGACGGGTCCAGGCCGTGCTCGAAGGCCCGGATCAGCCGCAGGTTCGAGTACTCCAGTCCTTGCTCCGGATCGACTAAGCGGTAGTTGAAGAGCGCGTAGGAGCCGGCGTATTCCATGAAGGGCTTGAAGCCGCAGCTGATATGATGTGGTCAGAAAATGAACAAGACTGGTGGTGGAAGTGGAAAGCGGCATGATGTTGGCGATACGATCATGTGTTTTTGGGCACTCAAAGTGCACTCTGACGTAATAGTGAAGATCTAAAATAGAGACGGAAGTATCAAATTGACTTACAGTTCAGCACATCGTGCGATTGGCCTGGCCAGCTGCACTGGCAGCACATCTCGACCAAGACCATAGCCCTCTCCCTTGATGAACCTCATGTGGCAAGGCTCGAGGAGGTAGGCCGAAGCGAGAAAGGAATAGTCTCTATAGAGGGCATTGACGAGGGGCAGGTTGTGCTTGTATTTTTCGACCTCGTCCGTCAGGTCCGACAGCTCGTCGAGCACCGCGTCGCCGAAGCGGCCGTCGGCAAGGAGGCCCGGGGCGCCAGAGAGAGTCTTGACGGGCATCCGGGACAGAAGAGACTCGACGCTGTCGAACTCTGGGGGCAGGTCGACGATGGGCTCCATGCGTGGTAAGAAACCTCTGGTGGTGGACACCATGAAAGCGGGTAAGGACACGTCATCGGGCCTGGTGTCGTCCAGGACCATGAAGTCCTGCTTTGGAGAGACAGACATGGTTCAGTCTTGATGAAAAGAGAATCGTAGCGACTAGTAGTGAAAAGTGTTATATATAAAGATGGTATGTGGAAGCCTTTTCGCTGGGAAAGCTATCGCACTCGCGGATATTGGGCCTCCCTCAGTAGACTTAGCTGGTGTCGATTCTCGACTATGGGAATTTTGTAAGTCGAGATTCACTCCACCACTGACCGGCCGCTCAGTCTGCTAATATACATCGTGGCCGGAATCGTTCCGGCCACAACACCCTCGCCGGCGTCGGGCGAACCCGTGACGTCTCCTGCATCCTGATAAGGTAGCTCGACGTTTCTGTTTGTCAATGCGAAAGCCAAACCGGCATTTCTCTTTCGCACCTGATGCCAGCATAGATTCATGCCAGTAAGCTCGTCGTTGCTGGCTGCTACCCTCACATCATATACTCGGCAAAGCATCCAGAAGATCGAGGTCAAGACTTCCCAACAAGCGCAGCTAAAATCCTTCGTACGCTCCTAAGAATCTCATCAGCGCAATGTTTGACTGTTGTAGGATCAATGTGTGTGCCAAGAGCTCACCAACTTCCGTTGCACCAAAATCAGAAAAAGGTCAGATGATGATGTCCGGCCTGTGTACCGAGGGGTTGTTGGGTAATTGAAATGGGCTTCTCCACCTCAAGCCGGTGTTGACCGGCCGTGGCCGGAATTCGTTCCGGCCACTTTCGCGTTTGGAACTATTTGCGGCCGGGGACTCGCTTTCAGCCAGCCAACTTTGCCACTTCCGGGTAGTGTTACGCAATGCGCAGAAAGCTAACTAGCACTTCTGCTTCTAATCTATGCCATGGGAAGCCGGCCGTGGCATGGACCAGGTCACAGGGCACACGAAGTCGACCTTTCATAAATGGCGGGTTGTCATCAATGCAGAGAAGTTCATATTGATGCGCTTCTACGATTCCGGACGGTCGTACCTAATCTATTGCCAGGGTTCATCCACGGATTTCCGTCACACGAATTGCTTATTGGGAGTACGAGTTACTTCCTGCGCGCATTCTGCAATATCAGCCCTGGAATGACACTGCGAGTCTGCCATTCGGCCATGCACTGGCACTGTTCGATCACGTCTCAGAAACGAATATATCAGTGCCTTGTTCCAGGCCGTGATGCATTGCAGATCCAAGGGTACTTATCAGCTTTTCGCAACAATAGAGTTCATGATTGTCGTCATACTGCCGATGTAGAACATTTGCAGTATCCTGGGGACTTTGCCGACGCGTGCGACGTTCATTTTAATCGATCCTCGAGAATATAAATATTCAGCGTTTCCAATGTTTCACGCGAGGATGGTTTGCATTTGTCGCGGGCTCATAATCAGTTGCGCCACATCAACGATTGACTAGACAGCGTGATGAGGTCGGACCTAATTGCTACATGCCTGGTCGGCGTGTCTGCGGCGAGTCCAAATGCCTTCAATACCAGGTCAGTAATTTTAATTGATCCCACAGAGCCATTGCTGACACTACACGCAGTGGTCGCGTCGACACACATTTCCACACCCTTCCACCAGTGTATATAGATGCCATCAACGCCGCTGGAGGCGATCCATCAGGCTTTCCCACACCGCCATGGTCGCCAGAACTCGCTATCGCGGAGATGGATGATCTCGGTATCTCATTAGCCGTCCTCTCCATCTCAAGCCCCGGGGTCCCCATCGCCGGGACCGGCCAGGCTGCGCGAGATCTTGCCCGGGCGATCAACATCAACATGGGCAACTACAGCACATATCCGTCTTACAATGGCCGTTTCGCTTTTTTCGGCGCTCTGCCGGATTGGCGCGACATTGACGGCACGATTGCGGAGATCGAGTACTTGTACCAGCACCAGCCCGCCTGCGTCGGCATTGGCGTGTTGACGTCCTACGGGGACATGCTGCCGGGAAACGCGACGTTTCGACCCGTCTGGGAGGCTCTGCAGCGGCACAAGGCCCTCGTGCTCGTGCACCCGGGCGTTCTGGACGTGTCACCGTTCCTTCTAGCCCACGGTTTCCCTCAGCCCACCATCGAGTACCCGCTAGCCACGACGCGGGCGGCGGTGGATCTGGTCCTCACCGGCACGTTCCGGTCCTACCCGGACGTGGATATTATCCTCCCGCACGGCGGCGGGACTCTGCCGTTCCTGGCGGACCGCGTGCTCGTCGGCGTTGGGGCACCGGGCGCAAATAAGACGGTCAACGTGACTGTTAACGAGGCGAAAGAGGACATGGAGAAGTTCTACCTGGACACGGCAATCGTCACCAGCGCGGCGCAGTTTGATGGCTTATTGGATTTTACGAGCCCCGACAAGATCTTGTATGGCTCGGACTCACCGTATCGGGCTGAGCCGGCCATTGCAGAGGCAATTGAGGATTATGATACTTTTGTGAGGACAAATGCGCGTGGGTCGCTGATTGCTCCCGACGTCCTGAGATGCAATTCTCTCGAGCTCTTGGCCAAGCATTCTCAGAGATATGGGGTAACAGGATGACATCGGCCGAGATTCAAACCCCGGCATCTTGGTGGTTCGGATTTTGCTATAGAGTTCGAATTACGAGCATACCCATTTATCATCTTGCAGCGTTTTCCTCTGGCAGCCAAGTCGAGTCTGAAATTTCGCCATTTTCAAAGTGATCGCGGAGAACATATTTCGTAAAGCTTATTTGAGTGCCAGAACTCGGGACAATGTCTCGTTTGGCATGCGTTTCCGCAAATCATTGCTAAAACTCCTGACAAGTCGTCCGGAAGCTCCAACTTCCGCTGGCAGGCCCTCTGGCAGGATTCTTGCATGTTGGGGGAGTCAATGGCATATACGTAACGGTGAGAGTACAGTGGGGTATAACGAGAGTACAGAAAGACTGCACCGTTTTGATCAGTAGTAGGTAACGCGCCACCACAAACATCAGCAGCTGCGCAAGTCTGGGCTTGGGCGGCGAGGCGAGGGTGCCTTGATTGGGACTGAGTGCAGAAAAGGTTGGTTACACCACCGGCTGGCGGGTAGGATATGAGTCGCCCAACCATCTCCTGATCCGATCTTGAAGGAGCCTACCACTAGGATGGAGCATTCGGGCTGACAACATGCACCGGGAAAAGTCCATGTTGGTAGGAAGATTGCTACCCCGCACAAGGCTTCAAGTAAATGGAAGAAGGAGCCCTTGGAGAGACTGGTCATTCATTTCAGCTGTTTAACAATCAGTCTTGAGCAAAATCACCCTTCGATTTTTATAAAAATGCTCGGGCTGGCTTGAGTATTTTGAATCATGAGCTGCCAGCAAGCAGTGGCGCCGAATTAATTGAACAGCAGATTCAGACCTATCGATGGTACCCCTCACCATGAATTCTGCAGTCGTTCATGCAGACGTCAAGCCAGATCTCTTGGAAAGTGATCGCAATCCAGGCCACGAAGTCCATTTTACCGATCGGAAATCATCACTTCCTGGTCTATCACCAACTTCGAATGCCTCGGGTGCGCCGGCCGCACCATTGGATGTCGAAACTTCTCCATACTTTGATGACCGCCTCTTCGGCCTTACGAGAATGCCCTCGGTCGTTGAGCCCTACACGGACTTTCATGAAAGTCTACATCTTCGCTCCGATCCTCCAACAAGGACCATTACGTACAAGCTATGGAAGGCGCGAGCGCTTAGCAGGGAGGCGACGGGACCTTTCTCGCCAGCCTCACGGGAGCCTGATGTGCTGTATGTGGCCGAAGTTTTCGACGCTACAGATAGGAGAGGACAAAGCCCGAAAGCAGAGTATCATGACTCGACAGCTCTGAAATTTGATCACATTACTACAAAGGAGGCTACCCCGCCGATCAACCACCCGGATCCCTTGACTGAAGAGTTCCGTGCCAGTTGGAATGGTCCGATCATTACGATCTCTCGCGCGGCTCGTGCATGGTTCCCTCGCCGAATTGAGAGAGTCGATGGGGGGCGACGAGAAGACAGACATGATATAATGGTCAACACTGAAGACTTCGACGCACTGCTCTTCGAAAGAGTGGGACCAAGTCGACTGACTATCCGATCGCCCTTTCTTTACAAAAAGCTCAGGTCTATCGCTGGTTATTACCCTTCGTTCTTCGATGCTGGTGAAGGAAATTTGACTGATTTGAGTCTCACCCATTGGTCCAACACCACAAGTGCAACGCAGTTCAGTGAGCCTTGGTGTTTTTTATTGCACCGGTATCGCGAAATGGAGGCTTCTTTCGCAGGTGGAGACTCGAACAACGTGCAGACCAAAATGCCAGATGATGCCGCCGGGAGTATATCCTACTTGGAGACCGCCCATACTCGACAGCTACTTAGGTTTCTCAAACCATACTATGACAGCGAAGTCGCACCCTTGACTGCGCAGCTGGATCAAGGAAGCGCGCAAGTACCTTTCGATATGCTATGGTATACTTTCGAGCCAGGTACTGATGTTTACGTCCCTTCTGGAAATTCTTTCCAGGTAATGGTTGTCGCAAGAGTTAGAAGCAACCTGGTTGATAAACATCCTCCGGACACCGAAGACTCCCAGGTCGATTTCAAAGCAGAGCTAGAGTATTGGACGCTCGACCTATGGTATCTCGACGCATCAGGATCAAAAGTTGGCCGGGTGATGACCCAAGTACAACTCAATGCTTACTCTGGAACAAAGTCAATCACGAGTCTCACCATCTGCCCAACTTCACTATGGGACAGATACGACAAAGGTTCTAGGCGCAGACGAATCATGGATAGCCGTAAGCATCTCGCCAAGGCGCTCGAGAAAGGCCACCTACTTGCGAACTACAATGGCCCTGTCAAAGAAACCACTAGATATGTGAGCATACCACCACTAATGAATGAGGAGCCATAAGCTGACTGATAAAAGTCCTCCGGAACGGTCGTATTAGACCCGGAAAGAGGCGCAGCCGCGTCTGGGATTTCACCACCCTCATTGGGGAAGGTGCAAGACTTTTGTGACTCGGAGAGATACAGGGACTACGATGATATCAAATGCCGAACAGACCACGCGACTGAATCTGCAGACTCCGAAGATGACGAGGCAGAGATTTCCTATATACGTACCAAGGATTTCGTCGAAAAGGAGCCGGACCATTCAACTCCAAGCAGCACAAGTCACACCACCAGAACCCCTTCACTTCGAATATTTCAAGCAGAGTCGAAGCAGAAGCAAAGCCGTGAAAAACAGTGCACCAGACAGAGATTGTCCGATCACCAATTATTGCTGCTAAGTAACACCACATGCGCGTTTGCGCTCAAGACCAAAACATGGTGTAAGTAAGATCCCATGAGCTTGAAACATACTGAATATTGGCAGTGACAATCTACCTGGAATATGCGTCGGAAGTGATTCAGTCTGAAGATAGTATCAATCATCTAGTGTTAGAAGAAGACAAGCTGAAAATAATCAAGGCCCTCTCGATTCGTCAATACAGTCGACGCGGAGCATGGGCTGCCGACTTCATCAAAGACAAAGGAACAGGCCAGATAATCCTCCTTCATGGGTAAAGACTCTTGTTCATGTTTCACATATGCTCCGCCACTAATAAAAACGCGCAGCCCTCCTGGTGTGGGCAAAACCTATACCGTAGAAGCGATTGCCGAGTACCTATGCCGCCCATTGTTGTCGCTTACGGTAGCAGATATTGGCACTGTTGGAACGAGAGTCGAACAAGAACTGTTCAAATGGTTTGTCCTCGCGGAATCATGGGATGCAGTACTGCTGGTAGACGAGGCCGATGTATTCCTTGAACGGAGACAGAACCGCGACCTTGCAAGAAACAGTTTAGTATCTGGTACGTACGTCCTTAGATCACCATTTGCCCAAATTCAGCACCTTGTCAGATGACTGAGTTCTATCCGCAGCATTCCTTCGCCGAATGGAATATTTCCAAGGTCTTCTATTCCTCACCACCAATCGCACTCGTCAGATTGATGATGCCTTCCTCTCTCGGGTTCATGTTTCCATTGGCTATGGACCACTATCACCGGAGAGCAGGACCAAGATATGGCAAGGATTCTTTCGGAAGCTAGCGAAGGAGCGGGCAGGTCGGATCCGGATCACATGGCATGCACAGGAATGGGTTCTTGACAGAACAGCATCTGGAGAGGCCGAATTAAACGGGCGCGACATTCGCAATGCGCTTCAGACTGCCATCACTCTAGCGGAAGCAGAGTACAACGAAGACGAGGACTTTGACCCGGAAAAGACGACGGTAGTGGTCGATCAATCGCACTTTGCGAGGGTTCTCGACATCACCAACAAGTTCCATTCGTACGTACAGAGCATCCGCAGAGAAGACGAGCGAAAAAGAGCTGCAGGTCGGATGGATCGCAATGACTATTGGAACAATCCGGAACCCTAAGGAGGCAGTACATCGCTGTAAGACACGCGCCCTCCCTCTGAAAAGAAGAGATATGCCCGTTTCCTGTTAGCAACGTGGGATCCGGTTTATGCACAGGCTTGAGGGGAAGATGACAAAGAGGACAAATTAATTGGTCGTTATTTTTATGTTTTCTGCACATTCTCGCGAGGGTAACGATGCTCTGAATGCCGATACAGGCTGGGGAGAAGAAATTCAGATGTGCCATGAGGCTTCCGTTCGGTGTTTTGCATATTTCTTCTGTCGCAGATATGGTATTCAATAAGAAAAGTTAAAAAAAAAAAAAAGAACTATCTAACCGGTGAAGTACCTCTCTATGGATCAATGTGGTGCTTAGCCAAGTCACCTTCTTCGATGTCACTGAGCTGGATTCAATTGCGAACCATTGAGGGGTTCGAACTGGTGACCTCGCGGCAGGGTCGGTGGCTAGATCTCCCTATGGGAGAATCTGCCCAGCTACCCGCTAAGCCACAGGTCCTGGCTCAGGTTTGTTGAAAGAGGTAGAGCTAAGAGGGCTTTATGAGGTTTGCAATGGTTGCCTGGGAGAACCAGGCATAATTTTGCCCGAGTTTTGGGCAATCGGAGAGGTTGGTAGGTACCTAGGTAGGTAGGTGAGGCCATCGCCGTTTGTTGGGTGGGCAACAACCAAGGTCGGGATCACCACGCTCGCCCCTCACCCGTAACGCATGTACCTCCCAGGCAAAGCTATTTAGTACGTGTAATGTTGCTCAAATATGACTGGTATCGCGGGTATGACGTCGAGATCACTCTTCTTTCGTGCTTCAATAGTTCATGCGATCTTGTGATTTAATATGGATCGATTTTGGAATAAACTCGGCTACCATTCTACCAGATCTGACCGTATCAAAACTCAGAGACTAGATCCAGAATGTTACGATTGATAGCATCCTCAGATAGTAGTATGCGCCCGGGTGAGATGCGTGGTTATTGAAACAGATTAAGAAACATCGGAAATCGCGATACAGGCGACCAAAAACGTCCCGGGCATTTTGACTCGCCCCGGCATGACAATGAGCCCAATTTCAAAAACTTTCATTTCTCCAGATTCCTTGCGAGAATCTCTACTACAGATTTTCCCGGTGGACTGGTGTTCTCCGTGGCTGTTCGAAAAGTCACGTTCAAAGGTTGAAAATAGCCTCAAAACCGGCCAAAACTGGGGATTTTCGTTGCATATGTCTCCTGGCCTTAAATCGCAACAATCAAACCTGGCTTCCAGCCAGCTGAGCACCAGGTGATTTGCTTTGGCGCCGCGAATATTTATCTCAACAATTACCGTCGTCCCCAGCCTTCTTTCAAGTTTTTCACCGCAATTCGAGAACGCCATTTCGTCACCAGTCGGTCCGCCCCTCACGCGTTCTGCTCCCGCCATTTCCAAGATCGAGTACACCGAACACGATGTCGAAACCACGTCCGACTCCGTCTGCTAGTCGCAAGCGGACTTTCCCCGTGGAACCCCCACCACCGGGGTTTGAAGCAAAGTTGCCCCAAGAGAGACTGGCGTGGTTGAGAAGACACGGTCACCCGAGCGATAATACCCTCAACCTCCGTGACTACTACAACCGCGGCGTCAGTATCACGCAGGGCCTCGATCTCGCAGGGAAGCTGCACGTGATGGTCGGCCCTATCGTGGAGAAGATGGACGATGCTACCATAATGAGGTCTTTTCAGACATTCATCTTGGCTTTGGACAACGGCCTGGTGTGCTTGGACAAGGATATCTCCAGCCACGTCAACACACTATACGATACGGGTCGACTGAGTGACGATTCCATGGTCTTGGCACCGGTTGTCGATCCAAAGATCCCGGACCTCTGTGACGATAAGCCAAGTCTTGTAAGTTACTGTCATTGCAGCCGTGGTTCAGAGAACAGCGCAATTCTAGTCCAGAGTCTTTGAATCATGCTAACTATGTACTTCCAGACATCCTGGGCTGTAATCGTTGGCTTCCTGGATACTCTCATCGACACATGGCCGTGGCTCAGCAAAGTCCGCCCAGGAGTGAACATGCCGTATTCCGAGCTATTGAGGGATGCCAGCAATGCAGGCCGAACGTTCTTCACTCAATTCGATCGGGAGATACAACGATGCATGGCGGAAGCTGCCAAATAATGCCCGGGACAAGCAGGCATATTGAGAATGATGCTCGATAGTTTCGTTGCTGTTGCTGGGTATAGATCGTCATGGCCTTCGAAGTAACTACCAAAAGAATATTCTTTAAAAGAAAAAACCATCAGCTTTCAAGAAATGGTTGCCATCTCTTTCGCGTAAAATTCGGAGGATGTCAAAACGATCGAGTAGGAGTCGCTCGATATTATCATGTCCTTGATCGGCGGCTATTTTCAATGCTGACCTGCCGTCATCGGTGGAGACGTTAATGTTGGCGCCGTGATCGATCAACAGTCTCACAGCAGTTTCGTGGCCTTGAGCAATTGCCAAAAGAAGTGATGTCCAGCCCTCGTTGTATTGTGCCTCGATTCTGGCTTTTTGCCGCAGAAGGTACCTTATAACATCATTGTGTCCCTTGTATGCAGCCCAAAGTAGCGCTGTCCAGCCATCGTTATCCATGGCGTCGATCTCGACGCCATACTTGCGTATAATTTGGATAATAGAAGTGTGGCCCGCGCCAGCTGCTAGCAATAGCGGCGTCCAGCCATCGGCGTCTGTTGTCGTCAAATTGGCACCTCGTTCTATCAAATACTTCAGAACAGCTTGGTGCCCTCGGTAGGCTGCCAAGGATGCTGCTGTCCTTCCATCTTTGTTCTTAAACTCGAGAGGCCCGGCCTTCATACTACCAAAGAGGCTCTCGACGACTTGTTTGTGACCCTTGGACGCCGCCAATGAAAGTGCATTGCAACCATTCTCATCCTTGCAGTTCATGTCGGCGCCACGGTCAAGCAAACGTTCCATGGCAGCTTGATTCCCGTGACTGGCTGCGAGAAGTAAAGGTGTCGAGCCATCCACGGTCTTTGCGTCAATCTGGGCTCCATGGTCGAGCAAATATGCCACCATATCGGCACTACACTTCGTGGCTGCCAAGTGTAGTAATGTATGATCGTTCTCGCAGACGATCTCAGCGTTGGCGCCAAAATCTAGCAATTGTCCTACAATTTCGATGCTAGCCGAGTCGATAGCTTTCCACAGTAGAGTCTCACCATGACCATCATTTTGATTGATGTTGACCCTCTTTTTCTCCAAGATCCTCAAAAGCAGGGGCAAGGCTGTTGACTCTTGATAGAAAACCCATTGTATGTGCCACAACCAGAAAGCTTCAGCGTAAGCGTGAAACTCAAATTGCACATTCTGTCTAACAGCTTTTCTTGCGCGCATGAGGGTGTTTCGCAAATCGTGATGATACGTTTGCCGACGTTTGAGCATTTTTAGTGCTGCTGTTCGGACAGGACTAGAGTGACGAAACGTCGATTTCACAATGCCGACTGGAAGATCTTGCGCCATCATCTCGGAAGTGACCGTGGTGGACAAGGCATTCTCGAACATGTTGTAGTTCAGATAAGTGACGATGACTTCTCCCATGGCCCGATCTGCATCCTCTAGTGTCAGTCCTGGCTTGTTCATGTGGTCGAAGTCTCCAAGAAGAAATTGTTTGACGCTGTGATGTAGGAATCGAACCGTCAAATTTTCCTCATCAACCATGATCAGACTTCCACAATATGACAGAACCGAGAAGATATCATTGATCAGTCGTGCCGGGTTCCATTCGATATTGTAGGGCGAAACGCTCAGGGCCTCTCGGAGCTCTTCTGTGGTGAGTGGACGTCGAGCTGCTATACAAAGCTTGAAGGTCAACTGTTGGTATTTCTTCCCCGTCCCCTGAGACTTGTCTAAGATTCGGGAAAATGTTTCCGGTAATCCTTTCGGGAGGTTTTCCAGGGCTTCTTGTATTTCTTCGTCCGAATGCGCGGTGCAAAGTGATGCAATTTGCAAGATGACCCATAAAAACATGCCTTGAGCACGATTGACCAATGCTTCTTGTATGTCGGACACAAGCATTGGATCTCCGATGGACAGCCGCCCGGATTTAATGCACCTTTCCAATTCTGAACTGACAAACCTAGATATATCTGGGTTGTCCTCAGGCAGTTGGAGGGTCCTGCTGCCAAGCAGAAGTTCCGCCGACTTGCCCACCCCTGTGAGATGGACATCTGATCTGAAAGAACAACAAATCTGAAGGCTGGACGTTTCCTGCCATCTTTTCAAGTATTCCAAGGTAGTCTCTCTCTCGTGGTCATTGCACTCATCAAGGCCATCAAGGACAAGATAGGCCCTCGCGGTCTTTGGGGTTACCCGTACGACGAGCTCCAGCAAAGTATCTAGGTTGGCTATACCGCCATAATCAAAAGAGACATCCGGAGCTTCTTTGATGACTGCGCTGATGAGTTGACGGGCAAGACAGCCGATGATGGTGCGGGCTTCCAGACTTTCTTGAATGTCGTGCCTGCAGAAAAAGTATATTACGGGAGTGCCGGTAGACGTTGTGCCCAGGTTGAGCTCGGCGACCACGTTGGCCAGAAGAACGGATTTACCGAAGCCCAACTTTCCAGTGCAAAGTAATGTGGAGGAAGTGGTTTCAGCCTTCCACTCGGCGTATTGGTCGAGCTGAGCGAGAAGGGTCGAAGTGCCGGATTTCCGAATCTCTTTCCACGTGGTTTCATAATCGTATGTCGAGCATGCGTCCAGTAGACGAAGGCGGTTCTGGAGCATTTTCCGGTACGAATCATATTGCGAATTCTTGGAAAGAGATCCTAAGAAAGTTGTCTGTTCGCTGATATTTTGGGCAGTCAACAGCATCACCTCGTCTTTGATGCAATCGGCCAATAATTGGAGACTTGTCTCGTGCTCCTTCAAGTCAAGATCGCCCAGGAAAGCAAAGTACGAGCTAAGGGCTGGCTTTTGTGTCGCCTTGTATAGCTTCTGACACAAATGGACGACAACGGTGAAGTACTCTGCCATGGATGACTTTAGATCTGCAGACCGCGGGTACAATAAAGCCATCTGCTGATAACGAGGGGCTTTCCGACCGGCCGCCATGAGTATTTTGGAGAGTTTGTCCATATAGGTGGAGAACGAAACGAGCGCCTAGAGACAATCAGGCGAGAGTACCCAACAAGATTGATGATGATTGACTCACGAGCAATGTCAAGCGCAAGAGTGACCAAACTCCACAGGCAATGATATTCTGCGAGCCACCGATCACGACGTCTCCGAGTGCGGCATACTGCTGAGCAGCTTGCAAGATATTCGTTAGCCGTGGACCAAAACACTGACCTCCGCCGGTTTGCTGAGCGGTGCGAAGATCAATTTCGGCTGTAAATCGCATGACGTCGGATGACTCCGGGGCTTTCTCCCAAGATTGCGATCGATACGATCGAAATGTAGCTTTGTGTTGTTCAGAGAGGCTGGCCTCAAACTCGGAAACTGCTTGTGCAAGGCGGATCTCCGGCTTGAGCGCCGCCGCTTTGGCAATCATGGAAGCAGACATGATTAACAATAAGGCGGTCGCGATCCTCAGGATATCGCTTGCGTCGCGCCTTCCTCAATGATGCCGTTTTCACGTCAATGTTGAAAGTTTCACAGTTGTCTGTGGTTGCGTCTCAAAATCTGACGGCGACATCGTCGGGAATTGCTCAGCCTCAGAGCTGCACAAGTACGCCCGATGGGCTGTGTTGCTGGTAAGGCTCCGATGCGAATCATCAATACTCCAACCAATGGTTGCCATGATCACAAGGCTTCAAGAATGCGTTGGAAATGATTCAACGAGCAGTGCCATGAATCGAGTGCTAGCAGTCAACAGAGCCTATAAATGGTTCTATTATGTGATATCATAGATAATGCTCTTTTCCTCTTCTGTTTTTCGGAATTGCGTCCACTTTTATGAACAAATACCTATCTATGCATTGTCAAGAGTCTTGTTGATTTCGAGCCCTGGTAACAAATCACACAAGTAAGCCTTGCATACAGCCTACCAACATACACGCCGCATATAATCCACTGAAATGTACCTAACGCCTGTCGCAAGGGAGCGATGCGGGGTAAAACATAATGCTCAACATAATCCTGCCTGTGAAGCCTAAACTGGCGGGCGTGCCAACTAATACGAGCAATGCCGTTATCACACCGGCGCTTTTATAATCAAGACAGGGTTTTCTGTGCCTCTGAGATCAGCTTCTGTCTTGGATGCTCAAAGAATTTTCGGTCTAATTAAGGTGTGGTTGGAAAGGAGGGGAAATGGCCTGTTTCTCTACTCAAGTATCTATATATCCTCCCGTCCGTCCTCAGACGGATGAGAATCACTTCAATGATCAGTTCTCATACTATAGATGCCATACCAATCCACACAGCAAATCCCACGGCAAGCCATATCAGTATCATGAATCCACCCATTCGAGTTGCCATTATTGGCGGCGGTCTGGCCGGTGCCTCTTTGATCCATGCCCTGATCAAGTATTCTCACCTGGACGTTCACATCTTCGAGGCCGCCAAAGAATTCAAAGAAGCCGGAATGGCAATCGGGATTGCCCGAAATGCACAGGCCGCCCTGGATCTCATCGGTCCTTCCGCCGCACAATGCCTTGGACAGGCCGGAGCAGTGCCCATGAAGGGAGTCAGGTTTATTCTGGCGCAGGGAGAAGGAGCAGGAACTGTGGGCGACGAGATCGACGAGGCAGTCAACGGAAAGCGCCTATCGAGCATTGTGCATCGGGTTAATTTCCTCGAGGCGCTGCTGGCCGACATCCCGCGAGACCGAATGCACGCCTCCAAGAAGCTTCAGAACGTCGACCAAGACGGCTCCATCACCCTCACTTTTGTCGACGGCACCATTTTCGAGTGCGACATCCTCATCGGCGCCGACGGGATCCACAGCACGGTTCGAAAGCTCGTCCTGGGCGAGGACGATCCCGCAGCCTCTCCCCAGAACAGCGGCGCCTGGATGGTCATGACGCTTCAGCCATTCGACAAGGCCCAGGCAAGTCTGGGCAAAGATCTCGTGAATCTTGACGATGCGCGCGAGTATGGGTGGGCGGGACATAGTGCTTTCTTGATGCATAATCTCCTGAGTGGTGGGGAGCTGGTACAATTCGTCATCGCTTCGAATGATCCCAAACCCCAGTCTGGTTTGGGGTCCCTGAACGATTGGAAGCGGACCGTGAGTTCCGAGGAGATCAAGAAGCTTGTTCAAGGTTGGCCTGCGCATATGCAAAAGGCTGTAGATGAGGTAAGGCCTCCGGATTGTCCCAATGAACCGATATGATCAAGACATGGATGTTAACAAAGTGTATAGTTGCTTGGGAGCCGGCCTCAGCACGACGGCCTGTATCTTTGGGACCACCCCAAGGCACGAACTTACGTTTCTGGTCCCATTTGTGTCACTGGTGATGCCGCGCACTCGACAACGCCGTGACAGGGCTCCGGTGGTGGCATGTCCATTGAGGACAGCCTGATTCTTTCGGCCTTGCTCGGACACGCAAAGACGCCCGCCGAGGCGCTTGTGGGCTTGAAGGTCTACGACCAAGTCCGTCGAACTCGCACTCAGCGCATCGTCGAGTCGAGTCGGGCGACTGGAGATATGTTGACCGGCATTGTCAAGCTGGATCCGGAGACGGTGAAGTCATTCATGTCAAGATGGGATTTCATCATTGACATTGATATGGAGAAACATCGCGACGAGGCCTTGCAGATGATGAATGCTGAGCTGAGGTAATAGTCCCGCAAAATAATGGCTTCAAATCTTCGTTCTACCATTCGAGGGTATCTAGATATTGAAGATACTTAAGCCGTCTCCTAGGTACACATTGCACGGCTGTAAAATGAGTCTGTGAAATGTTTCTACATCCGGTTCAATTGATCGTTGAAAGGGTATCCTGAGCTATGACACTGAAACAATGATTTTGCCTCTAGCTTGGCCGGTCTTCACCTTCTCGAAAGCCTGGACGGCATTTTCGAAAGAGAACTGTTCATCAACCACGATTTTGACTCTTCCTTGGGCCGCCCAATCCGCGAACAGAGCTAGTTCCTCCGTCTTTACCCCGGGAATCGAGAGGCGGAATTCTCGTTTCACACCTCCTAGAAAACTTGGAAGGAACAGGTTTCGGGCAACTCTGGCCATTTCCATCACGGATATATCGTCTCCCCCGACTTGTATGTACTTGGCGTGAGGGTGTGTGTAGAGAGGAGCTGATTGATACAGCTCCGGCGCATTCCCAACGTTGTCGACAACATGGTCGAAAAGTTGACCGCGCTGCTGCAAGGCATCGAGTACTTTGACCTGGGTGTAATCAATGGTATCCGCGCCGAGCTCTTGGCAGAGCTGGACGTTCCGAGTCGAGCACGTTGCAGTGACCTCGGCGCCCAGGAGCTTTGCGAACTGTATAGCGAAGATTCCAACACCCCCGCTGCCGCCGTTGATGAAGACTCTCTGGCCACTCTTGATGAACGGCGCGACGGCTTGGTACGCCGTGACGGCAGCACATCCCAGACCCGCTGCCTCTTCGGGCTTCACACCTGCAGGAACAAGGGCACAACATGATGTGGGGGCGATGAAGTACTCGCTCAACGTGCCATTCTTAACCGGGTGCCCTAGACACCCAAACACAAGATCGCCAGTCTTGTAGGTCGCGTCAGAGGGATGGGCGGCCTCGACTAGGCCACAGAAGTCGTAACCGGGGGTCGCTGGCAGGCCGACTCGAAGTTTGGTGTAAATACCGAGGTTTGCGACCTTGCGATCGGCGGGATTGAGACTGGCGTAGAGAGTTTTGATGAGAACCTGGTCCTGGCGAAGCGTCTCGGCGGAGGGTTTCGGGAGATCTGTAACGAGCTGCAGGCTTGATTCCAGCACATCAACGGTCGTGTACTGCCAGGCTCGCATGGTCGCCATGGTGTGAAATTGCCAGGCGCTTGCCTCCGACAGTCATTATGTTGTCCATATCGATTCCATATATGTACCAAGATATCAGGAAGACTGATGAGTAATGCCCCTTGAGTGGACACCGTCTTGGGAGAACGCGCTAGAATTAGCTCTGGCTTCCGCAATAGAGAGGGCACCGAAGTCCGAGAAGAAATGTTCAAAACTTTATTCAGGGTTGGCCGACATGTGCGACTCCGGGCTTGTTCGAGCAGACTGGTATTAAATGATCGCAAATTATAGTCGGTCGCTATATGCTGAAATATTGCCCTGCGGGTCTTCGGTGTCGAAGAGACCCCCGTGTCGTATTCTACCCAGTCGAATCGCCGCAAACCGTGATGGCTGATAAGACTAATATAATAGCTTATCAGTGCCCCGTAAGCTGTACCGTATAGCCCTTGCCTTCTGCAGAAATTATCATTCCTGACTCGTCGTTATTAGTTCATTTCAAAAGAAAAGATTTCGAAGCAAATAATGTAAGACAAGGCGATCACACTCTCCGATTAAGAGAGTATATCTTTTATTTAACGAGAGTGTTGATAATCCTGTGTGGAGGTTTCATCTTCTCTGCCCCTGATAAAACTTGTCCATCCACCGCCACCTAAGGAGCATAAAGCACCTGTGCTCATCGCAGCCCAGCATCCCGAAGCATCTTCGAACGAGTGTCGATTGTAAATAAAACAGTGAACCGCAATAGTGTCATCTACTCACAAGTCGATCAAACGCTGTGCATGACTTGGTTGGCTGATCAATTGTGACCAGGGCAGTAAGCCGTATTCCCTGTCCCCCGATGGCAAGGTTTTCCATCTCCCCTATAGAGCATAAGCCAGAAATCCAAACAGAAGTCGAAGTAGATTGGTATTGAACTTGACTTACCCGCCGGACTGGACAGTACATTTGCCAAAGGTGCAGGCATAGTTGGACCACCCAACCCTGCAAGAGGTCCCATTGCATTTCTAGATTTAGTCAGCGTCTGAAGAACAATTCTATGGCGTATGGGTCTGCTGGATAACCACGCACACCACTGTCATGGTCCTTGATACTTTTTTCCGTGTTTGCCATGGAAGTGTCAGTCCCGGTGGTCGGAGCTGCAAAGCCCAGAGTGGCGCCAAAGGCCAAGGCAGACATGATGTGAGAGAGCTGCATGGTGAAATCTGGTTCGTTGCGAAAGAGGATAAACTCTAGGTCGAGTATGTTTGGTTTCTGGAGAAGTGGTGAGTAAGTGAAGCTTCCATATCATGGATAGAAGGCCATATTTATACGAATTTCAACGCCGGCCAAGGCGCTCATGTTGTTATATAACTGTCTGTCTGGGAACTTTTCACTCTGTGCTGACTTGTGTATCGTATAAAATGTGTTGACTCAGACATTTTGAGCATTTTCTGATGTTATGCGAGCGGTCAAAGAGGCCTTCGTGGCTACACAGATGTGTTGGAGCGCTACACAAAGACTTGCAAGATATCTTGCTTGAACTTTTTCATCGCAGTGTCCCAGATAATGCTTACGTGGACCGCTTATCTTCTGTTGGAGAACCATCACTTGCAGCACGAACGCACACAGTCTGACGATTGTCTCGCAACACTCATCATCAGCTGGCCCTAATGACCATTTTCTCAAACACATTCTCTGTTCTTCATACTTCAGTCAATGTTTTAGAAGTTGGTCGCGGAGAGGATAATCACACGACAGTCCTCCGCTATCGTCGGTCGACTAGGAGAACTCATAAATGTGGTATCTTGGGAATAAATGCATCACGAAATGACGGCTCGGTGGAATCGTGGCAAGAATCGAACGTCATAGAAGACTGTTCCATGGCCACACACTTTGGATTTTCGCGAATCTATCGATCTGGGCTCTAGTCATCAGCATCCCTACAAACTGGCTGCATTCAAAATCGAACAGATCTTTAAACAAAGGATTGTAACATATTGAATTTCTTGGTCGTCGTACATATCAATGAAGAAAACATAAGACTCTAGACGCAGTATTGTCGTACAAACGTACTTGAGCTGCTCTGATCTGGGGTAATCACCCATCCACCACGAAGCCACCGAACGACAAGAAAGGACCTGATGCATATCATCACCCGAGGCGTATGAGAGTGAGCGTTGCGAGCTATGATCCCCGACTCCCATTTTCATTCTCGATGCAACCACCCCTCTCCATCTTTTTGCGGTGAGCTGCAGGGACAAGTTACACTAACCGGTCATAAGTCTGCGCACGGGTGCTTCTTAGGAATTTGGCGGAGGATACGGTATGGCCAAATACAAATAGAGATAGTATACGACACACTTAATATTATTAGTTCAAGTAATTGTAGATACAAGTTCCAACAGACGAATTATGTATCCGAGGGTCTTCCGGATTTTTGATATTTTATTTGTGGTAGGTATAGCTGTGTGAAGATGGTGTGTTTTGGTGGGATTCGGCAACCGTGCGGAGACTTATGACTGGGAAGTCTACATATAGTGCGGCTCAGCCATTTATCGCCGAAACCACAACATCTCGCACTTATATTACCCAATTGGGAAGTTTATCACCGCGGGGATAGGACCGACATTCAGTGCCCCACGTTGGCGCAGGGTGGCATTTTTCCGCTGATTATATCAATATTCAGCATTCCCAGAAGCGCTGGGCGACACGTGTGTATATGTCGAGATCAGAGTCGTCGCAGTCTGTATTTTACACATCCGCCTTTCGTTCGCTCATACAAAGTTGGGTCGATTGGTCGCATTCTTATATCGTTCAAGTCGCATTACTTTCTACCACATCAATCCCCAAAGCTCGGGCAATCATACACTTGTGGTCATCATGGCAGCGCCAGACCCTCAGAATACAAGCACATTGCCCACAGCAGAGAATGACCCATCTTCAGTTTCGGAAAAAGAGACAGCTTCTCGACCCTCAGCTGCTGCTCCTCTTCCTTCAGCGGGCGGCCCTCTCCTACCACCCAACGGAGGCACCCGGGCCTGGCTGCAGGTTCTGGGTGCCTTCTTCCTGAACATCAACACTTGGGGCCTCTTAAACACCTTTGGCATCTTCCAAGCCGAGTACTCTACCGGATTCCTCAGGACCTCCAGCGAGTCGGCAATATCATGGATCGGATCACTGCAGGCATTCCTCATGCTCATCAGCGGCGTCCTGTGTGGCCGTGCGCTCGATGCCGGATATTTCTAGTCGGATATCATGACTGGCGTGCTGCTTGAAGTTCTTGGCATGATGTGTAAGTCGACTGACTCGGTGCGATGTTCATGGCTGCCGATGAGGCTAACTATCCTCCTTCGTTCTAGTGACATCCATTTCAAGTCGGTACTGGCATGCAATTCTCGCTCAAGGTGTCATGGTCGGCATCGGCGCAGCCACGGCGTTTATGCCCAGCGTCGCCATTGTCGGCACATACTTCTCGACGCGGCGATCGTTGGCCATGGGCGTGTCCGCGTGTGGCAGCAGTGTCGGCGGCATCATATACCCAATCGTCCTGAAGCGGCTCATACACCAGATCGGCTTCCGCTGGGCGGTGCGAGTCATGGCACTCATCATGCTGGGCACGCTGAGCATCTCCGTGGCTGTCATGAAGCCGTGTCTCCCGCCGCGCAGGTCCGGCCCCCTCATCAACACCGAGGAGCTCGGGAACAAGATCTTCCTCGGCTGGCTGGCTGCCGTCTTCTTCACTTTGATGGGCCTCTACGTCCCCTTCTTCTACACCGAGGCCTATGCCCTCAGCATTGGTGTTGCTCAAGATCTTGCCTCGTACATGGTCATCATCATGAACGCAGCGTCAATACCCGGGCGACTGTTGCCGGGCGCAATTGCAGACAAGACTGGTACGCTCGCGATCGTGGTGCCGTCCGTACTCCTCTCTGGATTCATCATGCTGGCATGGATCAAAGTCAAGACTCGGGGTGCTCTCATAGCTGTAGCTGTCCTCTTTGGCTTCTTCAGCGGGTCCATACAGGCCGTCTTGCCAGCTACTGTACCCTTCCTATTGCCTGATCTTTCCATGATTGGTACGAACCTTGGCATGACGCTGTCATTTGCCGAATTCGGCCTCTTGGCTGGAACCCCCGTGGCTGGTGCGATTGTCGACCATCAGTCGAGCGCAACTCAGCAAGACTTTTCTGGTGCACTAGCTTTCTCCGGTGCCTGCGTACTGCTTGGAAGTGTGCTTCTCGCGGTGGTTCGCACAATGAAGGTCGGTATCAAGTTGATAAAAGGCTAAATGAGAAGACGGAAAAAATGAATAAGTTGGCTCAGTATTATAAATTGGTGTATTTAGAAGTTTGACCATCGTAGATCAACACTGATCAATTTGGAATGAATGATGTAAATAGATCCTCGGTAGTATTTTAGCGATTGGTGCTGGTACGAATTCCCGACCCCTCCAATAGACACAATATGCAGGTGCTGGCCAGCAATAGGTGACTGATTCTTGGGCCCCTATCTTATTTCCTGCCGCCCTGCCTGGTGGGTGCGATACTACAGACGGCACAGTATAGTAGGGGTGGGGGAGATGATAACAAGGCGTTTAAATAAACGAAGCACAACCGCAAAACTCTCAATTTATCATCCGACAGACTTAAGCTGAGTTTTCTTTCCAGATACCATGTTTGTGCATTGCAATAACCCTTCATCCCAACAATACTCACTCACTTTCAGTAGCACTCTGCTTGTTGCCTTTAGATGCAGCCATTGGAGACAGGGCCATATGCGCGTTTCTGAGGCTCTCCGACCAATTCTCAGCAGCGCTTAGGGTTGAAAGGCTTGATTCTTGTCCTCTGCGGTAGCGATGACGATGGCGGGTTTTGGAAGGTAATTTCCAAATGACCATATTATCCGTGACTGGCTGTCTCGAGCAGTCAGACTAGCTTCCAGGAGATCTTTCTCCTTCTTTTGAAAGAAATGTCAGAAGTATTTGTCCCGTAATATCTAACCCATGGTGAAAGCGGGCGACTTGGGCAGCTATCACATCAATGGTGCGCTGACGGGCAATGCAGGTCTCCGAGTCAAACGATGTTGGTAACAAAGTAGAAAAACACCTTGGGCCATCATCGCTCAAGTTGTGACACCACACAACGCAAATGTAAGGCGCACTCTCAGCTCGGGCGCAGCACTTCATTGGCTGCGCCTGCATAGCCATGGATGTGCATGGTGCGGGGAGATGATACTGCTCTGATCTTCCTTATAGGTTGAATGACCAAGCAGGCTATCTGGGGGCGTACTCGGGCGTAATCAGCACGCGTACTTGACACATCACCTCGCCCACCTCCAATATTCGATCCGCCCTCAGGACTCCTCGAAAGACATCACCAGTCGATATTCCCACCAGTTGCAGGACTCCAGCGACTCAAGTGTACCTATGCATGTTCAGCGTGATACACGATAATCCGGCGAGGTGAAGCGTTTCTCTATATCCCAGCATATATCCAAGCTAACACTCGTGAAGTAGGAGTGGCATAATTCAGCAATGGCTGATCCATTAGCCATAACTGGCCTGGTCATCACCCTCGTTCAAGGGGGGTTCCAGCTCTATGCAGGTCTCTCAGAATATTTCGACGCCGTGGAAGCGCGGTCTGAAGAGCTTGACTTTGCCCGGAGACAGGCGTTGGACATGCGGAGATCGCTAGAGACAATCGAACAGCTGGCGCCCAAGCTCGCGTCGAAACACGCCGCATCATCGTCATCACTTGAATCGTCTCTACGATTCTGCGAGCTCGACATAAAAGCATTGAATGACCTGCTACTGGAGCTAACTGGGCCTGGGCCGTCGGGTGAGGGCTTGAGGAACCGATTACATCGAGTCCAGGCACGAGCGAAGAAATTGACATTTCCTTTCAGCCGCCCCAAGATCGATCGATTGGAGAAACGCTTGGCCATAGCCAATGGGGCCCTTAGTGCAGCCCTGAGCACCGCGAATCTGTGAGTCCGGCTCCCGTTCTACCACAACAAGGAGTCTCATCTCTACTCCAGCGAAGTCTCTCTTGTTACACAAGACAATGTATCCGACTTGCACCGGCTCTTGACAACCATGGTTGGTGGGAATACAGGTGAGGCACGAATTGCGACCTCTACTCGAGCCTTAACCCATCAAAGCCGCCCCCAAATCGATTCAGATGTAAAGCGCTCCCGGATACCAAAATTTCCCGCACGAATTGCACTGATGATGGTCCTAGTCACTCGTCGACAAGAATGCGTTGTTCCAGCTCGTTTCGAAGCCTGGGTATCTGAGATCCACAATGGATGAATTGGAGGCCAACAGCGCGCAGCCATTGCAAAGTTCTTGGCCATTGTCTGATTCAGTATGCTCCTGTCGGTCCCGCCGAAGACATACCAGGCATCGCCAGGTTTGGTCTTCCTTTGCTGTGTCTTCTGAAGTCCTATCCTCTACGGCCCATGATCGGGATTGTCGGTTTTTTGGTCCCGCGAGCACTCGAAAGACATTTGGAACGACCTTTGAGTGCACTGGTTTGAGAACATTGTTTCAGAAAGCCATTATACTTTCGTTCTACATGACTTTTGGTACCGGGGGCTTCAGTGCCAATCCAGGGATCAATTACGTCCCCTTGGTAGATGACAGATCTGCTCCTGCGTTTCGCTTGGTGAATCTACTTCGAAATTCATACGGCATAATGAGTCGCGATAGATTCAATACTTTTGAAGTTATCATGTCCAATGTTTTACGACTGTACCGTCAAGGAAGGGCGTCTCCAAGAGACACTGATACAGAGGGTCGCTCTTTAATGCATCACCTCGCCCAGGCCACGGCAAGTTGAATCCCAGCCACTGTTCTTGTTTCAAGCTCGGAGAAACTATTGTTATCGTAATATAGTATTAACAACATCAAGCAATTTGGCTGGCAAATGACCCTCGACCAGGTGACCAAGGATATCGAAACGATGACCTTGGTAAGCGTGAAACAGTTAATTGCGAACGGAGTACCAGCCATGGCGCACGATAACCATGGGCAGTGAGTTCTCCATCGACCTCTGTGCAAATAATGGTGCTAAATTTGCAAATCTTATATAGATCCTCGGCCTTGATGTTCCTTCTAGGAGACTTGTGGGACAATATAGGCGCTCTATTTGCCACCTCCCTTATCTCTGCAGAACCTGATGGAACGCTATTCTCTACCGTGAGAGCAAGAACGGACAGCGTGCCAGACAAGAGACTTCGGAAATTCTCCCCTCATCGGGCATTCGTCTCTCGATGGCCTGCTTTGGCAGAAGGTAAGATTGCAGAATGTAACACTGAGTTTTATTTAACTGTATCATCCAGCTGCCGGTTACGGTCAATTATGCTCGGCCACTGCCAGCGGCAATCACGCTGCCGTATCCGCAATTCTAACCACGACACCTTCAGCGCTACAGGAAAGAAACGTTTTCGGTCAAAGCCCTCTTCACCTTGCTACTCATTATCCACCATGCCTACGACTATTGATAAAGGCAACTGGTGCCAACGAATCACTTTTGAACATTCTCGATGCAGACTCAAGACCACCACTAGATTATGCCATGAACGACTGGCAACCTGAGTCTCGGGAATCTGTTCAGATCTTGCTCGAAGCAGACTGTGCTGTCTGGCAATCCAAATCGGAGCTATTCGGGCTGGACACTGACAACAGATGGAGGCCATTTGTCAAAGCAGTGAAAGATCGACGCGAAAGACTAAAATACCTTGCAATTAAAGCATTCAGTGATAAGGAGATTGAAGCTTGTCGGATAGAAGAACACACTGTGTTGGATGGGAATGCTGTTGCTGTCTGGCGGTTGCTCCTTGATAAAGGCATATCAGTCCCTCAGGCCCTGAGTCCGGTGCGTCCGGTCTACGAAATGTGCAACTACACCATGTATCACCAGGTTCACCTTGTACAACAGCTTGAAGACCTTTGGACACTGGGTTTTCGGGACCTCAATATGCTCGACTACGAGGGCAAACCACCACTGATGGATTGGCAGCAGTATGTCGCTTATGATGATGGAGACTATGAGCCAAGATGTGAATGGCTCATCAATCATGGTGCATACTTGGAGGAACCAGTGAGAAAGAAAGGCCGGGTCGACATCGAAGCACAACCAATCACAGTATGTCATAACTTATTTCGGTTTGTGGGTACACGTTTCTTGAAAAGCAAGAGAGATAAAGCCTACTCCGGAACTGGTCGGCCGATCCGCAAAAATCTCGTGGAATACTTAAAATCAGGACAGGCGGTGATCGAAAAGCTGTTGACACCAACGCTTGACGATGCTTGTGGCTGCAAATGCTCCAAGGAAGGCTGCACACCATTTGTTTGGTTACTAAAATACTTTTCCGCAATCGGAGACGAAAAGTTAGTAGCTGACTTGTGGTATGCACGTTGTCCGGTAAAAGCTCGACCAGACTGCCTCGCAGATTCGATAAGAGTGTTCACCGAATCCTTTGGAATTTTTATGTCGCAAGGTCATCTCTCAGAGGCCGTGAGATGTTTGACTCATGCAGCTTTGGGAGTCAAGCATACATGTTGCGAGGCGGCAGTCATGAGGTCCTCTTCAAATGTGTTCTTGTCAGCCCTTGACCCTGACAATCGCCAGCACATGAGCGCTGAAGAGAGATACGAGCTCGAATCCGAGCAGGCGTCGCTCATTGATTTGCTGGATAGCCTGGTGGCTGAATTCGAAGAGAAATCTCAAGAGGACCGAAACGGCGCACCTTTGTGGCATGCAGATCCAGCCGAATTCTGGACTCAAGTCTGGGCGACAAGGATGGATGGCGTCATTGCAAACCTTGACGGCGCTGATCTGACCCAGGAAGAGATACGAGCAGCAGAGGATATAGGAGTAGAATGGAAATCGCCAAAGCCAGAAAGGCCTACCCCCAAAAGGCGGTCTACGTACCGCCTTACTCTTGAAGAGTTCAAGGAGGAAGTGGATCGCATCATGTCAGAATGTTGATGAATGAGGTGGATAGTGTTTATTTTTATGGTTGTCTTCTATAATACACCTGGTTCTGGTTCCCGACGAGGGCAATCATCTAACGAGAGTCCCCATCTGAAGAAGGCGTAGACTCGCTTCTGCGGTTGAGGTTCACAACCTAGGCCATGATTTTGCCGACTGCTCCCCAAGATATGAGCGAGGGCGAGATGGTGGATATGATATCCTCTGGTGATCTGTCAAGTCCCGATGCCTTTGTATCTCCCAAGACGGTGAATGTACTTTCTGATGCCCAGATGTGTTACGCGGTATAAAAATAGGCGAACTCCAAGCCATCGTCTTCCCATATCGAGCTGATCGCTGCTTGCTCATCATTGACGTCGATAGCCTGTAAATAGTTAGAACCGGCTTGTCCAGTAACATGACCAATGCTCCCAATTCATTCGCTTTCGCTTACCGGATTACCAAAAGGCCCATTTCCGAAAATGTCCTGAGAGATCGAATAGCTCTCCTGCGCCGGCACCGGATCCGAGACGTCCGGGAGCCCACTATAGTGCTCGATCGCCTTGCCGGCGATGATGTCCAGATCGTCGAGTATGCTCATGGTCCTCAGGAGCCCGTCGTTGCTCTTGACGTGCGAGAGGCGCTTCAGGAGCTTGATGCCGTCCTGCGCCAGCCCGTGGTCCTCCTTGGCGATGTCGTGGGCCGGGTAGTACTGGCAGTTGGCGAGCAGTATGATGATGCCCGAGTAGTATGCTCCGATGTTGAGCCTTGGATATTGTCAGCGCGGACGAAGCAGGTTGCGGGGCGGAGTGGGACTTACCACAATGTGCATATGGGGTGAGGCTCTGCGAGGAACAATCGCATGCTCCGGCGGCTGGCTGAGCAGCATTTTTCCCACGCCGAAGGGAGCGCAGGCTGCATGTGACGCATGCAGATATCCGTGTTATTGTCCATGCTGGCGAGGACCGTCCGCCCGTAGGCCCCAATGGCCTGCATCCACCCCGAGTCGATCGAGTACAGCCCGTGGAGGAAGACGAGGCACAGGAGATAGTGATGGTACAGTATCGTCATGTGCACCGCCGCAGCCCGGGGGAGGGACTGGGTCATGTGGTCGTCTTGCAGAGAAGCCGGTATGGACTGCTGCCACTTGTCCAGCAGCACGTCGAGCTGGCTGACGTGGCGACTCCGCTCCTCGCGGGACAGCTTCTTGGACCGGACGCTGTAGAGGTTGTCGTAGATCTTGCCCTGTAGATGTGCCAATTGTACCCTGGACCGAAAGTAGTTGAACTTGGTTTGTCCATCGACACTCTGTATGACGCCGTCGCCATCTTCCCGGGGGAGGTCGATGTCTAGATCAATATCCAGTTGGATGGATGGTGCTTTATTCCTGAAGCTGAGATCCTGTAAAAAGGTCAGCCGGTTACCAGTACTGAAGAAGAGACACACAAGATACCTTGTCCATCAGATAGCATATCCAGAAGACATTGTCTCTGTGTCTGGATTCCTCGGGAGAGAAGTTGGCATGCGATTCCCGCGTGTGCATCTGAAATCGATGGGCTTGGCGAATTGCCGTATTTGTGAGCATAAACGCCGGCTTGCCATTGGAGTTTGCCTGATGCAGAATTACAAGTGCAAGTAGGCCTTGAATGCCCAGTATATCTTCCTCTCGCATCATGAAGTCGTCGAGGCACTTTTGTGCATTCGATTCATACTCCTGGATCTTGGCCGTGGAAAAGCCGCATTGTACTCAATGAGGACCGAAATGAGCTTGTATTATTCGTACAGTAAAACTTTTAGATCACTTACCCTGTTTCATCTCAATAGCCATGGCCTTCGAGCCGAGGGCAAGGACACAACTTATGACACCCCAGCTGGTCTTGGATCTCCGTGAGGTATTCGAGTAAAACTCGTGCAGCAATTTCATGAACGATGCCTGGTGAAATAGAGGCATGACACAGTTGAAATCCCGAAAGTAGGCATCGACGATTGGCAGGATATCCCTCATAGGAGGTACGCTTGTAGTCTCTGTGTCACCAAGACTCTCTGGCGTGAGTATCTCGGCCGGGGCCAGATTGGGCTGTAACAATTCGAATGAGCTGTCTAGATTTGTAGACTCTGCCAGCAGTAGGCTTGATAGAGATGGTGCGTTTGTCGAGGGGCCAAGAGAGTCCAGCCTGGATTCGATTCTAGCTAAACGAGCCTCTAGTGATTGGGGATTCGATGGGCTTGAATTTTGGATCAGCACGGCACAACAAGATGGAAGATTAACAGATGTACAAGTTGCTTACCCAGTCTGTTGCGGTATAGGCTGTGCCGGTCTTTCTTTTGAAGGCGCCGGCCTCTTCCGCACAATCGTAGTGACACATCGTACATTATACAATTGGCAATTGGAGCAAACGGGTTTGCCCATGTCACATTTGATCTTCTTAGCAGAGCAAGTATCGCCTGGATGAGTCAACAACCGATATACATAGCGCAGTCCAACGTGTGGGGATCATGCTGCTTACATGCCTGGAAATGCATTAGAATTCGGATATCTGGGGAACGATCAAGATGTGACTATACCTTCCGACGAGAGCTAGTTTCCATTTTGGGCCAAAATTTCGGAAATTGGTCAGTATGATAGGCTGAGTGAGAGGGTTGGGGCACCATATGTGGAGGAACAAAAGGTGGATCGAAATCGGGCGCTACCAAGATGAAAAGTCACCGAATGCTTGGAAGAGATAGATAGAGCTGTGTGTGTAAGTTCCAAGTGTCACGAGACATGAGCTTGATTAGAAAGACAGTGATGCCCGAGGTGCGAAAGTTGATGAGAGTGATGGAAACGAAAGCTGACGCTGACAAATACCTGCAACGACCCGAAGGATCGCTGCCGGCGCCGGCTGATCCTGGAACGCTATTCGCTGGGTGTGTTACCTAGGTAGTCTCGAGGAACATTTGAACTCTGAGCAACAGGTACCAGATCATTCAGTTAAATTGACGAAAAACTAAGAATTGGAATATTTTGTTCAGTTGGTGTTTGAAAATTCCCAATTCCAACCCCTGACCTGTTCTCTCCCTTGCATCGGACATTGTACGAGCGGGGCTCTGAACAGTGAAGGTCGAGATAGACTATGCCGACCGGGCCAAGCTAAACACGATCTGAACTGGATCTCTGTTGCTAATCCTTTTGACTGTTCTTTTCCAAAATATACACATCATTTCCATGAATTTCCTGTCATGTCTTCTTTCGTTTCTCTGTTCTTCCCAAAAGTAAAGTCATCTTCTTCAGTCTCGCTGAGAAGTTCATGCCGTGATCCTGCCTACCAGAAATACAAAACACCCAATACGCCAACCAAAACACCACTGAATACCCATTGCCCTGCCCTTATATTTTACAATCCAAAATCATACAACTCCCTCTCTCAAGACCCTACCGCTCCATCCACGGCTGCGAAGCCTTGGCATACACGAGCCCGTGCCTTCCGACAAACGTGAGCTGCTTCTCGAGCAGGATGCGGCCCTCGGCGTCGCGCAGGTCGATGGCGCCGACGTGCCGCCGCACCATCTTGGCCTCGCCCGCCGCCCCGTCCCAGCCGTAGACCTCGCAGCGCGCGCCGATGGCGATCGCGAACACCATCCGCCGGCCCGGCGCCACCCGCGCGTACAGGTACCGCGCGAACGCCTCGCGCGCCGCCCGCCACCCCACCGGCGTGTCGGCCGCGCTGCTCCAGTACTGCACCATGAAGATGCGCGGCTCGGCGCTGGCGTTGCTGTTGCTGCTTCCCGCGGCGGCGTCCATGCTCGGGTTCCTCCGGTGGCCAAAGTACCCGTCGGGCGGCGACGGCTTGCTGGTCGTGATCATGGACGCCGAGTGCTGGTGGCCCCCGCCGCCCATGAGGAACGCGGGCGGCGCGACCCACCGGAGCTCCGACACGCACGGGTCGTTGTCCAGGCCCGTCTCGGGGAGGCAGACGATGTAGTCGCTGGGCGGGAACCAGCTGTACAGGATCAGGTTCCACAGGGCCTGGACGGGGGCCTTGCTGCGCGACCGGGCGGCCAGGTTGACGGTGGCGACGAAGGCCTTGTTGCCCGGGTGGAAGACCTCGCCGTCGCCGAACTCCGAGTACGACGGCCGCAGGGCGCTCTTGATCGGGCCCGGGCTGGTGGCCGTCCTGCTGTTGTCCCGCGTGATGCTCCGCGACCGCGACCGGGACCGCGACCCCGACCTCGACCCGGCGTACGAGCTGCCCGACGGCGTCGCGGGCAGCAGGAACGTCTCCAGCATGGGCCAGTTCCCCTCGTCCTCGGCGAACAACGCGGGCCGCGCCATGTCGCTGCTGAAGCGGACCTCCTTGGTCGCCAGCGAGCGCGAGCGCGAGTGTCCGGTGCCGCGGCTCATGAGCGACGGCTTGACGTTCATGTTGGTATACATTTGTTGGATTGCTTTTTTTGCCCGGTTTGCTGGTGTCACCCAGCAAAATTGAACAAGTGGTCGTCGCTGCTCATGTGTGCGCTGTAGGGTAGCTCAGAGCTGTGAGAAGGCCGTTGAAACCGCCATTTGACGTTCCCGAAGAACGGTCGACGGGTTAGTTAGCATCGGCCAAATCCGACCCGTCGAGACTCGAAACTGGGACAAGCTGCAGACTTAGTATAATTAGTATGTTCTGCAAGCTGCTCGATCGGAGCTTCGGGGAGACGGGCGCGGGGCCAATGTATGTGGGAGTAGATCACGTATCGTATTCCAGATCTCCCAAGATTCAAGTCAGCCTCAACATGAGAGCAGACTAAGATGATTCGGGCGAGGCACAAACCGTTGCATAGCCCTGCTCGAACTGTTCATGGCTGGGATGATCCATGGCGCAATATATTTCAGGCCAGCTAATGGACGTTGCTCAATGGCATCCTGGGGTTTATCTTTGGCCACCTATCCCCAAGATCCCCCATACGCAGGAATCTTGCTAGGGAGCCTTGTCTCTGAAACAATGCGCGAAGAAGAATATGTACGCACGCACGAGCCAGTCTCGCCGGTTTTCGACTGGGGGCTACCTAGCATAAAGAACCACTTTCCCGTCATCTAAGTCAGCTCACTTAATCAAATTATTAGCAATGGCGTGGCCTCTCGACGCGACTGTACATATTGAACACGCGTGCAAATTGAGATTTCTTGGTTACACAGCCCGGGATGCTCGGGTCAACCGAAAAGTTGGCAATGGTCACTTTGGGATACCGAAAAACCTGAGTATATTTCACGACAGATGTCGATACGTTTTCATGGCATTCCGACTCAATACATCTTATCTCGGGTGGAATCCTGCTGCTTGGTTGGCAATCCTGAGAGACGCGGGCTTCAGTACCAACTGTACAACCTCGAAACTTGTGACCACTTCCGAATTCGCTAATTTAATACACGACAACTCCAACTTCTTTCTTCTAATCAATGTCCACATCGATATCCAGATCCAGTGAGCCAATGATGTCATCGTCCATGAGTGGACGATGGATTTGCGGTATGCCTGTCTTGTCCGAACCCGTCGAGTTCTGTTGTTGCAGCTTGGCAATGTGAGGAGGCACCGCTCCCAGCTTGGGTGTACCGTTTGCGGGAGTGGGTGTCGCGCTGGCCGGAGTGCTCTTAGCCTCACTGGCAGCCGACGCATTCTCATCCCGTCTAAACTTGGGTTGGGTGCGCAGTCTTCGAGATGTGTCCTCCTTGACCTCCTCTCCACGCGCTAGCTTGGCTTCCACCTCTCGTGCCTTTGCCTTCTCCTTGAGCTGAGCCTTTCGGACAGCCTCGGCATTGCGGCGTCTGTTCTCGATATTGAGCTGTGCAAGTCGATCCTGTTGAGAGGTTCCCGAGGAAGTATTCGCCTTTGATGAAGTCAGGCTCGTCTTCCAGGCCAAGCGTGAACCCTCCATGGAATCGAGCTGCTCTTGCAGTTCCGAAGCCTTGTCTTCGTCGCCACGTGCCTTGGCATCGTCGAGTGCCTTGGCTATTCTCTCTCGTTCTGAAGGGTTGAACTTGTTTCGCAAGGCACGTTCGCGTTGGAGCTTCTGGTCCAGCTCTTGATCGGTCCAGGATCGGCTCCGCAGCTTGTTGATGTCATCGGCCTTTTGCATCAAGATGGGTCGCTTCGGAAAGTTGAGGCCTTCATGCTGGAGTGTAGCCTTGTACCGGTTGAACTCGGACTGAAATGATGGTCAGCTTGAATTGTGGTGGTTCCAGAAGCTACCGAGTCACATACCTCTGTGAAAGCACCATCGGAACAAGCAATGAAAGGCCACTCCCTCTCGGCCTTGCCGTGGGCAGCAACAGCATACTGGTCAGTGACAAATGTTTGACCATTGCTCTTCTCCATTGCATACGGCTTTCCAGTAGAGAATCCTAAAAGACGGGAAAACGCAGGTTAGTAGCCGCTGTGAAAAAAGGTGCAAGAGAATTCGACCTACTCTTGATGACAGCCATGCGGTACTGGTTGGGTCCATCTCTGTTCTGAGGGTCGGGACCAATGGAGATGCGCGCGAAACAGCCAGCAATGGCGTTGTCGAAACCAGGATAAAAGCAGATCTGTGCAAAGCGACTGCGACCGAGTCTGACACGCTCGATATCTCTGAGATCAGCAAGAGGAACCTCCTTGACCTCGGGAGTGCGTGATCTGGAACGCCTCTTCGAATGATCCCACTCGACATCGCTATCGGCATCACCATCTCGATCGGGGCTATCGGAAGAGATGCGAGCAGACTTCTTGTTGCGCTCCCGATCGTCAGCCAGGCGGCGCTGGCGCTCACTCTTCTCGGCTCTGGCGCGCCGGAGCGACTCGATGCCGGCGCTCGTCTCACCGACCTTGGATCCGCCAATCTTGGTCCGTTGTCGCGAGGTCTTGCGCTGTGACTCCTCCATCTCCTCGTCGTCGGCCTTGCGCTTCTTGGTGTCGCTAACGAGTTGTCTGAGAAGGCGGTTCTGGCGCTGTCGCTGGATCTCGCCGGCGCGCTCGGCTAGAATGGACTCGCGCTCGACCTCTCGAAGACCCATGATCTCGGCCTTTTCCTGTGCACTCTCAAACATGCCCTCGTAGGGATACTTGTCGTCATCATCGGCCACGGCACCGTTTGCGTTGGGTGCCGGCGAGCCAGCTTCTGAATCGCTTTCGTCCATGGGAACGGACTCTTGCGAGGCCACCGACTCGGCATCGGAACTGTTATTGCGCGCCATGGTCAGCGAATGCGCAGTAGTAAGAATGCCGGGAAGTTGTGGGAAAAGATGCAAGAGAATCTGGCTCTGGTTAAGAGAACTGCGAGAAATGGGGATGCGCCAAGGGTCGCGTCAACAAATAGAGTCGGGTAGGAGACGACCAGTCGCGCGGGCAACTGAGCCTCGCGCCGCGGCTTCCAGTGCAAACGGACGACCGCGCGGGAGCAAGTCGCGTATTATGCAGCTCCCGGGAGAGAAGTTCCACTTACGCTTCGCCCTCTTCCTCGTCGGAGTCGCCCCTCCTCTTTTTCGTCTTCTTTGCTGACGCCTGCCTGTCATCCTCCTCCGAGTCGGATGCTGCTTGGCTTATGTGCATTTCCTGCTCTGAGCCCTCGTCCTCCGACTCGTCACCGCCGACGAGCTCGAGGAACGCATCGTCCAAGTCGGCCATTGTGCTGGTCCAATCTCAATTCTTCACGCTGTATTCCGCTGTACTATCGCTTCGGTGTAATTCAAGGTGGTTCGATCGACTTTTTTGACCAATATCAATCAGGAGCTCAGTCGTAGTATTCCAGTCAGTCAGTCGGGTTTCAATGCGGCAACAGTGGGTATATAGGCGTATAGGAGAGAAGGATCAATTGTCCTTGGTGATGCAATGCTGGAGAGAGATGTGCGCCGATTGTCAAAGAAGTGTGCGGTGCAATGGCAAGCGAAATGCGTTGCGCGTGAAAAAAGAGATTTGTGAATGACCAGAATCTTGGATATGGAAAGCTTAAGCTCAGCCTCATGTCGTTGCATGGCGGCGGTTGCCCATTGGCGCATCAGGTCCACTTTTGTGAATGCAGGGGTGAATCACTTCGGAACGGTGAATAGATCCTCCGTGGCCATTGCTGTCCAGGCCGGGGCCCGGGGCTCATGCGGGACCGCTGATTTTGTGGGTACTACCTTCTCAGATCATGCAGCCTCTTGAGCTAAGATAGGCCTTAGCTCTTATCAGTCTATCGATTACGGCCCCCTGTCAATTATTCCAATGCAGACCGCGCCTGGATGCATCATCGACATTGACGAAGCCGCTGAGACCCGGAATTCATGGGCTGATTGTGACCAGATCCACGATCTCACGGCCATACTTGTAATAATACCCAACAGAGCTGCCTAACGATTTATAACAATTTACTTCACAAAGTGCGGAAAGATCTTAATAACCATGAGCGTTTCTTTTTCTTCTCGTAGCCTCATGCGCTTCATGCGCACCAATGGCCAACAGCCCATCCGCGACTTTCTCGCGCCCGCTCTCTTTGCGCCATCGCGGCGTTGTCTATCCACGACGTCGAGTCGAGGCAGCATACCCAACCAAGATGGACCCTCGGCTCCGGGTGCTCAAAAGCCCAAGAGGAAGCCCTTGACCAAGGAACAGCGAGACTTTCTCTCCTCTGCTGTAGGTTGACGTTCCGGTTTCGGCCGAGACCGAGTGATCTGAATGATACTGATCCCCTTCAACAGCTCCGGGTCAACCAGGCCGGCGAGCTGGCCGCCACGCTCATCTACAAGGGGCAGACGCCGCCGATCGTCAACGCGCACCCGCACCTGCGGCCGCTCATGGCGCACATGTACGAGCAGGAGGCGGGCCACCTGTCGACGTTCAACGCCCTGCTCGCGCGGCACCGCGTCCGGCCGACGGCCATGTACCCGGCGTGGAGCGTGCTGGCGTCGGGCCTGGGCTGGGGCACGGCCGTGCTGGGCCGCGAGGCCGCCATGGCCTGCACCGAGGCCGTCGAGACCGAGATCGGCACCCACTACAACGAGCAGATCCGCACCCTGCTCGAGATGTTTGCCCAGTGGGAGGCCGAGGGCTACGAGGTCGGCGAGGAGCTGCGCGGCCTCATCAAGACGCTGCGCCGCATCCGCGACGAGGAGCTCGAGCACCTCGACCACGCCGTCGAGCACGACGCCAAGAAGGCCGAGCCTCACTGGCTGTTGACAGGCGTCATCAGAGCCGGTTGCAGAGGTGCGATCTGGGTGAGCGAGAAGATATAGAATCGAAGGGTCTAAGTGTATGAGTGTGTAGATTGCTGTATATTATGAAAAGTCATTGGACTTGGACCATCCGCCACCTCAGAGAAATGTATATCAATAGAAGAGACACTTATACATCAATTATCCTGGCAGCTGAGACATACTCTGGGTTTCTTTTTTGTGAGATTTCTCTGGACTCCAAACTACGTATCGATTGTTTGCATAGTGGTTGATATTCAAATAACCGCCATGTGCTTGTGGTCAAAGATTGCCACGTCTATGTCATCTTAATCCGCTTGAGGTTGATTCCTAACCAGTAAAAAGTAAACAGCAACGTCTGAGATCTTTTCGTATGTCTAATGCTTATTCGGCTTTGTCTACAATGTAATCTTCTCAGCCATAGTGGTAGGGGTTATATAACAAATATGTATATTTGGCCATAAGATCCGAATTGTTCCAAAGAACTGGCAACTGCGCCATAATCCTCGGTCGTCGAAGCCATACCTGACCTTTGGACGAGAGAAAAATAATATATTGTACAAACTTACTTGTAGGCGACCGGTCATGAAAAGCTATGCAAGGACCACTCCACGGGATTTCAGTCAGGCTGATTGACAGTTGGTCAGTCGTTATAAAAGCGGCAACAACTGTAGCGATTGGCCAATTTCTGTTATTTGGGCATTATATATTTATCATGCTGTAGTCGCACCCATCCTCAGGGACAAGTCCCATCCAGGAGGATGCTGTGTAACAGAATCGAGCCAAACAAAAAAGTCGCTGGCTCCAATAGTCAAATCAATAAGGGCTACGTCTCGTCTTCCAAAACGCCGGCGTCCGTCCAGAATCCAAATGTATTTTTCACAAATATTAATATCCTTTCATGTAACCCATTCCTCATGGGCAGCCGTTTCCTGTCATCCTCTGCATCGTAACTTTCGTGACGGTGGAACCGCGATCGTGTGACCCCATTACCCAAAACAGGGTCGCACAGCACAGACGGTGGGTATCCGCATTATAGTCATTACACGCTGGCAACGGTGGCATCGGTTGAGGCGGTCATCTAGACGCCGACCTGGGACATGCTGGGACCACCCCTCCGGAGGGAGGCGCCGCTGCCGCGGAAGGCCTTGAAGGCGAAGAAGGTGGTGGCGAGGTAGCAGGCGAACAGGAACCACATGAAGACGTCGCTGGCTTGGAGCTCGCGGCACTGCTTTTGGTCGCCGTTGGTCGAGCCAAAGGCAATATAGCTGCTTGGCTTGCCGCTCTGGAGAAGAGTGTGTAAGCATCGTGCATAGTTATGGCGCAAAGGAGCAGATAATCTTTCTTACCAGGTGGGAGCAGTTTACAGCGCCCAGCTTGGCGGCCAGGACGACAGCGCTGATGAAGGTGAAGAGCACGGCAATGCTGTCGAGAGCTAGGACGACAATGGGAATGGCGATCGCAGACACGAAGGAAGCGACGAGTCCGTAGATAGCGGCAAGCCACGAGAGAACCGCGACGAAGATGGTGAAGTTGATGGCGGACTTGCCGGAGCCAGAGGTGCTGTGGTAGTTTGCGATCGCATTTCCGATGAGAGCAGTGATCAGCAAAGTCCAGAGCAGCTGGACGATGCGCAGAATGTTGTTGAGAAAGGTGAACTCCATTTTTGATCTGAAGGTCGGAACGGATGAAGCTGGAGAATTTGGTGGATCTTGTTGTCGCGATCTGGAATTGCGAACGAGATGAGATCCGATCAGTGGGGACTAGAGCTCTGAAGTCTGTCCGTTCTCGAGATTATGGGATGCGGTTTGTTGATGTGCAAGACTGTAGACGGCCTCTCAGGTGTATCCAGGAGGTTATAGCAGAGATGTGCTATGCCAGAGGGGTAAAAGGTGCCTGTGGGTGTGATGTTGCTACGACAATGAAGATTTTCGACGGTCGTGGTTGGGCGAGGACCTGGGATGTGCGCATGGGATGGGATTTTGTATGGTTTCCCCGTCAATCGACGATTTGGGTGGTCTGAACAGGATCGGCAATGACGGCCAATAGCGGATCCAATGACGTTGAGTGGCGCGTCGTCGCTATGTGGGATGAAATGCGTCAGGGTCGGTGGTAGTGCAGCTGTAAGGGTGAGACTCGGGGCCTCGAACTTCCAGACTTGGACTCGAAACAATGCAAGAAGAAAGTTGATACTCGAGCCATCTGTTGGAATTCTAGAATCTGCCTCCCTTTTCTTTCTGTCTCCAAGCTGCTGCCATTATACAGCCTTCTTTGAATCAATGCCATTCTGTTCTGTACCTCAACAGAATCCAACCTCCTCGATTTTGTAAGTGCGCGCATAACACAAAAAACCAGTGATAGCTCCCCTCGCTCCCCCAGGTATGCCCTGTATTGCTAGACGGCCTGGAGGACCCTTCGGACGCCCGCGCGCGGTTGACTGGCTGGCCCGTGATGCTGTCATAGCCTATTTAAGGTAGTGGGTTGCATCGAAGCTAGGATCTTAGTGATGTGCAAACAGCGTCCACCCGGCGACGGGAATGCGACAGCCAATCAGTCGGCTGGGGCGGTGCTGGGGCCCCCGGTAAGATGCCTGCGGATGGCCTGTCCAGATTCACGGCACTCAAGAAAGCCACAAGGACAGCCGCCCAACAGAAAATATTACAACGTGCCCGCGCATAACGAAGACGCGTAGGAATGCTCGAGACCTCTTTGCGCGCCGCCATCCAATCGTCCGTGGGGAGCTCGACGACCTGGAAACATGAAACCTCTGAGCCACAGCTGCTCGGGTTGCTTTTTCGTCTCTGCTGCTTGCGACACTGGACGCAACCATTCCAGTATCGGGCTGGCGCTTGTTGGCGGCAACTCTCCAGTAGAACTGATCATTGATTTCAATCACAGACCAGTTGCAATTGCAGAAAGGTCATGTAATAAGCTCGGTCGACGGTCTTGCAGGCTAGAGCCCGAAACGTGCTCAGCGTCAACAACTTTGCCAGTCACGACGAACATTTGAACGTTTAGCGTACTGATCCGCCCAGTGCTCTTGTTCTGGATAATCCTGCTGCCGGCACTAGTAGCTCTTTTACATCGACGACAGGTCATGATATCACGGACACACCGGACGCCTGCAGCGCTGGAAGACCTCTGCAGAACCATGGATCTGGATTTCCATGTCTCATTACTCAAAGACATTTGTATTGACGCACGGTATACTGCATGCATCCAAACTTTGAGCTTCTGTGCAGCCCAATGGCACGTGGTAATCGCATGCGCAGGTCCGATGTCATCGGCAGGTCTCCGCAAGTCATACAGACGTTGTTGACCTTGTTAATTAGCTATATTGTCTGCTGTCACTGATATCATTGATTCACCCTATCCATGCGCGGGGATCATCAACACTATACTCCCAGCTGTGGTCTGTGACCAATCACATATCAAATTGAATCGTTGATAACGGTCGTCCAAAACACAATGTCTATCTAAATTATTCACATCCGCGCTGTACCAACCTGTCGTAATCTAGACTGTTGGTGAATATGTCAGTTACCTCGTACATCTTGTCTCATTGGCCTTCGGATCAGAACATGATAGTAGCCTCAGATTGACGCTCCACGTCCTCCACTTCGAGCATCACCATCGTCGAGTCGCAGTCATGTCTCTTTCTATGCAGTCTTGAATCACGTGTATTTGTGTCACGTCTCGCAGCCGCTTATTGGCAAGCGGCATTCATTGAAATTGATGTTACATTTCTCAACAATTTGATTTCCTATTCGCAAACCGCAGTATATTGGTGATTTGCTTCAGTGAACTGATTCATCACCCGGCACCACCCCTTGACACTTCCACAAGATCGCCGAGCTGTACATGGCGGTGCCCGTGCAGTAGTAATACGGGCGTACCCGCTGTGCCAGGTCAATCATCTGGCCTGTAGTGGCCTCGACGTAGCTCGAAAGGTCTACGTCGTAAGCCCGCTCAGGTACACTGCAGACGATGGCAGGCTCGGGTACCGATGAAAGGGCACCCTTGTACCTTTCATCTTCGAGGTCTATCGATGGGAACTGCTTCTTTCCCTTGGGGTCATTCTTCCGCACTGCCACGAGGGCAGAAAGCTTCAGTGAACTAATTCATCACCCGGCAGAAAGCTTCAGTGAACCGATTCATCACCCGGTGCCACCCCTTCCTCCAACAACAGTACGGGCGTACCCGCTGAGCCGGGTCATTCTTCCGCATTGCCATGATTGCGGAAAGAAACGTTGCTCCAACGACCGTGGTTGTCATGGCATTTCCGGCCAGGTTCTTGAGCTGGTCCGTAGTCTCCTTTGAGATATTGAGGGCGTTGACCGGGAGGCCTTGCAGAAAGCTTCAGTGAACTAATTCATAACCCAGCAATCATCTTCAAGTCTCGCTCCCCAGAGGACCGTGTGTTGGGAGGCTCATTGAGCACTCATGGAGGACTCGTGGGAGGACTCGTTGGAGTGCTCGTTGGAGTGCTCGTTGGAGTGCTCGTTGGAGTGCTCGTTGGAGTGCTCGTTGGAGTGCTCGTTGGAGTGCTCGTTGGAGT